>VXBW01001562.1:122465-187564 GCA_013400375.1 Thinocorus orbignyianus
GAGGGGTCTCCACCTCCCCCCCTAATCCCCTTCCCCCTCCCCGCACCCCCGGATGCGGGGGCAGGGAGTTGGGGGCAGTTTGTGGGGGCATCCTTGCCCTGCACCGACAGAACGGCCCAGGAAAGACAAACAGCATCCCTGGAGGGGGGACAATGTGAGGGGGAAGGGTTTGACACTGAAAGAGGGGAGATGGAGATGAGATCTGGGGGAGAACTTCTTGGCTGAGAGTGGTGAGACCCTGGAACAGGTTGTCCAGAGAAGCTGTGGCTGCCCCATCCCTGGAGGGGTTCAGCCTGGAGAAGAGGAGGCTCCAGGGAGACCTTAACCCCTTTGGGGCTTTTCGGGACTGGAAGGGGCTCTAAGGTCTCCCCAGAGCTTTCTCTTCCCCAGCGGTGAGACCCTGGCCCAGGTTGCCCAGAGAAGCTGTGGCTGCCCCATCCCTGGAAGGGTTCAAGGCCAGGTTGGATGGGACTTGGAGCACCCTGGGCTGGTGGGAGGTATTCCTGCCCAGGGCATTGGGGCTGGAACTCAATGATCTTGAAGGTTCCTTCCATCCCAAACCATTCTGTGACTCTATGAGCCAGCAGGCCTGCAAGTCACTGCTGAACCACCACCAGGGACCACCGAGGAGGACCAGGCGCTGATCTCAGTATCCAACAGGATTAACCTCAGTCTCCGGTGGCTGTAGATGACCGAGGGGGAAGGCGACGCTGCCGGCAGTGGTGAGATGAGACAGTGGGCAGCGTCGTGGAGAGGACGTGATTCTGTTGGAAAAAATGCTGGTAAAGCCAGAGACCCAGGGCGTGCGGGATGCCTGCTGGGAGACTGGATTTCGCAGCTCCCCGGGAAGATGGGCTGTGCCCAGCATGTTGTCAGGAGGCGTGATGCGGAGCCCGGAACAACAACGGTGCCTTTCACAAAGAATGGGACTCGCTCCTGAACCATCTGGGCACTTTTACAAAGATGCTTGTATTCACTAAAGGAGCTGCCACTTTGTCATGTATCCCACTCTGCATAAATTGTTCATCTGCCTCCGAGCTCCCCTTCTGAACCAGCTGAACTGTTAATGAAGAATGGGATCCTCAGCATTAGCAGGTGCTGCTTTCATCAAGAACAGAAGCTTCTGAGCCAGCTGAGCGGCTTAATGAAGAGAGCATTCATGCCACAGCAGCCAGGGCTCTGCCAGGGCACCTCTTGCCCGTGCCACAGCTCGCCTCCTAACTCTGTCCCTCCACCAAGTGAACAGTTCTGCTGAGGTTCCAGTTTTCAGCCCAGAAAGTGCAGGTTGTTTGAAAGCCTCCAGCTGAGAAAGCCCCTGAGCCGAGCCCACCCCCCTCCTCTGCCTCAGGGGTGTCCCCCGAACTGGGGACATCGCTGGAGCCAGAAGCCCGAGGACAGGTCTACGCTCCCCTCTCAAACTACCTGAGAAAGCTTCCTCTGAGCTGGAAACCTTCATTAATCAAAGGCTGGGAGATGCCCTCATGAAAATACTCGCTGTTCCCCAGCTTTCATCGACAACAATGCAGTTTTGATGAGTAATGTCTTTTTTTTTTTCTCTTTTTAATAATTAATACAGTAAATTGTACAAATTCGCTATATTTGGATTCTCCATTACTTGCAGCTTTGGGCTTTAAAATCCAAAATGCAGCTTTCTGAACGTAGAGTTACAGTGAGCTCTTTTTGTCTTCCAGGGGGTGACATGTCACTAGGAGATGGTGTCCAGACCCCAGGGAGGAGGGAGGGTGTCCCTGCTGCTCGGAGGAGCAGAGAACGCGGCTCCCAAGGGCAGCGAGACCCCTGGCCTCACACCCACATCACAAACCACCCCAAAGCCCCCAGAGAAGCATCTGCAGAGCTGTGGACAAGAACCTGTCCCCAGGGGCTCTCAGGATGGTCCTTGCTTCCGCTGCAGGGCAGAAACCTTGGGTTCAGGGGAAGGACCGAGGCTGGAGCAGTGCCCCCAGCCCGTCCTGCCCATTCTGCTGGTTCTCTGGGGTGAATGTGCCCGCTCAACCAGCCAGGCCAAAGCACCCCTGAGCTATTTCAGAGTATAAACAGCCAGGTACGTGCCTGGCTTTGCATTTATTTGGTGCAATAAGAGATGGTGCATCGACAAAGTTGTCGCCAGTTGAGCCCGGTGCGTTCAGGTACCATTTGGAAAGTGCTCAGCTGTCAGAATATTTAATGCTAACAGAAGCAAAGAGGCAATAACTGCTTTAAATTCAAAAGTAATGCATTCCTCAGGTATTTCGATGGAAAATGTCATGCTTTATCTATTTATCACCCACAATCCATATATTTATCATGCATAACGATTTCTCATCCATAACCAGCAGCAGCTTTGAGAGCAGATGCAGGGGTACAGGGGTGCGGGGGACAAACCCTGAGGGTCCCCAGAGGGAAAGGCTGGGAAACAAACCCTGGGGGTTGCCAAGGGGGAGCCTGGCAGCAGAGACCCTGCTGGGGAGGTCCGGGCTGGAGACCCCATCTAACCAGCTGCCACACTCTGTCCTGGTACAGCATTAAATGGTGACTGATCACCTTTAAATTATGGCAAAGGTTTTAAGTAATAACTGCTTTTTGTGCTCAAGCAGCCTTTTTTTTGGTCCTAAAGATCCTTTTTAGGCTCTTCATCCCTGGATTTCTTCCCTTTCCTTCGGGAGCTCTGTCTGGCCGAGCCCCTCGTGGAGGGGAGCTCCCGTGTCACCCACAGCATCACCGCATCTCCCCGGGTGTAGGATGGCGATTGTAAAGCAGAGAGACAGAGCGACCTGTGGCTGTTGGAGTTGGCAACTCACAGCAAATGGTTGCTTTGACTTTTTTCCCTGCTTGCAGAGCTATCCCTGTGTCAGGAAAAGCCTGGCTCTGTGCACTCGCGGCAGAGACTCCAGATCAGAGGCACCGTGCTTGTGCCCGGCCCGACGGGCACGCAGGGCTTTCTCCTCTTTCTGACTCCCTGGTTGAGCAGACATTCACATCACCCACCCCAAAAAAGTGCAAATACAACTTTCAGCCTCCTTGGGTACGCACAGAGGTAACGCTGAAAACGCTCTCGGCAGGTTTTTTTGCAAGCAAGACAGGCTCTGGTTTATATTTAGAGAATACAAACAGGGAATAGCTCTGAACCCAGCCCAGAAATCCATTTAAAATATTCCTATAGTTCTATTTACGGATCCTCTCTGTAAATGTTGTAACAGGCAGAGAGCAGGGTGTCTCTCTGTCTGGGGACTCTGTACTGTCAGCTGGGGGGTCCATATAAACGTGTTACCAGGGTCGTGTGTCCCCACCAGCACCCCCAGGGGAATTCTGCCACCACCTACCGCCAGCGCGTGTCATCTCCTCCGTGATTCTCATGACATTCAGTGGCATTTTTCTCAAAGTCCTGCCTCTTGCTCTCCGTGACTAAGAAGCAATCACAGTCTCTGTCAAAAAAAAAAGGAAGTATAAATCTATCCCTCCTGATTGCAAAAGAAAGCTTGAAATGTGAGGCGTAGGGACTGGAGGGTGCTCAGCGGGGGTCAGAAGAGCAGCCCTGGGGTTTTTTGTTCTCCATCTCAGGCTCTGATTTTCAGGCATAAGGTCTTACAGGTTTGCCAGTGCTGTCCCTGATTTGCATGCAAGAATTTCAGTGTAAGGAAATACTTTTCAAGGACTCGAGGGATTTGGGAACGTAACCCAGCAAGATTTGGGCACCCAAACCCCATTCAATTCTTCTGAAGCCCCATCCCAGGGGATGTGCCCGGGGGAACCCTCCTCTGTGCAGGGCTCCTGTCCTGCCACCTCCCCAGGAGGGGTGGCTGCAGGCGCTGAGAGGCAGCAGAAAAGCCCTCACAACCCTAGAGATAGTGTTCAAACAGCCCAAAACGAGTGGGAAGGTTCCAAGAACAGGAAGACCCGGGCACTGCAGGAATTTGGGTGGCCTTTCATTGCAGGGACAGTGGCAATAACTCATAGCAGCCATCGAGGGCAGGCACATGGGACCATCCCGGGCTGGGTTTGGGAGCTGTAGGTGCCAAGATGAGCAGAAGCAGCTGAGCACGTGGTTCTGGGTCCTGCTGCGTGTGCTGGGATGGGCAGGATGTCACCAGGCGAGGATGGTGCTTCTCACCTTAACCCAACAGGCCGCTCCATAGCGAGACAATCCATGAGCCCTGGCAAAAAAACCCCAACCACACACAGTTGCCAGAACTCCACGATTTTTCAAGCCACAGAAGAGCAGCTACTGCTGCCACCATGGGCCCCATCTGCCCGTGGGCTGCCAGCCACGCTTCGAGCTGCCCCGGGCTCCGAGCTGTGCACAGAACGCAGCCAAACTGGCGCATTTCCCAGGGAAAAAAACACATCTCGTCCCCCAGAGTTAATTCAAGCTTGGTCCACAGCCTCCAGAGGGGACGTCAGGACATGAGCCTTTGGGAGGCCTCCTGAAATACCTCTTTCCCCGAGGAATGCAGGGAGATGAGCAGCCCTGAGGCAGAGCCACTCAGCAGCAGCTGACCCTGTGAGTGGCAAACAGCCGAGGGCTCTGCTCCCACCACCCCTCCCAGCAGCACTCGCTTTGACAACCACTGGAATTAATTTGGATTTAATCTAAACTACTCGTGGCGTTTCTGCTCTGAACTCTGCTCGCTTCTCCCAGCAGCGGGCGAAGGGCTGTCGCTTCGGCTCTCGCATGGGTGAAGCACCCCCCGAGTTTCGTGCCAGAGCCACAGAGCCCGAGGTGGGCACAGCAAGGTCAGGAGGACCAGGCTGTCCATCCAATGCCACCAAACCACCCTGGCTGCAGGAGCATTCCCGTGGCTGGAAAATCACAGAATGGTTTGTGTGGGAAGGGACCTTAAAGCCCCCCCAGTGCCACCCAAGACACCTCCCACCAGCCCAGGGTGCTCCAAGCCCCATCCAGCCTGGCCTTGAACCCCTCCAGGGATGGGGCAGCCACAGCTTCTCTGGGCAACCTGTTCCAGTGCCTCACCACCCTCACAGCAAAGAAGTTCTTCCCTACATCTCAGCTCAATCTCCCCTCTTTCAGGTTAAAATCCCTCCCTCTCCTCTTGTTTCTCCACTCCCTGATAACAGGAAACAGGGAATGACAGCTGCCTGCCCTGGTGTGGTCCCCACTGGGGGTCAATTAGTATTTTTCCAAAGAAAGGAGGAACAGGTGAAGCTGCACAATTAAAACACACATTGGGTGGATCTGAGAGACTTTCCAACCACACTTGTGGAGGGCAGAGAGGGAGGAAGATGTGGAAGCAGCTGCTCAACCTCACACATCTTGCAAAAACCACCAGGGCTTGGGCACCAGGTATTTGCATGATGAGTGTTTCAGGCCATGGGCATTGCTGTTCTTAACTTGCTCTTATTTTTCCCTTAAATATATTTAAAATTACTATCTTTGAAACATGTCTGAAGAAAATGGCCTCCTGGGGTGCTTCTACATCTAAAAATTCAACAGCCTGGATTGTGTATTTACTACTTATAATCTTCATTTTACACACAGATTTTTGGGGCAGTTGTAGCTGCACGAGAACCAAGATAATCTGTGTGTTGGCAGACACGTCATTAGGCTGCCAGCGGGGAGCGGGTAATCCCCTGCATCTCTGAGCCTGCTGCATTTACTGCACATTTTGGGTGGAAAGAGATAAAGAGGTTTGTGAGAGCTCTGCGGGGCCCACCCAGAAAGGCAGCCAGAGCTCTGAGACGCTGCTGCCCCTGTGCATTAGGTTCAAAAATTGGGGTATTTTGATGACACAAATGTATTTGACCCTATCAGAGTGTGCAGCAAACTGGGCTCATGACCCCCAGGCTTGGTGGGTTGGGATAATGAGCCCCAGCCCCTGGGCTGGGTGAGCCAGATAACGATCCCCAGGCTGGATGAGCTGGGGTAATGAACCCCAGGTGGGGCAGGTTAGGATAACGAGCCTCAACCCCCAAGCTGGGCAAGCAGGTCAAAGCTATGGGTGATGCCACTAGCTCTACCAGCATCCTGACTTTCTTCAGTCTGCCCTTCCGAGAACATGCTGCCATGGAGCTCTTTGGCTAGAGCCTAACGAGGGAAATCCAGCGTCAGTCCACAGCCTCCAGTCCGCCCGAGTCACTGAATACTGTTTCTACTGGTAAGTCCCTGGAAAATCAATGCAGCAATGATGTCCACTTGTTATTTCAGTAAAGGGCCTTTTCTCCCCAAAACGGATCCTTTTTGCGGGTTAATGAATCAGAAAGGAAAAGCTGCCTTTTGGAGGCTCCCTCTCGCAGCAGAGGCCGGGAGCTCCGGCAGGCTCGGTGCCGCAGCAGGGCTGGGCGCTGGGGAGCAAATTAAACCTTCCTTTCCACTTTGGGGAGCCCTGGGGTTTTTGCTTCTGCTTTGTTTGGATTTTTATTTGTGTGTGTGTGTGTAAAGCTACCTTTTTATTTAGAGTCAATATGAAATTCTCTTCTCCCCATGGATTGCTGAATGCTGTCAGGGAGCCAGAGACTGTGCCGAGCTGCAGAAAAGAAATTAAAAAGTGGGTATTGTGCATAGGAAGCGTAAGTAGCTCCCATAAGGAAAAGTGCTCCAGCGGGAGTGTATTTAGGAAAGCAATTGGCATCTAGAGTAACTGGTTGCCAAACCGCAAGCAGCCCGTTTATCTGGGTTATTATCACAACATTGGTATTCTCTTTTAGGTTCACAAACCCAACAGCTTTCCTCCTCCCCTTGGTCTCTTCCTCACTGCCTCGTCCCAGTACCTCGGCTCCAGCAGCTCCGTGCTGAGGGATGTGGGTTCTTCAGGCCTGAGACAGACCCCAAAGGGCTGCAGCTCTTTCCTGGACTTTTTCTGGAGGAACAAGGAGTATTTAAGCAGCCCAGGGATCCGCAGGCACCACCTGATGGCATTTAGCACAAGCAGAAGAGGATGGTCCAGCCCAGAAGGTACAGAGGGACATATGGACAGAGAGACAGACACACCTGGAGCCCTGAAGAACTTAGTTTGTGTATAACTGCAGTAAGAATATTGGCTGTACCCAGCCAAACCTTTGCAAAAATGGAAGTGCATTACAATTGCACAGCTGTAGCTAATACAGTATTAAATACACCTACCAGACACATTTATTAAATGCCAACATTCATTAGCTGCAGTGGTATTTTTATATACTTGATGCACCTAATGGGTTGAAGTAGGAACAAAGAGACTGAGAACAGGGAGAGAAGGGTATGGTGGAAAGGCAGCACCGAGAGGAGCTCACCAGGCAGCCGATAGCTGACCCTCTGCAATCAAAAGCAAAGCATTCCTGACTGCAAATGTGTTCCTGCTCCCAGCCTGCACCGAGAAATTACAAACCAACACCTGGGAAATGAGAAACGGGGAAGCAGAGAGGAGATGGCCAATTAGAAGTCATAAAATACACAAAACTGATGAAGGGGAAAACCCCATCAGAATGAGAGAGGACCCAAAGCAACCAGCAGAACCTGTGTTTGTCGGGAGCAATCAGGTAACAAGCGTTGTTGCCAGCTCTGGCTGAACAGCAGGGCAGTTGGTTTCCGTGCCCACAGTCAGACGGAGTGAGCTTTGTCCTCCAGGCCTGGCAAGGAGCAGAGGGCAGTGCCTCAGCCACAGAACAGTCACAAAACCATGTCCCATCTACTGGCAAGTTGGGAAGACATAAAATAGCCACAATCAGGAACACCTGAATGTGAAAAGAGTCATTTGACCCAATGCTGTTGATTTTGAATACGCTTTTGAATACCAGGGAGCAAAGTGCTGCTGCACCAATCCTGGGGCAGGCTGGCAGCTTCCTAGTTGGGAAGGCTAATGGAGAAAATGAGAGAGAATTCAGGGCCAAAAATGTAATTATTGCCAATACAGCTTTATAGACAGCAGATTCGTCGAATAAATGTGTTTTCATTCCTTGATAAGATGACAATTAAGTGAAGTCATGCAGATGTGCCGTAATGTGGGGTTTGTGAGGATGAGGACCCTCCAGAGGTGCGGGCTGAGGAGACCCTGGCCAGCTGGCAGGTCTGTGCCATGGCCAGCACTGCATGGCATCTGGAGGGGCTCGCCAGCTGCCGGGGCTCATTTTTTTTTAATCAGTAAATTGTTAGCAAATGCAAGATCGCTGCTGATAAAACATATGGATGATTAACAGCCTGGCAGGACAGTCACTAACGAGGAAGAGCAGCTGAGGCACACGGCGCTCTGAGACGCTCTGCTCACCCCAACGGGGAGTGTTTTAATACACATGAAAATAAAGTCAGACATTTGACTGTGAGATGTAGTGTCCGGGGCACGGTGAGGATGTTGGAGAGTGCTCCTGGAAAGCCTTGGGAGAGCACAGGGGGCAAAGCAACACACCAGGGGTATCCGGGGAGCTCCCTGGCAAGCAGAGCCAACAGCACGGAGAGCTGGGCAGTGAGTTTGCCCATGGAAAATCCAATTATTCAGTGTTTAGGCCAAAGCTGGAAATCTGCATTCAGGTTTGGTGTTTGAGTTCTTAACAGAGACGTGCAGTGAGAGCAGAAGAGAAAGAGTGAAAACACAGAGAGGCTGGTAAAAATACCCTTCAAGCTCCATCTGTTTAACTTATAAAGAATACTGAGAGTTGACTTTATTATATAAATATCTTTATGGTAAGAAAACACCTGACGGTTAAAGGCCCTTTTATTTAACACAGAAAGGCAGAGACGGTGCCGAGGGCTGGGAGTCAAAGCAGAGGAGCTGAGATGAGAGCTGAAGCAGCTGGGGATCAGAGCGGGGCCAGGCCACCTGTGGGAGCTGGGCTCCGTGACTCCCCCCACCCCAAAAACACCTCGCCACGAAATCTGTCTGACTGGAAGGCAGGTTCCTGCTCATGGGACCACCACAGCCCTGAGACGGGGCTCCTCCGTTTATTCTCACTGGTCCTGAACCTGCCACTGGTTTGGACTCCAAAAAACAGATTTCTAAACACTGCTCTTCAGAAAGCAGCCAGAGAAGATGAAAGGGAGAGGAGTTAAAAAAAGAGATGAAGGCTTTGAAAGCAAATAGCAATTAACCTTCCTGCTCTGCAAACCTGGCTTCCTGGAGCTCAGCCACGTGGCACTGGGGAGGGGGAGCACCACGTGCCTCAGCTGTGGCACAGGGAGGGGGTGTCACCCCCAAACCCCAGCTGGCACCCCCAACTGTGGTCCACACCACAGCTCCACGGAGCCAGGGTGATGGAGACAACAGGCTCTGCCTGTGCCCACTCGGTGCTGGCCCAGCTGCTGCCACAGCCATGGGTGGCCGGTGGGGACAGAAGAACCCAGCGTGGCCTGGATGGAGCTCCACCAGCTTGAGTGTGATGGTGCTGCGGGGGACAGTGCTCCAGAGGGGTGGCGTGCCAGGGGGACAGCGGGTACGTGAGCATCACCTGGGTTGTGCCCGGGTTGGGGCTGTCAGGAAAGAGCGGGTGGCACAGACACAAAGCGAGTGGCTGGTGAGACTAAAGCAGGACCTGCTGCAGGCTGGGTGCTTTCTCTTGCCACAAAGTGCCCAAGAGACCTCCTGCTCCTCTCCCTGCTCTTCAGGGAGGGAACCACGCTCCTGGGGGATGCAGTGTCCATCTGCACCTCCCAGCAGAACAGGAGGATGGCATTACGTTGAGAAACCCCACTCAACACAGAGCATCACACACACTTCAGTAGGTGACACCGTGGCAGAAATCACCAGTGGCTGCACCCACAAGTACCTGTGGCTGCACCCACAAGTACCTGCAGGACCTGAGAGCTGAGACTGGTGGCTACTGGCCCAGAAGAAGCCAGGGGAGAGGGTCAGTGACAGTGGGGGCTCAGCATGGGCAGCCTGGCACGGAGTGGGCATGGCCAGGAGGACAGAGTCACACAGCCCCGTGGAGCTCTTCCCTTCGGCACCAGGAGCGATGATTGAGGTGGTCTCTTCTTCTCACACAGGCAACTCTGACAAGCTGCAACTGTATTTTTGCACCCACCAAAAAATTAGCAAAAATAACCCCCACTAGAGAGTGACGATGGCACCATCCTGCTGCATCGCACCTTGGAACCGGGAGCGAGGTGACACGGCCCGGCCATTAGAAAGGTCTTGAGCAAAACAAAGTGAGACAAAGGGAGGAAGGTGGCGATTCCCCAGCACATGTTGGGAGGGAGGGCAGCTTGCAGGGAAGGGGCTCTGGAGGCTGGCATCACAGTGCTTCAGTTGGTGGGACACCCATCTCAGTGTCACTTCTCAGGCTGGCACCTCAGCACGACATGTGTACCCGGCTCTCACTGGCCATGACCTGCATGCTGGGCACAGACCTGCAGAGAGATCCTCTGCCCAGCAGAAATGGGGGTACAGGCTGCACACCCCCAGCCCGAGACATTCATACTACCTGGCAGAGCTGTCAGCATCCCTCAGGAGTGGGAATACTCATAAATATGGAGTGAGAAATAGTTGAGTCAATAAGAGCAGGAGCTGCGGAGAGTGGCACAGCTCCTGGCAGAGCCCATTGCCATGGTACCTGTCAGCAGCTTGCAGCATTGTGTCACACATCCTACTGCTCTGAAAGGATCTTTTTTAAGCAGCAGCTTCTTAAAACTGAGCAATGAAGAGAACTGTCTTGCCACCCCACCTTGGCACCCGTAAACCCAGTGACCTCGGTGCATTCAGTAAATTGTATTAACTCAGTATATTCCAGAATATAAACCCGGAGAGGTAGGAACCTCCCAGGGTCCATTACTGGCATTTTATCACGCTACAGATGATTTCAGTAGTGAATGGCTCCTCCTGACTTGGTTCCCAACTTGGAGATTTGTAACAGTAGCAAAATCAGGTTTTCACGCTGAAGACATGAATTTCATCATCAAAAAGGCGGTCCTTATCAGGGAATTGTCAGGGTTGGAAGGGACCTCTCCAGATTACCCAGTCCCACTCTCCTGCTAAAGCAGGGTTGCCCAGAGCACATCCCTCAGGGCTGCATCCAGGCAGGGCTTGAAGGTCTCTGGAGAAGGGGACACCCTCCCTGGGCAGCCTCTGCCAGTGCTGCCACCCTCACCAGAAAGAAGTTTTTTCTCATATTTGAATGGAATTTCCCATGTTCCAGCTTGTGTATCCACCACATTTTCCTCCATACTGGGAAGATCCCATGAGATCACTGGGAACTTCCAAGAGGACTATCAATCAGGTCCATAACTGTTTTCTATCAGTTTCTGAGCCCTTCTCCCGCTCACGCCTGTTGCTGCAGCAGCCCCCACGCAGGGTACTCAGGGGAGCAGGGTGGGGGGCAAGGGTCAGGGCTGAGCTGGGAGCCAGGACTGGGAGCACTGGCTTCCAGAAGGACCACAGTCCCCCCAGTCCCAGCATTTCTAAACGCATCGGTGCACCAAAGGAAAAAACAGCGTTCCCATGGGAACAGAAAGTGCTGACATTTCTAAACTAAAAAAAGGCAAGAAGCAGCAAAGTCTGTGCTCAGCAGGACTGCATGGACACAGACCTGTGGGGATACTGCCTCTTCCCTCTCCTGTGCAGGAAGGTAAGATACTTCGAAAGCAATTCCCGTTAGGACACCAGCACATGGTGCAAGCAAAGCTCCTATTTATCTGGTTTGGGGGTTTCATTCAGGCCAACTGCCTGTGAGATTCATTTTCAGGCAGGGATGGGTTGTGCAGCCTCTACCTATAACCACGTTAAAGGGGACGAAGCGTCCAGAGGAAATCATGCCACGGCATCTGTCTCCCCCATGCAAGATGATTGAGATAAATAAGGCAGATTAACCTGCCATATTGTTGTGGGTGAATTATCTGCACTGGCAATAGAAAATGTACTTGCTGCATGGTAATTAAGTATCCTGGAGTTTCGGATGGAAAGACCTTTAGCTCAGAGAGATGTTTCTCTTTCTGTCAGATCAAAGTGACAGTCGAAGTGGATGGTGACTCAACGGAGGCGCTGACGTTGGACACCCATTTCTCCTGCAGACAGGCACAGGCAGCCCCAGATGCAGCCGGTCCCTAATGCTCCGGGAGAGGTGCTACAATCCTGGATCTTCTGCACAGCACAAGCAGCTTCACCCTTTAAAAAACAATAACTCTTTTTGCCAAGGGAAGAAGCTGATGAAGAAATTGGTCGTTAGCTTCTGCTCATTTCAGAACCACAGAAAGGGGTTTAGGAGGGCAGAGAGGATGCATTCAGCCAAAGAAAAGAGGGGGCTGAAAGTGCCTGGAAAGCAGCCTGAAGAAGGGAAGAGAAACACAAAGGAATTACCACATGTTTCTGACAGAGTGAATAAAAATAGCAAATGATTAATGTCATCATTTAGGAATATCAAAAAGAGCTGGTTCGTGTGATCAGGGACGGATTTTAGAGGGAAGGTTGTGCTGCTGCCAGCTGGAAGGGTTACTGCAGGACCCCAGGCTCCCACCATGAACAGTTTCCTTCCCCAGCTGAAAATCTAAACAGTGAAAAAATCAGCATCTAATTCCCTGATGACCAGAGGGGGATCTCCTGGTAAAAGGCAAAGAAAAATTGACTAAACTGACTAATTCTTTCTTTAGGACTCACAGCACAGTTAAAGCAAAGACACTGCCTCCTCTCTGGGGACAGAAAGCCAAGAGCATCCTCAAGCTCGTATGGATAAAAGAATGGATAAACTCATGGGTTTGCTGGAAAACAAACCCCCAAACCCTAGAAGTGAGCTGGAGCTGGAGCTGCTGCCCTCAGAGCACAAGGGCTACTGGTGCATGGAGCCAGACACAGGCCAGTGCAGGTCCCATGGGCAGAGCCCAGCATTGGGCAGAGGCCAGCAAGCTCAGGGCCACCTCCCATAGCGTGGTACCCAGCACCAGTCCTGGACACGCACACACCCTCCGTCTCCTGCTGATCCTGAGAGGAGCCAATGCTGAGCAAAGCTCCCCTGCAGCTGCGGGTGGCCTGACCCCCACCCACCGTCCCACATGCCAAACCCCTCCACGATGAGCTCCTTCTGAACATCTCTGACTATCCTGTTGGCAGCAAGAAGAAACATCACTCTGGGAGAGCTACTGAGAGGACCACAATGATTCACACACAGACCATTCCACCAAGTCCACTGAGAGAGGTGTTTAAACTTTCTAAATTTTTATTAAGAGGAAATCATGGATTTTTATGGAAATGCTTGAATTTCTCTCCCAGTAGTGCAAGTTTCCCTAACCACGAGCAGAGTTCCCCCAGCTTCCCAGCTCTGCTCCAGCAGGATGCACGCTGGCTCCGCACCTGGCACTGCGCAGGAGGGCAGCTCCCTCACCCCTCTCCAGTGCACACAGAGCAGAACCATGTCCTCAGCCTTTTTGCATCCCCCAGCACACAGCACATGGCACTGACCTCTCCTGCCCCAGAGGCATCTGTCCTCACTAACATATTGGTTAAAATCTCCCTGGTGCCTCAGAGATCCATAGGGAGCAGGGGGAAAGTCCCTGGTCCCAGTCAGGGATTCAGGACAGAGCCCAGTTGAGCCCTTCCAGTGCTCCTCCTGGTCCCCACACAAAACCTGGCCCTGGGAGGTCAGAGGAAATTCATCACTTATTTCTGTGGGGCTAAAATTTCATCTCCAGAGCCCAGCAGCCTACAGCCTGGAGCACACATCCACACCATCAATCACAAGTCTGTTTCTCTGATGCTGCGCGTGAAAACACAATTATCTTTAGGTACTTGTTCTCACAAGATGTTCCGGAATATTTCCATTCCTCTTCTGTGCTTTTTCTTGCACCTTGTGCTGGGTTGTAGGATGCCCCCTCACCACGTTGCCTTTTTGGAAGGCAGAACCACTGCACTGAAGAAGCGGATGCAGAGGGAGTGGTTTCCCAAGCAACAGTAACCAGGTGAGAGCAGGGTCNGGGTGCGAATTACTCATCCCGCTCACCAGCCCGTGGGTGGCGATTGACAACTGGCTGCTGTCACCCAGGTCAGTACCCCTCTAATTATACCGGGGCCACTTACAAGAGCTGAGTATTATTCAGCTCCGAGCAGAGACAGCAGCTCCTTGCGTGCAGGCTCCAAACGCTGCAGAGCCTGTTTTCCAAATCAACTCAAGCCTTGCTCCCCCCNTTCGTGACTGCTAACTGATGGCAGCGAGTTTATTGATGCCATGCAAAGCTGCTCCTAAAATAACCCTCAGAGATGGGCACAGGCAGCTCCTGCCTCCCGTGACCACGCTCCCACCAGGCAGGAGGGCCCTCGGTGGGTGCAGAGGCACTCCAGCTCCCCATGAACCCCTCAACCAGCCTGTGGGCTCTGCAGACCAAGATCCTTACCACCACCCTAAAAAGCACCTCCTCCCCAGGAGGGATGGAAGAGGCAAGAGTGCACAGGCGAGGAGCACCCAGCCTCACACCTGGTTTCTCTGCATCGATGCGGTACCCGGTCAGGCCGGTGAGTCACGGGCTGGGTAGCATCCCTCCGCTGGAGAGCCTGACTCATCAGAGCCCCAGCATCCCGTCCATCCAGCAGACAGCTGGCCTGGCTCTCCCTGAGGAAGGGAGCAAGTAGGCCAGGAACTGCTGCACTGCCAGTACTGGAGGGCTTTCAGCAGGATAAAGAGTAAGGGCAAAGCCCCTCCTGCCTATTGCAAGCCCATGGCTGGTAACGAGGGGGAAAACAAGGCATGCAAAACTACCTGGCTTTCAAATTCCTCCACACAAAGTGGGCCACAAAGCTCAAAGGGGGTTATAGAAGCAATTCTACCCTCAACTCCAAACATTCTGCTCCTTGTGGTTTAAATCTAATGAATTGTTCTATTTTAACGCACTTTTAAAGTATGTAATCTGTATTCTAACCACTGACCTTTTCCTAATGCCCTTCAGGCATCCAACAAATAGGTTACATCTGTTACTTCAAAAGCAAGAGGAGATGTGGAGGCCAACGTCTCCTGGGGTTTGGAGTGGAGCAGCCTTATCTTTGCTCTTTAACACAACCTGGAAGGCAGGAATATGAGCACCTAGGCTCCAGAGACTGCAGGGGTCCCAAAGGGGTCCCCACATGGTGCCAGCCTGGGCCTCACATTTCTCTATGTGAGGAGAAGCAACCTTCTTATGCCGAGTAACCCATCACAAAGCACAGTCAGATTTTTGCCTACTCTTATTATTTTTAATCTCCAGAGCTCAACTGTCTTTCACTCTCTGGCATCATCTTCTGTTCACAAAGTGAAATACTAGAGAAGACAACAGTTGAGGTGAATAACGACCTGACTGATCCGCTGGGTGGGTGATGTCTGCAGCATCCGACAGAGATGGGAGCTTCTCATCCTGCTGGGATCTACCCAGATGAACCCCGCTGGGAGCCAGCAGCTACAACTCCAACCCTGTGCATGAGCACTGCCCTGCCATCGAGAAAGTCCATATCTGCTCTGGAGTAGACCCAGTCCTCTAAGTTCACTGGAACGCTGGACAAGATCATCTTCTGCCCAGAGCAATAGCTCACAGGAACAGAGGCTGTGACATGTGCCACTCCATGTCCTCAGTTAATCTGTCTCCAGCCACCACATTCACTCCTCCCTGAGCCAAGGAAAACATTCTCATGTCAAGTAAGATTTTCTGCTCCTGCCATGCCCAACAAAAGGTAACCCTCTGTTGGTCGCAGAGCTCTAGAGGGGGCCGCACCATATTGTCACCACCAGCTTTGGCTTTTACCTCATACTGTGCAAGCTGGGGATGGAACCCGATGAAGTAAAGCCCATGTGATGACCTATGGGGGGGCTTTAGGGCTCTCCATTGGAAATAGCTTCCCAAGACTCTGCAAGCTGGTTTATTTAACTTCCACAAGGAGAAAAACCTTTCTTAATCCAGTTTTATGACTAAAAACTCCTTAAAGGCTGCCTCCTATGACAGGAGATATAACTAAACTCTGATGTGTCACTGTTCATCACTCACCATATGCCTTGATGGCTGGAAACGCGCATGACCAGGAACAAACCTGAGATGCCCTCTTCATCTTGTGTAGCTTTTTTTATGAGAAAGCTCTTCGTGAAGAGTTATGATTACTTTCCCCACTTTCAAGAGGGTTGGTGAGTTCAACATGCAGCAGAGCAATAAAGCACCCTTGATGTCTTCTCATGGACCAAGCTGCTGTTGAGGAAGATGGCTTGTACCACTGGGTGTCACCTGGCTCAAAGTGGCTGACAGCAGAAGAGGACACATGGGGCACAGCAGCTTCCTCCCCCATGGCCTGGGACAATGCCACAGCCTCAGAGTGCATCCAACGAGAACTAAGGTATCAAACCAGGAACAACAACCTAAGAGAAACAGGCAACAAGAGATGTCTGGTGCCCACCACCTGAAAGCATGAAAGATATTAGGAAGAAGTTCTTTCCTGTGAGGGTGGTGAGGCACTGGAACAGGTTGCCCAGGGAAGTTGTTGATGCCCCATCCCTGGAAGTGTTCAAGGCCAGGCTGGATGGGGCTTGGAGCAACCTGCTCTAGTGAGAGGTGTCCCTGCCCAGGGCAGGGGGGTTGGAACTTGATGATCTTTAAGGTCCCTTCCAACTCTGACCATTCTATGATTCTATGATTTACCAGGCCTGGTTTAATTCATGCCTGGATTTTTCTAACACCATTTGCCAGCATTAAAAGGGCATGGAAAAAATGCCCAATAGTCGTAATTTTGTTCTCATTTTTCATTGGAGATTGGAAACCCCAGCTGTCTTCTCCCTGGAGAAGCTAACGGCAGAGCAGACTAATGTGCTTTTGCGATAGCTCTGTGTGGGGACAACTCACTTCACAGTTGATGTTCAGATCCCTGCCAGAGGCCCCAAATCTCACAGGAGCGGGTCACCAGAATGAGGAAAGTCTGGCCAACCAGACCTGAACCTCCCTGGCTGTGGGGATGGTGGAACACACAGGAGCTCTGGGCCCCCCTCCAGAGCTGGAGGTCATGCCAGTGGCTCCCTGCTGGATCTTGTTGAAGCCCAGCAGAAGCTTTGTATTTCTGTGGACTTCCAAGTGGATGGAGGTGCTGGCTGCTAAATACCAGAGTTCTTTATTGTGGTCCCAAAATATGAAAGCGCACAAAGCCCAGGAGGCTGGGACAAACCACTACTGCAGGTCAGAGATGAGATTAGTGCATGGATTTGCCATCACACACACAAAACTCACACATCATGCAATACTGCCAAATTTCATCAATGTAGCGTGACACAATGGTTACATCTGGAAGCTATTTCTGTAAAAAGCACATAGATGACGTGACCCTGTCTCCTCGAGAAACACACTGATTTGATGCACGCAGCATTCCGCAGTCCATCTTGAAATAAGAAGTTGAAAAAGCAACCAAGATTTCAAGTGGAATGTTGTCACAGCTGCAGGTTTCCTATTTAGGCACCAGAAGGGCTTCTGGCTCTGGGCACAGACGGGGTAGGTGAGGCAGTCTTATGGAGTAAGGCAAATTTGGCCCAGCCTCTGTATATTCCTTCCATCACCTCTCTGTGTTCACTCCCTGGCTTGTGCATCACTACAGCAAGCCCTCACGGCAGGAGCAGAGCTGTGTCAGTGGGCTGTGGAATAGATTTGTTTGCCAAGGAAGTCAGGGGGAAGGAGGTGAGCTCAGCTCCTCGCAGGATCAGGCCCTTTAATTACAACTTCTAGCTATTTCCAGGAAACGTGTTTAGACAATCAAGGTGTTCAGACATGCAAAGCAACACGGACTTTCCTGCAAAGCTCATGCTCTGAGTTCAGTTTATCAGTATTGGCAATGGCCAGGGACAGAGCCAGGACACGGGGTATGGGACAAGGAGGATCTACACAGGCATGCACAGAATGGAACAGGTCAATCACACCAGAGCTAAACCAGGCAGTTGTTCCTTGTTACCCTGTGATTTACCCTTGTGCATCTCATGTGTAGGCTCGTTCCTGCAAGGCACGGCAGGTTCTGACCCAGTTCAGCCAACGACTAAACAAGGTGCCTAATTCGGAGCGCACAGTTAAGCACTTCTCTAGACCACAGCTGAAGAGCTCAGCGCTTGAAGGACACGTCTATCAGCATCCAACCCCTAATAAATCCAACACAATAAGATGCCGCAGACACATCCGGGGTGTCAAGAGGCCAGATGGCAGGCAGTGTCCTCCCGGAGCAGCGGGATCCCCAGGCTGAATGCCATGTTCAGAGCTGCCTCCTCCCTCCCCTCCCAGGTGGCCTCCGCATCCCCAACGGGCTGCAGTAATTAAGCCAACATGGAGGAATACAACCAGCCTTCAAAGGGCTGGCAGATTGTTTGGGGATTTCTCCTGTAGTTGCACAGCTGCACTTGGGGGGAATATGAATATTGGAAAAGACAAAAAAAAAAAAAAAAAAAGGAAAAGAAAGAAAGTAGAAACAGGGGAACATCAGAAAATGAAGAAGAACAGGGGAGTGTGATGGAGAGAGCGCACAGGAAAGATCAAACGAAGAGGGAAGAAAAATCTGCTCTCTTTGCACAAAGTAGCACAAAGTCGGGACTGAACAGAGCCCATCTGACTGCCGCCGTGCTAACAGGGCTGCCCGGGGAGGAATACAGCTGGCACGAGACTGCATTGCCCTGGACAGTAAGTTTAAAGTCTCCACAAACGCTGTGTCGAGGGCTGGAATTCACAGATGACGAGCTGCCTGCCTTAGCGCCTGGCTTGCCAAAGAAAGGGGTGACACATGGTGGCACGGGCTCGGGTAGAGGACACAGCCACCAAGGGACAGATGACACAAGTGACGGCACTATTTAAAAGCAGGGTTGCAAATGAATCAGAGAGAGACACAGAGTTAAAAGCAATTTGGTTTCTCAGGGTGAGCAGAGAGCTGTTGGGCTCAGGCACAGTCCAGGAGAGCCCAGTTTGATTCCTGCTCGCCCCTGTCCCTGGCAGACTCCAGAAACCCAAAGTGCCTCCAGATGCTCCCTCCCATCTCTGCCGGGGGACCTGAGCCAGCGTGTGTGCTGCACACATTTAATTAAAAATATTTACCAAACATGTTTGTGACCATGGTTTGGCTTCAGTTTCTTCCATAATAAATATATTTCCAGAAAAACACAAAGAAGAAAAAATCCTCTGAGGTAAGGAGCAAGAGAGAGATAAGTCTGATTAGGAAGACAACTATTAATAGCAATTATGCTTTAATTACTGAGCCTAATCTTTCTGAACCAGCAGTTTCTAGCATGTCCTCTACCAGTCAAAGGACTTAACTCTCCTGATTCTGTGTTCAGTGAGAGGTACGAGGAAAATGAGTGTATCTACCTCCAGTAGATACCCAAGCAGCTAGATATAAAACTGCCTTCAGAATATTTGCATAAGGTCTGTGTTAGACAGGATGGCTGGGAAGAACGGCCGGAGCTGTTCCTCATGGGTTTAACACTCACATGAGTGTAAACAAGTTTCACACTGCTCTGTGTCTCCAGAGTGAGGGTATTACGCTCCCAGGCTGCTGCCACCAAATTCCAGGCATAAAAAAGGCACTGAAAAGGACATGAAACAGTCTAGACAGAGGGGAGCATTTTGGTACTGCTGGAAGGAAGCGCGGACCGTGGCTGGGAGCCAGGGCTCAGTCGGCAGCCCATGTCCTCGCTGCCCAGCAATCCGGGCTCGCAGCAGGCGTGAGCCAAGGAACATCCAGCCTCCCTGCACAGCGACCTCTCCAGCAGCAGGGTGCCCCCATCAGAACTGGCACAGAATGGGCAAGAAGGCAGAAAACCCCCAGTTCCACTGCTCCCTGTGCGTCACAGCCAGGAATCCTCACAAATCCTGGCCCTTCGGAATGACAGAGCTTGAGCTAACCCAGGGGTGGGGAGTGGAAGTGAGGATTGTTAGATGAACACAGGAACATTTTGATGAGAACAAGGAGTACGTAGCAGTCCCCACTGAGAAATCCCAGTGTTTTCCAGTATGATCTCATGGACTTGGAACAACTTTGTAGGTATCTCAGGAGCGGAATATCCTATTCTGTTCTATCCCCCCATTGTCTTTGGGACAAATATTTTAAAAAGTAAACTTCAGTGGTGTCAACTTCTGACAAATGTTGAAGTATATCAAAACAAGCAGACTTGTAGAATAAAACACCTACATTTCAAAGCATTTTCCCATATTGTAGACGCTGAATCTTGGGCTAATGCACCAGGATAGGACCTGGAGGTGGGGAAAGAGTTTTCTTCCTTCTCCATAGAAAACTGGTGAACAAGAAGCCGATTGTCTAATGCTAAAACTGAATCTTTTTGTACATCTGAATAATCAGTCCTACCAAGCACTGTGAAACATTTGACCTTTGCTTTGAAATCACATGTAAATCTAAGGCATACAGAAAGATTAATGGGTGTATCTCAGGTCTTCTACCAACAACATGAATGTCTGGCCCAAATTAAAGAGAGGCCCCAGGATCAAACTTGGCACAAAGACATTGAAAGTCAACACAGCAGAATGGTCAGAATAGAAACCTTGCAGTGGTGAGGAAAGCAAAGCTGTCAGCAGCCTCTCACCCTGCAGATAAAGCAGCTCCTCTGCGAGCACAGGGCGCTGTGACACCCCGGCAGCTCATTTTCAGCAAACACGGCACGATCAGAGCCACCACAAGCTGTACTGGAGGGCTCTCAGCAATTTAATCCAGCCTTGAAAAGAAATTCACTAAAGAACCTGCTTGGGAAGACAGAGGAATTCATGTGAAGGGGCTCCCCCAGGGCTGGTGACACTGGGCATGTGGGGGACAGCCGGGACCCAGCTGCGGTTCCCCAGCACAGACAGTGCCCATTGCCCCATCCCAGCCCCGAGCAGAATGGTTTGTGGAGAAACCAAGAGGAAGGATTCAGACACAGAGAGGGCTGAATGTGAGGTACATCACAAGTACAGTCCTATTTACAAACAAAAATATGTCCTAAGGTAAGGGGCTGAGAGCAACGAGACCCTCACCTATTCTTTGGGGAGAACAAAGAGTAACTCAGTGAACAGCAGAACTAAAGACACCTAATTTCCAAAGCACCCGTGTTCTGCCCCTGCATACACCTGAGGGGTTACCCAGCCTTCCCTCGCCCTTCAGCTCCACGGGACAATCACTCTGTGTCTGACAACAGTTTCCCACTTTCTCACCCCGCTGAGGAACACAGGGCCTTGCAGACCCACGAGCTGCCCCACGCGCTTCTGCCACGAGCAGACAAGAGGCACAAAAGCTCTCGGAGGGGGACCTGCAGACAGATGGTGTGACTGTAAAGCTTCATTTCTTGGAAAAACTGGGCCAAAAATGTAGATCACTGTAACGGAAACAGTCCTGAGGAACGGGCTTAAGAAGCTGTACTGAAACCATCTGAGGTTGACCTTTCTGGAAGAGGTCCCCAGGAATAATTACTCCTCTCTGGCTGCCTGCTGGCTGCTCCTCCTTTGTCCCCAGCAGGACCATGCCTCCGGTGTCTGTTCTTTGGCCAAAGCCACCTCCAGACTGCACAGGACCAGGCGGGACATGGCTGGTGGTGGCAGCCCTGGGGACATGGTTTTCCCTCGCGCAGCCTGCTGCATCTTCATTCACCCCGAGCACTGCCATGCCATTAAACTGAAGGGGTTTGTTATTAAATCCCAGTTGCTCTGAAGTAACTGAATTATCCAAGTTTCAGTTGAACCAATTAACTGATATAATGCATGACTCTTGCTTTCTTAAATGAAGAGAAGCATCTTGCTTTCTGCTCATGTCTCACTGAAAGTGATTTCTTAAACACTTTAATCTAATTAACTTTTTGACACTGAGCATCTGTTGAAGGAGCTCAGGTGATAAGAATTGGAGGTTGCTGTATGTGGTGCTAACCAAGGAGAAAAAAGGTTGTGAGGGTAAGGAGCAGCTTAGAAAAACAATGTCCTCCTTAGGATACATGAGTTTAAAGGCAGGGAGGTCTCTCTGGCTGACCTATTGTTCCTCTAAAATAAGCCTGGAAGCAATGAAGCAATCAGGAAGAAGTGCTTTCAAAAGGCACTGGCTGTGGTCCTCCCCCAGAGAATAAAGCTAAATAAAGGGGTGCTGACTGAGACCACCAACCCCCAACCCCAACCGGCAACTCCAGGATGCGCAGACTGACCCACGTGCTTTCCGATCCCAAACACTTCCCATGAAAATACAGTGTTCCCTTTGGAGGTTTCCCTGTTCTGCTGCGATGCAGCATGGAAGGAGCGCCCTGAGCATCAGCTATTGTGCAGAGGCAGATATTTCATGCTGGAATTGGAGAGTGCCCAAGGTGGAGCCTGACGCTGCAGAGCTCTGTCAGGGCAGGTAGCAGAGTCCCTGGCGTCCAGCACATCATCCCCACAGCAATGACCTTGGCAGCGTTTGTCATGGGCAATTTCAAGAGCCCTTGATTAGTTCCCCGTGAATTAAACAGCCTTTATATCGTCTCTCAGGTGGGCCTGAAGGTAGCACTGGGTGACAAAGCAAAGTAATTGTACTGGCCCGTACAGGCAAGGTGAGAAGGAACACGTCAGAGTGTGGTGTGTGGTGAATAAAAGCTGTATTTAATGTCAATTATCTGCCAGAGTTTCTATCTAGAAATCAGCAGTGAATCAGAGGGAAGCACCATGGGTTAATTCTGGTTGGCCCTTGCAATGTTACTATAAAATAAAGGACAAGATATTCTAAATGAGACTCTAAATGAAAGAAATAAAAAGGGAAGCAGATTAAATTGCACATTTGTTACTAATGTTTACAAACACGATACTGAATCTCACAACCCACGCTCTTGAGCTGATTCTAAATTAGGACTGAGATAGAGGTTTTATTCTTTTTCTTATCCTGGCAGTTTTGCTCCTGTGGTTACGCCTTGGGGCACACACTGACCGCCCAAGATTTCCCCTGCGAACACATCAGCCCACAGCAGTTGGGGTAATCATGTCAGGCTGGGATGGTCACAGGAATCCTGGTGGTGCTGCTCCCCGTCTGCCCAGTACATCCCAGTCAGCCCTGGGCACTGGACAGGCCAATCTAGTCCATCGGTCCTCTCCGCTGTGGCTTTTAACAGGAGATGAGCAAACACAGCAGTTCCCGTGGCCACCCAAGGCAGTGGCTCAGTCCCTGAAGTCACACCGAGCCCGAGGGCTCTCTGCTCTCCAAGCCCACAACCTTCTACCCCAGACGGGTCCCTCAGACAGGACTTCACTCCCCCTCAAGCCTGTCCCACCATATTCTCTACTTACGGTAGAGAAGAGGAAACAAGAGAAGGATGAGGGGTGGTCATATCCCAAATATCAACAAAATTTGGGCTCCCCTGGTATTTTGAGAGTCTGGCTAGATGCAGGGATGAGCTGAGGGCATTGAGGGCATCTCAGTTGCTCAGCTGCTGCATAAGCAGATTAACTTTACATGCGGCTGATCCATGGAGAAATGGATCAGCAGGAGTCCCTGACAAAGACAGATTTCTCCCCGACTCACATTCTGCTTGCTCACAGCAAACACTGGGTGATGTTGTTTACGTGACCTGTCTTCTCTCTGACTTACATCACTTTGCTACCCAACCTCCACCCCAGGTCACAGCCACCCCACTGCTGAACTGGCCCTGACAGTCAGTGTTCTCCGAGCAGGATGGAGTGAGGTTAGGAGGCACCAGTCCCACTCTGCTCTCGGAAAGACAGAAGCTGAGGCTCGAAGAGACCATTCCCATCTCTCCCAGTCAGCAACTGCCGTGCTGGGCTGCTCTGCCCCTTGAGAAACTCCTGTTTGTGCCACAGGTACTGGCCAGGGAGGGAGGAGGACACGGGTGGAGGTAACTCCTGGAGAGGGAAGGCAGTTATGGCTGTTCAAGATGTTTCCCTCCATCCACCCATCCTCCTCCTCCCTCTCCCAGCACCCGACACGATGCGCCTCCTTCAGAGCATCATTCCCAAGGGCGGCTGGGTAACGAGGCAGCCTGGCTGTCTCCCACGGCATTCTCCTTGTCTCATCCCATGCACCAGAACAGCTCCCCGTGAGAAGCTCCCCACGGTAATGGATTGTCTTCGCTGCCCTTCTGACGCTCTGAGTGCTCTGAGTCAGCTCGCCCTGAACTGCCGGCCCCCAGCAACCGCCAGAGCTCATGGAAATTTACTGCCGGGCATTCAGCAAGTTACTCCAGCCTCACACCATGGAGGAAGGAGCACAATTGACCCTCTTGTTCTGCATCTCTTGGCTCAGAGGGCTTAATTAGACTGAACATTAAAAAAAATAATTGAGTGACGAAAGGGAAGTATTTGGCACTTAAAGAGTGACAAAGCTTTGGAGCGAGTACGTGGCAGAGGACAGGGAGCAAAGGCAAGAACAGGAAGAATCATATTCACAGCAGAAAAGGATTTTTCTCTGGAAGCATTCTTTAAACAATTTGTAACCTAATTCAGCACATCAAAGGCTGTTCGTTTTGTCAGTGTCCCGGACGAACATGGGACTTCAGGCCAGCTCTAACTTCCCTGGACTTAACGGATCCATCTGTTCTTGGAAACATATCCCATTACTGACCCGCCTCATCTTTTGTTAACCTGGCTCCATATTCCTTTTGCCTTTGGGGGAGCAGCTACACAACCTCTGCTTCCATTTCCTTTAAGATTGGAGACCAGGATTAGGATTTTACTCCAGTGATTTCTTTTTAACTGACCTGGAAGAGACTTGGGAAGCCGCCTAGTGCACCTTAAAGGATGTATCCTGCACGCTGTGCCGCCAAGGAGGGACTCCAGCACCTCCAGTTTCTGAGGCTTCTCTAAATCAAACCCACCTGATCCTTCCCCAGGCATCAGCGAGGGGGGAGATCGCTGCAAAGAGCTTCTTCTCTCCTCTTCCCCTGCCCAGGCTGCCCAAGCTACTCGCTGCTCACTGGGAAGATGAGCATAATGGGAGCAGGATTGAGTTCAGCTCTGTGCTGGGAAGGCAGCAAACATCAACTGCTGCAATGGCTGCTATTTTATTGACACCTAAATTAAACTACAAAAGCACACATTTCATATAATTGAAAATATGTTAATGCACATGGACAGCTCTTCCAGTCCTCAGCTCAATAAACTGTTGCTTTTCCTACACTGAAATGTCAATTCCACTTAGAGTAATAAAGAAAATCTGCCAACATTCTGATCGGGAGCCTAAAATTAAAACCCTGATTTTTCTACTGTGAAGGAAGAAGCAAATACATGAGATCCTCAAGTAGGACAACAAGTGTTTTCCAATCCATCTGTCATAGTAATAATTTGGTTTCTCTTTTGTTTAGGACAAAGGAAGGTGCTCTTAAACTACACGTGGGAATACAAAAGCATGTTTTAAATTCAGGTCATGGTTTGACACCAAAGTGACAATCTATGCTGCTCAATGTGTGGCTTGCTTACTTTACAAGAAAAAAATGCCCCAAACGCTAATCCAGGAACCAGAGCTGTACAGTAAATGAGGTGCACAGGCAGCAGGAGGAGCTGGTCCACGGGGACAGTGCTATTCCTGTGCTCAGATACCCGAATTGTAACCACCTGTTTGCAGAGCTCTTCCCCGGGCATTGCCATTTCCAGCTGCCTTCCCCAGCGCAAGCGGTAAACAGCAGCAGCCACTTGTGTGTATGTTGGGAAAAGCAGAAGAATTAGCCAGGCCCCAGTACGACTCCTTACGGCCCAGTGAGCTCCCACTGAATCTCTCAATCCTTAATAAGCATTCGGCCTTAATTGCCGATTATATCTTAACCTAGTACTTATGCCATAATTGATGAACATTGTTTGCAGCGGAGTTTTATGGCTCTTCAATGAAGATGGAAAGTCTTGCTTCGGTGCCCCTGCAATTGGATCCTCTCCTCATCCCGTGGCACACGGCGGTGCCTGGCACCATCTAGTGCTGAGATGCCAGGCTGCGGCACGGCCCAACAAGTCATCACAGATGTCACTCATCCTCACCAGAGCAGCTCTTCTTGGCTGGAGTCAAGATACCTTCTCAAAACTGCGTGTGACACTGCCCTGGGAGGGCGCGTAGAGCCCCTCTGTAACGCTGGAGTCTGGGAAGGGGGATGGACAAACTTCTGGAAAATCAGAATATAGAATCATAGAATGGTCAGAGTTGGAAGGGACCTTAAAGGTCATCAAGTTCCAACCCCCCTGCCCTGGGCAGGGACACCTCTCCCTAGAGCAAGTTGCTCCAAGCCCCATCTAGCCTGGCCTTGAACACTTCTTACACTTAAACACTTAAATATGCTCAAGTCCTGTAGGTTTCCCCCTCACAGGGCTGCTTCCAGGGACAGCACAGAGATTTCTTCATGTGAACCTCCACAGGCCATGGCAAAACTGTTTGGTCTTTTGATGGATAGATCAGAAGACTCCCTGATGAATACCTGCCCTTGGAACCTACGAACGTCTGCGTTGTGACCACCATCATCCCAGGAAAGTGAGGTAACAGGTATATTTGGACACATTTTCTTGAAACTTTAAGGGCATGGTTTGAAATTTGTATCATCCTGAACTCTCTCTAATTCCCACAAATAAATCCAGTAATAGTCAGCAATAAGTGGATAAAGTTGAGTGTGACTTCAAGTACCATCACATACACTCCTGGAGGCAACGGCTCAATTTGTGTTGCCTCAAACATTTTCATAAAAATGCTTACGGTACTTTTTTTAAGATGCTCCAAGAACTTTATTGGCAGCAGCAAGGCCTTTGAAATCCGGCACAGCAATACCCCCTCAAGCTAGAGAAGCCTTTGTCCCATGAAACCTCATTTATATTTAGCAGAGTTAAATTTAAATTATTATTTCCCTTCTCTGCTTGTGTTCCCCAGCAACAAAACAAGAAAGTAACTGAATATGAATGCTTTGCAAAACCACAGCCACGCTGTGAGACAGAAGCCCCGCAGCACTGCTGGACTCAGGGACTTGTCCTCACCCTGCCCGAGCCACAGCCGCTTTCTCACAGTGGGTGTAACCTTCTCCCTCTGGAAGCTCCCAAAAAGGTTTCAGCACCTACTCTGGGCTCTTGGCAGGGTTTAAGCTCAGGTGTAACCCCACTGCCAGCGCCACACTCACTCCCCATTTCCCACACAGGCATTATACTCTTGGGTGTTATACTGCAAAAAGTGAATTGAAATCAATGCTCTGCCTTTCCAATAACTATTCACTCCCAGGGGAGTTCCTGCCAACATTTGGGGTTTTCATCCTCGCTGCAAATGTCATCTGTTACTAAAGGAATGCTACAGCCCCCTCAGAGGTGCACACAGGGCTGTGACTGCTTCTGTTAAAAAAGAAAACAAACTTACCTCTGGGAAAATGCTATTTAGAGAAAACCCCTTTTTCCAAAATGCCAGACTCTGCACTGAATGGCCCCAGCTGCCTCGCCTGCCCGGATGTGCTCCCAACCCAGAGAGGAGCTTCAAGCCAAGCACTGCTCCCTGGCTGGAGAACTACTCTTCAGAATGTTTGGGTTTTTTTCAGAAAGTGCTGCCATTTGATGAGTCAATCCCAGAGGTTCCTTGGCTCATTTTCATAATGAAACGTTACAAGAGGTTAATTCTGATACCTCGCTCCAAATTACTCTAAGAAAGATTTCCAAATCCTAGATGTCCATAAATAAACTGAATACCATTTCAGCTATTAAAAATAAAAAGTACTGAGGCTATTGCGCTGCCTTTTCAAGTAGTTCCAAGGGCCATCTTTATCCTTAAAAGATAAAAGCAAACATTTGCCTTGGAAGTCAACATGCTTTAATTGTCTTCTGCAGCCAAAGTTACATTTTATTTTAGAGATGGGAAAGACGTAGCTGAGCTGGTTCTGAACCACAATGCAAACCAAGAAAGTGGCTTACTGTTCCTCCTCAGCCACACTCCTTACCGTGACCCGGGTCTCACAAACCACCTGGTCTCGTTCCCCCATGCTTCTGGTTTCTTTCCATCCTACTTCATATCACCTTCCATTCCTACAGAATGATTCCTTGCCCAGTAAATCTACCCAAAAAGAGACACCTGAACTGCTGGGCTGCCTGTCTGACCTCACCCATGGTGGTTCCCCTTCTTGTTGCTGCTCCCAGGATAAAAGCTGCTTTTGATGCACGACAGGAGTGTCTGTATAGCTGTTCCAACGCAGCAAACTAACTGAAAACAAGGCAGAAAAAGCAGCAGCACATCGTTTGGGTAGCTCATATGCATTGCTTTCTTACAAGGTACACCAGTAACATACACATGTCGGTGCCGGTACGCCTGTGTGCGAGGATGTGAAGATGTCACAGCTTCTGAAGCTCTTTTCTCTTCTGTTCATGCCCCCTGCAGCAGCACCAGCACACACCAGCACCACCGGAGCTTGCTGAAAGCTGTGGAAGAACGGGAGCTGTTTGTGATTTTGACAAGACAGACCATGTTACCCATCACAGGCATGAAGTCTCTTCCAAGACAAATGGAATAATAATAAACCTCAAAACATTGATTAATCTTGTTGTGATGAGTTTTGATAAAACCTCAAATGATGAAAGAGTTGTTGGAAAAGTATACAATTGCTCTAACTCACATCAGATGGTAAGGTGCACAAGCAAGCTGATGTAAACAGAAGTATGTCCATGATACATAATTACATGCCAGTATTTATTCATCTTTATGTTTTGTCATTCTGCTTTAAGAGAAGGAAATGTCCTGCCTTTTTGCTGAGTGCTGTGTCAGTGTATGGTAATACATACGATCACCTGAACATACATTTACAGCGTTGATTTTGAGATAGATTGCCATTTAGTTTAATTAAAATACGTAGTTTCCCTGTGCCCCAACTTAACAAAGACTTATGTGAACAAACCATCAAAGTTAATGCTTTCAAGCCTGAGGACAAGCCAATCAATGGCAATCAGAATATCAATAGCTGCCCAACCCAGACATGGCAAACTACAGTTTTCAAAGAATCACAGTTCTGTGACATGCTTTTCTCAAGCTGACAGAAATGCAGCCTGTGACTGCACGGCAGGGAAACCCACCCCTAAAAACATCTCAAAAGAACGCTCCAAAATGACCACTTACTCATAAAACAGGCCAAAATTGAAAGTAGCTATTTTTGCTAACTACTACTCCTGCAAACGGGCAGCAACGATGCTCATCAGAGCCAGCTCTAAGATGAGTAGGTGGTGGCCACCGTGCAAGACAACTCCACCTTAACCATGTGCCTCACCCACCACCTGAAAGAGTCCTGTTAAAAGCAGAACACCTCTCCCCGGCTGGAGGGCTTGCTGGTACAAGCAGCTTGTTGCTTTAACTGGACTCCGACAAATCTACCCAGAAACGTGAGAAGGCTCTGCGGCTCACTTTGACTGTCCTTCAGCCTACCAACAGATGGAGTATGTTAATCAGGTTTTACAGCACATGCTCAAAGTCTGGGCTAATTTAAGTTCTGTGTTTGAAACGTTTGCAAAAAATACAAACTCATAATAAATGAAAAAAAAAAAAAAAGAAAACAAAGCTTCATTCTGCTGCAGTTGCAAAGAAACATCTTAGAATATTATATGAATTATATACTTTTAAAATCACCATTTTTCTGCAATGATGAATAGATTATTAAGTAAGCATGTTTTCTTACACAGTTTTCACTATTCTAGATCTAATTATATATAAAAATGTTAACTCTACAGTGTTACTTCCACTACTTAAAAAGAGGAAAAAGTCTGGAGTGAGTCAGAGCAACACCCCAGCCAAGAAACACAAAATCAAGTCCCCAGAGGCAATTCAGCCTAGGAATATTTTCTTAAGGCTCATCTTATTAACAGCGGAATAATTCGGGCAAATGAATACAGCTCTGGACCTCTGGCTGTGGCTGGACCTGACGCTGCATTTAGAGCCGACAGAAACAAATGCCAAACCCACAGAAGTGGCCCTGAGGGAAGGCTCTAACACCTCCCCATCCTCCTCCTCCTCCTCCTGCCGCCCTACGCTCTGAAACCCTGTGAGGGCTGCTGCAACTCAGCCTCCCTCTGCTGCTCCCTGGGAGCCTATTCCCAAGTCACTGCCATTCTCACATACAACCTTTTTGGATGTCAATAACTTACTGATTCTTTTTTCCTATCAGCACCCATTTCCTTGTGCCTGAACTCAAATCTAAGCCAGTCTTTCTGACAGTTCTTCCTGAATGTCCAACTATTGCCTTGATTATAGAGTGCCTTTTCTCTTAGCTTTGAACTAGATCCTGCCCAAAAAATAAACAAATATACCTTTCATTTTAAAACTTGCTTCAGATTCTGGGGGGATCAAAATACTTGACTAGAACAATAACTCAGACTTTTTTGTTTGTTTAAATGATAAAAATGTTATAGCAATAACGATAGAGAACACTACTTTTAAAAATACAACATGTGGGGCTCTTAAAATTACCAAACTCACAGTAGAAGAAAAAACAAATCCAGAAATAAATAATCAGCAATCCCTTTGCAAAGCAAAATGTCTGAAGGGGAAAAAATTAAATGTATATTATGCATTTCATCAGTAAAACCATCCTCCTGAGGGAAGTCAACCCAAGAGAAGGTCTGTGCCTGGGCTGTGAGCGCTCGGGAAGGCGCCGGGGAGCTCTGCAGGGGAGGCAGAGGCTGGGCCAGGCAAGAGCCCGGGGAGCTGCAGGCACTGGGCAGTCAGCGTTCATTCCTGAAGCCTTTAGGAACCTCAGTGCCCGTCTGTGCACCACGGGATATGCCCCAGATCCACACCAGGAACTAATCCCCCTCTACTCTGCGCTTGTGAGACCCCACCTGGAGTACTGCGTCCAGCTCTGGAGTCCTCAACATAGAAAGGACATCGAACTGTTGGAACAGGTCCAGCGCAGGGCCACCAAGATGCTCAGAGGGCTGGAGCCCCTCTGCTGTGAGGACAGGCTGAGAGAGCTGGGGCTGTTCAGCCTGGAGAAGAGAAGGCTCTGGGGAGACCTTGCAGCAGCCTTCCAGGATCTGAAGGGAGCTCCAGGAGAGCTGGGGAGGGACTCTTGGTCAGGAAGTCTAGTGACAGGACAAGGGGTAATGGTTTTAAATTGGAAGAGGGGAGATTTAGATGAGATCTTAGGAAGAAGTTCTTTGCTGTGAGGGTGGTGAGGCACTGGAACAGGTTGCCCAGGGAAGCTGTTGATGCCCCATCCCTGGAAGTGTTCAAGGCCAGGCTGGATGGGGCTTGGAGCAACCTGCTCTAGGGAGAGGTGTCCCTGCCCATGGCAGAGGGGTTGGAACTTGATGATCTTTAAGGTCCCTTCCAACTCTGACCATTCTATGATTCTATGATTCTGTGATTCTAATGAAACGTGCTTCCCCCCTCAATCTGTCTGGGTTTGATTTGATTTCTCAGTTACCCTTCTTACCACCATCTGCATTTCCCCAGGGCACAGTTCCTTTTCCAACACAGACCTCTACAGCCGAAGTGTTTCAAAATGTTTTCTGCTCAGCACAGTGCTGATTAATAGACCAGGAGAGAGGATGCATTTTTCAGGCTATTAGCATTCAGGCCTTGATTAGGAAAGGCAGGGCAGGCAGGAAGACGTTGTTCCAGGCAGCAGCAGTGCACAGATCAAACCAGCAGCTCCGTAGCTGAGGAGGTTACTTTGAATGATTTCTTCCTTTACAAGGGCTCACGTGCTGCAGCTTCCACCGCTCTGCAGCTACCCCCCAGCTTGAACCAGTCTTCCTTGGAAAATGTTAACACCTTCCAGAACAACAAAAAATGTTATTTTAATAAGTCTCTCCACACTTTTATAACACCCTAGTAATGCTAATAGAAAACCAATTCAATTCATTCATTTTTCTTCTCTGTGACTCATAAAAACATCCATAAATACTGGCTGCATTACTTTTTCTTGATTACCTTAGCAAATATGCTGTAAGAGTTTGCTATTTCATTGCTATTCGTTTGCAAAATAACACTTGTATATATTAATATTATCAGCAGCAGACAACAGGTTGGCAGAACATCAGCGAACGGCCACCCTTGTCTGAAGGGACTTGCGGCAAGTTCTGAATTTGAAGTGAAGACACCTTCCCTCTGCAGTTCCCCTCTGCCCTCCAGGCTTCACAGCCTGGCACAGAAAAGCTGTTCCCAACTGGTGTTTTTTGATTGCTGCAGCATTTACCAAGAGCCATGCTTCCCACTGCAGCAGCACCAGCAAGGACAGTGCGTTTCCACACCTCATCACACCATCTGTCAGTCACCACCGATGCTCTTTATGCTTCACTGTTCCTTCCAGACTCTACACTCCCTGGAATACCTCCTTTATCCCCAAGAGGACCACGTCCCAGGGGTGGCTTTGCATCACTTTGTGCTTTGGCTCTCAGTCCCCAGAACTATGTTCCTGTAGGGAAAGCCACACAATGTCATGGAGAAGATCCCTCCATGCAAACGCTGAGGAGCAAAGGACACGGTGACCCTTTGCCTCATGTGCCCTCTGAGTGGTTTAGGTTAGAACAGTTGAATCTCAGCCCTGTATTTTGCAGTCCTTGAGGAACTGTTCCTCTACTCATTTACGTAACAGCTTTTTAAATTTATTCGTATTCTTGACCTCCACAACACAGTGGTGGTGCTGCACAATTAAACTGTGCAGTGTGTGGAAAAAAGCATGTCCTTCTCTTTAATCCTGCTGCCTAGTAATTCCACCCACCGCCTGCTAGTTGAACTGGCAAAGGAAACACCAAATAATCTCTCCTATTCATCCTCTCCATAACACTCAGCATTTAAAATATCATCATGACAGCCCTCCTCCCTGTCCTCCTTTCCAAACTCCCCTGCCATCTCCGCGATCGAAAGCCATTCAGCACCTTTGATCACCCCTCATTTTGTAACCTTTTCATAACATTGTGATGGGAACCATCACGTTCATGATGCAGAAAAGCAGTGAAACATCGAAAGCTACACTGACAGGATCTTTCATTTCATTCTTAATTTACATTTTGTCAGTTCCCAGCATTTACTCCCCTTTCCCTGTCCCCCTTTTTAACACCCATGAGGTAAGGGAGACGTTATCAGAGGGAGCTAAGGGCCCTCTGCACATGTGGCATTGTGATCATTTTCCTTCTCCTCTATGCACTATTTGAAATTCATCGAAATGGAATTCCTCTGCTGTTCTATTTACCCAGTGCCATCAAGCTCAGTAACCCTTTCTAGTCAGCTTTACTTCTGATTATCGTGAAAAATTAAACGTCACTGCCACAAATTACATCATCTTGCTATTAATTTTTTTCCTCCCATCACGTATGAACATGTGGAAAAACACAGGTGACAAACTGACACTAGCAAACATGTCACTCCATTCTTCCAAACTTTTATTTAATTGCTTATCCTTGAGCAAACTTCACTCGCTTTATAGCTCAACAGTTCAAGAACCTTTGGCAAGGGACCTCAAGAAAACTTACTTAAAAATTCAAGAGCATTGTAATGATCAAATAATCCACAAACATTTGCTTTTTGACTCCTTGAGAAATCTCCAGCAGGACCTGGAGAACTGACCTTCCCCAGAAGAGTGGTGCTGGCTCTCTCCACACATGCCGTCTGGTGATGGACCCAAAGCTTGGCTCAACCCGCCTGGGCAGGCTTCTCATTTGTAGTTCTTCAGGTCCACCCTGGAGGAGATGAGTGAAAGCAGCGTCCTGGCCACCCAGGTGGAACAAATGCTGGTGGCCAAGCAATGGCAAGTCCGAGTTCCTTTAAAATCTTCTGTTCTGGTCCTGAATATCTCGTCAGTCACGAGTTTCTAATACTCCATCTTGAAGCAATCTCTGCATTCCAAATCTCTCAACACTTTTCTTTTGACAAACTTCCCTGTTTCGCACAGCTCCCCTTTCAAATTGCATATTTTGATTCCTACAAGGATGCTAAATTTGAACACCTTATGGCTACTCTTACAGAGGAGCTTTTCAATAGAAAGATCTGGAAGCACATAAGGTTTTGATACAATCCCCTCCAAAACTTTCTCCTTTGTGTCCTTCAGTTTGTTCAAGGCAAGTTTGGTGTTTAAAACTTTGCTTGCGTTGTGTGTCACGGTGACAAGGGTGCAGAGTCCACCAGACAACAGCTCACAGTGATGAGGCCAAGAGCTGAAGAAGCCAAGACAAACCACTGTGAAGGACCAGCCAGGAGCCTGGTCAGGGGTTCCGCTGAAGATGCTGAGACAGGTGATTCCAACACACTCTTTAAAATTACAGTCAGCAGCCCAGGAAGAGGGAGCAGGAATGCAGCCTCTCCAAACGGGAAAAGAATGGACTAGGACTGGATCAAGGGGCCTGGAACTAAATGGGAAATTAATCAGAAAAAGCAAACTGCCTGGTATTGCCTCCTCTCCCAGACACACAAAGGCAACCACCAAAACCGTGCAGGGGACAGTCCTTTCCCAGGTGGACACAGCTCCTGGTGGGATGGGGACTGTTTGCTGCCACACTCCCCAAACCAGCAAAAACAGGAGAGAGGGAGATTCCTGAGCAGGCTTTTACAGGTTGGTAAGAAATCAATGCATGGGAGACGCAGGCACAGTTCTGAGCTCACATTTGTTATGTTTGAATTGTGTTTACATTATTTACACAAGCATTTCCTTTCTCCCAGCGCTCAGGTTTGCGCAGAGTAAGGGTATCCAGAGAGAACAGGCTCCAGGGTGAACTCACACCCTGCCACTGTCCCTCTGCACAACCATGTTACAACACTAGAATCAGAATGTGGATCTACACTGCCATCTGCAGAGAGCAGATTGGCAAATTAACTGGCTGCCAGTATAGCAGCAATTGAAAGTGCCAAAATGCACACACTGGGATGCAAGGATGGTATAAAATCAGGTGGAAATGAGAAAGGGATGTCTATATATATGCTGTACCTCAAGAACGGAATGCAGTATATACTGCATTCCTGAAACGTTCTTTTTCCAATTTTTAGGAGGAAAACTGATCCCTGTTTCTCCTGCACTCTCTCAGCATCGTTTTGCAGGGTGTCTGTGCCACGGAGGCCCATGGCAGCAGAGAGAGGCCTGGGCCCTGCTGCTGTGACTGACCCCAGCATGGCCTGCAGCACTTCCACAACAGCCCTAACCCCGGGGAGGCCGCCTGGCCACAACCACAAGAGAATAACAGCCTGTGAGGCAACCTGATTACCAACCAATGCTTTATGCGTGTATTTCTTCTAAAACAACGCACAACTCTCCTCACAGGGTTTGGAGGCCACGCTGCGCTGACCGTACTCCCTCAGGAAGCACCTCTGCGAAGAGCAAACCGTGTTACTCCGCCGCTCCTCCCCAACCGCTCGATACTCAGGCCCAGATCTCCCCTCTGGGCATCGCGGTGCTACCGGGAGGGCGAATGTAAGGGTCTGTGTGTGTCATGGACAACACAGTCCCGGAACAGCACCAATGCCACCACGGCCCGCGAGTCACCGCAGAAAATGGCGGAGGGCGGGAAGGGAGGCCGACATCTCGCGAGAGTTCCCCTGGAAATCTCGCGAGATGTGGGAGCGGAAGAGGCGGTGCGGCGCAGCCTGTCCCTCCCCGCTCCCTCAGCCCACTCCTCCTTCCTTCCCGGCTCCTTTCCTTCCCTCCGCCCGCTCCTCCTTCCATCCCCGCTCCGGTGAAGAAGTGACTGCTTCCCTCTCGCCTCCTCTCCTTTCCCTCAGGACTCACTGCCGCCGGCGATGCGCCCAGCCCCTCAGGCGCCCTGAGCGGCCTTCTCCCCCCCCTCCCCACCCCCAGCTTCTCCCCTCAGGCGGAGGCGGTGAGCGCTGAGGCCTCCCCCATGGTGGGCTTCGGAGCCAACCGGAGGGGCGGCCGTCTGCCTTCCCTGGTCTTCGTGGCGCTGCTGGTGGTGATCGCCATCCTCGCCTTCAACTGCTGGAACGCCTCGTCCCGCCAGGCCCTGCTGCAGGAGGAGCTGGCCGAGCTGCAGAGCCAGGCCAAGCGCACCGAGGTGGCCCGCGGCCGCCTGGAGAAGAGGAACTCGGACCTGATGGGCAAGGTGGACTCCCACAAGAAGCAGCTGGAGCAGAAGGAGGCCGACTACAGCCAGCTTAGCAGCCAGCTGCAGGCCCGGGACAGCCAGGTGAAGAAGTGCGAGGACAGCAAGGTAAAGCGGAGGGGACGGCAGGGACGTGGCTCGCTGGGGAGGGGTCCCCCGGCGCCCTGAGGGGTGGCTCTGCCCCGGGGGGCAGCGATGGACCTCCGGCCGGTGGCCCCGCCGTGTCTGCAGCCCGTCCTGGGGGTGGAATAAACCCCGGAGGCGCCGATGTCTGGAGCTTTGGTGGAGCCATTGCAGCAGGTCCGGGTTCTGCGGGCACCCGGGCAGGAGCTGCAAGCCAAGGCAGGGTGTCTGCTCGCAGGGGAACGCCGAGAGCTCACCGTTTTCCAGACAGCTGCTTTTAATATATTTTTTTTATTATTTGTTTATCAGCTTTCCTCCTCTGCTGAGCTTATTTGATCCTTTGTGATCGGGCAAAAAGCCATGTGCAGCCTTAAAACTACAGTTTGTTCAGCCTTAAGGGAAATGAAAGAAGTCTGACGCCCGGGTGCAGTGTCCCTGAGCTTGTCTGGGAGCAGCCTGCACACCAGGGACGGGCTCTTACATGGCCAGAATATTCCTGAGGAAAAAAAAAACATGAATAGTTCTCGCTGCAGACAAAAGGTGTCATTTTCATTTGCTGGGAAGAGACGAGCTAATAGAAAATTCAGCTTGCCCTTTGATGTGGAGGTGGCCCGGGGCTTGCTTTTGTTGTGGAAGGGGAAAATGAGTGAATGCATCAACTTTCGCTGCTCCTCTTTCATCAATATCATCACAGGCAGCTCCTCACAAAGGAGTTAAGCAGACAAGCTCTTCTGCTCAGTCGTGTATGGTGGCTTGTACTCTATTTGCATGCAGCTCATAATTCTGCTAATTGGACACTGTTTATCACAGTAGGATTTATGGAGTTATCACACTTAAGCTCATTACTGGCAGAGTTTGTTTTTCTGGCCCTTTCGTATCACACGTTTGATGGGCAGAATGAGAAAATGCATTTAATTGTCACAGAAAAGCTGAATGCATTCATGTCTCATTACAGAATTACAGCTTCCTTCAAATTGATTTAGTTTGTGTTACGTTTTATTTCCTGCTGAACTGTTAAAGTTAAGCCATTTGTGTGTTCAGCAAATGTGATTTTTTAAAATTTCTTAGTTTTTTCTGAGATTGGGATAAAAAACTTGATTAGGTCTGTGGTGGTGGACATTGGGGCTCCATTGGAAATAACCCCAACGGTGTTAGTTGCACTTAAAAATACCGTGTTACTATAAAATCTGACTTGATTTACAAGTACATACTCTGTGCAGACATCGAGGTAGTTAACTCTGAGAGAAGCTGAAGTTGAAACAGTTAGGCTTTAACAAAGATGTACAAGATAGAAAACTTGTAGATTTCTAAACTGTTGGGGTTTTGCTTTTAGTTTTTTCTTGTGGATTGGTTTTTTGGTTTTTTTGTTTGGTTGGTTTTTTTAATTGAACTTTTACATACAAATAGAGGGCAAATAGTTTTACTTGCCTGTTGCCCTCCTCACTAACAGCAAGGATCCGAGGGTGGTAGGAGCTTCAAAACCCAGAGGGTGGTCAATCCCGGGACCGGGCTGGATTGTCCTTTCTCAGGCTATTGGGACAGTCAAATAACAGGTGTTGGTGGCTAGAATTAAGGGAGGGAGTCTGCTGGAGAGAGAACTGTCTTGAGACTGCCTCCCAGCTGCTGGAGGGGTGGCTGGGGACATTGAAGGGAGGTGACACAGAGGGGAGTTTGTGGCCTGGCTGTTCTGTAGGGAGGTGCAGTTGATTTTGTGTTCCTGTTCTGTAGCCTGTGTTCATCGTGCACTGAACTTGTTTCATGTGTTATTGTAACAGATTTCCAGGTGTAAAACTCCACAGGTGGTGTTCAGGTGAGCTGTCAGTTACTGGGTTGCAAGACAAGGCTTGCTTTAATACAAGAAATTTGGATTTTTGGGGACATCTGTGGTGTTTTACTGTAGGGCATCAGGAGAGAACATGCAGGTGCTAAGGCAGGGTGTCTCACCAGGGTTCCTGGAAGCCAGAGCCCCCTTCAGTGCCCAGGACACAAACCTGGGTGCTGTTGGGCTGCAGCCCCTGCTGACCATTAGCTGTTCTCCACGGCTGTGGTGGGCTCTGGGTGCTCTCAGAGCCTGGGAGAATGGGACTAATAAATCTCCCAAGTTAATGTGAGCATTAATTGGATGCGTACTGCAGCCTGTGCTCTGTATCTTCCTTCTTTGTTCCAGAAGCTGCCATTTAAGGTCATGTGAACTGGTGGCTTTTGAATGTCCCCACTTCTTGTGCTGAAAATGTTCCTTGTGCCTTAACAGGCAAGAATTGCAGGATGTTTTAGCCATAACCGCTCACTCTCCCTTTCTCTTTCCCTCCCATGTGGGCTGCTGGCATGTTCTTAGTGGTGACAAACCTGTCTTTTTCTTAAAAAAAAAAAAAAAAAAAAACCCAGCCCTTTAAGTGCCTGTACTTTAGAGAACAGAGAATAAGGCTCTGTTTTAGAGGGTAAAGATCTGTTTTTCAAAAACCAGTGAGTAGTAGGCATAAAGTGTCAGACCAAAAAAGGCTTGACCGATTGTTCTTTTTCCTCTCAAAGTGGAATTTGGCAAGGAGGTTCTTTGAACAGTATTTTAGCCCTGATCTTGCTCCATTTGTGACATGCGGGAGCTGTCATAAAACACCAACAGTGGAGATTCCTGGGGTGTGGAGTGATCACAGCAGATCCAGGCTTGTGTCAGAGAACACCCATTTGGAAGGTGGTTATTGTGGTGTCAGTTCTGCTTTGTGCTCCTTTGTCTTCCTGAGAGACTCTTTGCCTTGTGATGGTGTAAATCAAGTGTGTGTTTCCCTGGTGCTGAGGTGACTTCAGTTTCTGCCGGCAGCTTCCTCCAGGCTCAGTGGTGTATGTAGCTTCATCCCACCATGATACCGTGTGCTCTGAGGAGCAAGTGTAGGAACATGACCTGGTCCCTTGTGCTTGGAAAAAAAACCCCAAAACCACAAAAACCCCAGGAGTTTTGGAAATTCTCTTCTCTGATGTCCCTGTGCTTGTCTTGATGAGCTAGTGAGGGAACAAACCCAAGGAGTTTTCCTTGGGACCACCTTCTGGGAGGTTGCCGGGGGGCGGTGGTTGCCCAGCGCTGGGGAGGCGATACATGCAGAGTCAGCACTAATTTCCTGAGCAGTCCATGCTGCCTTGCAGCTTGCCCTGAGGATACTCACATTTTCTTTTCGTAGCTTTACACATCCCTTTGCAATAAGCAGAGTGAAATGATTGAGTGGCAGGCGTTTGTGGTGGAGAGTGTCCAGGTGGCAGCCATCCAGCGTGTCGGGGCTGGTGGCTCTGGGCGCGCTGTGGCAGCTCTCAGGACGTGCCTTTCTTGCTCCAGTGCCATTGCTGGTGATGCCAGGGCTGTGACACAGCCTTGCCCTCAGCTGATGCCTTGAAATGGTCCTTCCTAGGATGAAACTGTTTGGTAAACCATCCCTGGGAGTAGCTGGGTATGTTCTGTGTTGCCCAAACTCCTTGATAACTACCCAGTTTGCAAAGGACTGATGCTGGGAGCATCTTCCCACCTTGCTGGTCACAGTGTCACCTCCAGCGCTGTGCTCACTACTTCCTGACAGCTCTGCCTGTTTGGAAAAGGGTGGTTGGCAGCAGTGGAAAGGTCATGGGATATTGGCATATAGGCCTCTGTGCAAACAGACTGTTAATCCCTTCCCGGAGCTGTTCCCTCACATGCCCAGCAAAGTGCCGGGAGTGCCCGGGCTGGGAAGCGGCGCAGAGGAGCATGGACACTGGTTCGGGGTGATCCCACAAGCAGTCCAGAGGGTGTTCTCACTCAGTAAAGAAATGAGTCACGGGGAAACATGGGTGGGTGTTTACAATTTACCGCTTATTTGAGGGGAAGGCAGCCCCACCCGTGTGCCACCCTGCCACAGAGATAACCTCCGGCCTCTCCAGCTCTGTTCTTGCAACGCCTGACGTTATACAAGCCCTTCAGCGGCTCAGTCATCGCTGCGAGGCTGCCTTGTGTGAATGCACAAGGACTTTTGGTGGTTTTTTTCCCCAAGTGCAGCTTGTTGGGTCACAGAGAATTTCTTTTATCCACCCCAGCTGCTTTAGAAAGGATGTGAGAAGGCACTGGGAAACAGGAACAGTACAAGTAAGTCTGGACTCAAGGAGGACACAGCTCAGAAAGAACTGGATGGGCGCCATGGTTTGTGGAGTGTGGTTTTTCGCATGTGTAGGTGGAACAGATCCCATGAATCATAAAAAAGCTTCTTCTCTTTCCATCCTTCAGATGAGGGACATTCGCTGTCAGCTGAGCTGTTTTGGATATAAATCCTGTCACTTCTCTCTGAAACTCAAAATTGCCAAAATGAAAGATTGTGTGATAAAACTGATGCAATCTTCAGCTCCAGCTCCCGGGAACAGCCAGGCAGCTGTGGTGCAGGGAGCAGAAGCCAGCAGGAAGGCTTTATGGATTCAGAATTCTGATTACTGAAGGTTTGAAAACAGAACCCACTGCTTCCCCAAATCTCCTTTGGCTGTAGACTTAGTGTGTTCTGAGGAAGAACCGCGTTAGAGCTGAAGACAGGGAAAATGTAGTCACACTTGCCAGTGGCTTTGTAGAATAGGAAACAAGACTTTCTCATTAACACTCAACAAATCACTTTTGGTCTGTTCCCTGGTTCCGGTGCCTGTGGATGGAGAGCTGCTGGGCTGGCTCCCTGCTGGAATCAAGTCTTGGTGGTGACTTTGGTTCTGTGCTTCTCTGTCCCCACCACAGGGGTTGCTTGGGCTTTTGAAATAAAGCAGGACAAGTCCAGCCCAGACCCTTGTTTGCCCGAGCAGTGTTCTTTGGGCACCGTGTCACAGGCTGCCTTCAGCCTCTCTGGTGGGCAGAGGACATGTTGGAACCCCTTTGCAGATGCCTGGCTCTGACCTGCTCCTCAAGAGTCCCTGTTGGGTGTTTTTGTTTTAAATCCTATTTGAGAGCAATCTGGTCAGTGCTCTCAGGTTCCCAAAAGATTGCATCATCTGCCACTCTGGCTTTTTTTTTTTTTTTNGCTGTGCCTGCAGAAACCCTCTTTGCTGGTGGCCCTGGCCAAGGCAGGGTTTGGTGCCAGCGCTGCCCGTGTCTCCACTGCTTTTGGGGACGAGCTGGGCTGCTGCTGCCTGGCACAGAGCTTGCTCTCCAGGAGCACTAAGGGCTGTGAGCAGAGCTGCTGGATGCCTGCCCCCGTGTACACGCTGTTCCGCAGGAAATCACGATTTCAGCAGTTCTCCCGTGGCCGTGCTTCCTGAAGTTAGGAAAGCCTGTCTCAACCCAGATGGGACACGTTGAGTCACTGTTCAGAGGCTCAGAGCCTTTTACAGACAAAAACATGACGTGAAATGCCTTTAAAGAAATGAATAATTGGGAAAAAGGGAAGGTAGAGGTGGGAGGAGGAAGTCTTAAAAGAAGGGCATGTGGCCGTTGTGTTTGGTTTGACAGGAGTGGCTGGGGCAGAGCTCCAGGGTCCGTGTGGGGACTGAACCCCCGTATCCACCCCACGGCAGAGGTGTCCTGGTGTCCTTGCTGGTATCCTTGCTGTTCCCAGGGCAATGCCCCTTGGTACCCGTCAGGAAACTACAACAGACAGGATGACAGCAGTGTTGCCTGATGGTGGTTGTGGGCTTTTTCACCCTTTCTCAGTATCCTCTCCCTCTGCGTCCTTCTCCTTTCTGCTCTTTTTTGTCTTTACAATAAGAAGCAGACAAAGCATCTTTCCTGAATGTGTGTACACGCACTTCTTATTTATTCTAATTGCTGTTTTCTTCCCATACTAAAAATACCAAATTAGAAGCTCTTGTGGAAGCCCACTGGTGTCAGGTTCTCCTAAAAATAAAATGTATTATGAATGTTAGGTAGCCTTATGTAAAAAAAAAATCCCTTTAAATATCCATTGGGTAAGAATTGTTTTAGCTGCTGATGCTGGGTGTTTGTTTTCACAGCCTTAGGCTGTGACATTGGGAATGCCCCATCTCCTCCTGCAGTATCGGGGTGCCGTGTGTTTATTTTAGTCCTGACAGAATCTACTTTTTTGATAGAAATATGTTCTGGAAATGAATGTAAGTCCTTGTCAGCAAAACCTAAAGATAGTGTTTAGGTTGGTGATGTCATGGAGGTGACTAAATATACATTTCCTGGCTTTACTGGGGCTTTGTTTGCGTCATTCTAACAATGCTTTACATACCTTGTCTCTACAACCAAGACAAACATTCCTGAGTGTTCCCAGTCTCACCCCTCACATCTCCTGATCCTCTGCACTTAAACAACTTCTCTTCCTTCCAGATCAAGCTGCAGAACAACGTCTCCTATCAAATAGCAGACATCCATCGCTTAAAGGGTGAGGACTTCAGGCCCAGAAGCTGATGTGGCGCATGATGGAGTAGTGTGGGTTTTAACTGCCCAAGTGCTGCAGAGTGTGTTTGAAATGAGACAGGCGATGCTGGAACATGGCCTGGTGTGGAATGTCACTGTGTTTGCTTATGGCCTGGGCTGGGTGGGAGCGGGGTTGGCTCTTGAAGCTTTGACTCTGCTCTCTCTGCAGAAAGAGCCCCAGCTCTGGCACTGCCGCTCCCAAGGCATGGCAACCATTTCATGGCCAAATACACACCTGGGGATAGTTTGGGCAAGCGATGTTGTGGTGCTTACGCTGGCCTAGAAGAGGTCCAGCAAACATTGTTTTAAGGCTAGTATGTGCAAACACGATTTCAGAGTGACCCGGAACGGCTGGTGCCAATGTGGGAACGTGCAGACGTCACACTCGGTGTTTCTGCCTCTGCCTGGGTGGCTGCAGCTTAAATTAGAAGAGACCTAACAATTATTCATAGCCTGACAAGCAGGGAAAAGAACTTAGAATCATAGCATCATAGAATGGTCAGAGTTGGAAGGGACCTTCAAGATCATCAAGTTCCAACCCTCCTGCCCTGGGCAGGGACACCTCTCCCTAGAGCAGGTTGCTCCAAGCCCCATCCAGCCTGGCCTTGAACCCCTCCAGGGATGNTTCTGGAACAATTACTTGTGAAGAGAGGACTGTGTGTTGGCTTTATGGGTTCTGTGAAGGTCCCATCTGAACATTTATTGCAGAAATAGAATATTTGACCCTTATGCCTAAACTTTTCCAGTAGGAGTTTTTTGTTAGTTGGAATAATAGAATTGTTCAGGAAATTAAGGAGATTCCCAACAGGTCGAACAGCAGTGTGTAAGTCTTCTGAATGAAAAGGTAAAGAAAAATTTAGGGGTTTTGGCACAGTATCAGAATTCATAGTGACACGTGGCATACGTGTGTAAATTGGCATCTTTTCCAAGTTAGTTTAAGAGTCTTTGAAGTACATCTTGAAGAAAAAATGTAGAACTTGAATGTATTTTTAACTTATATACAGCTTGCAGTATTTCTCTCTGCCATGGGGCCCTTTTTTCTTACATTTTTATATTCTTGTTCCTTTTTGGTCCAGAACAACTAGCGGAGTTACGGCAGGAGTTCATTCGCCAGGAAGATCAGCTCCACGAGTACAAGAAGAACAACACTTACCTGGCACGGAGGCTGGAGTACGACAGGTATGACCCTGGCACTCTTGCTCCTGCCAGCCCTCGCACCTGGGGAGGCTCACTTGGTGACAGGACTGACTTAGCTACTCATTTGCTTTTTAAAATTCTGGGGGTTTGGGATATTCTACCCCTCTCCCCAACTGAAATAGGATCGAAGAAGAATCTGGCTCCCTGGGAGCGTTCAGCATTGGACCGTTTTAAGCCAACACACTTTTTATACCATGGAGATCTTGGTTAACAAATCCTTGGCAGAGTTCAGTCAGCACAGTTCTGTGAGCTGCCAGGGTTGTTCATCGCTGTCTTTTCTGCAAGTGCACTGTGTTGGTTTTCAGCTGAGGTTGAAAGCCTTGTGAGTGTTGAAATTTTGAGCTGAGCTCTGCGCCTGAAGCTTCTGATGGAGAAGCAGAGAGAAAACTGCTCCTGAAGCTGTGAGGAATGGGAGAGGCTAACACTTGAGAAGATGTTTGAAGCTTGAACCAGCATTCTTATTCTGTGTGCTGTGTCCTGGGTTTGTGGGAGACGGGAATTTTGTGGGATTGGGTTGATCTGGCTGTGGCTTGCTGGAGAAGGTGGAACGTTGAGCTGTGTCATTGGGATCCTGTTATTTGCGTTGGTGACAGTCCCCAGTAGTGGCAGTTGTGCATCTCCTGTGGTGAGAGCTGTGGGGGACACGCTTTAATTAACGTGTGCTGAGGGCCCAGGAGTGTGAAGCTTGATGTTCCTGATTCTTTCCAGGTTTTGGAGGAAATACGTTTGAGGCCATTCTGTTTAGTTTAGTGTTTTTTTTTCTGCTCTGTCCCTACTTTTTCCAGCTGTGCTTGCTTTCTGAATTCAGTCCATTTCCACTCCAGACATGCTCCAGGACAAGGCTTTTTGGACAGACTGTTCTAGTTGTAGCTCAGGTTTGGCTTTTTGGGCCACTTCTTTTTCTTTTCTTCCCCCTTATTTTATTTATGAGAGGGCAGATACAACAGACACAACTAAATGTAACTGACAATGCGTTTCTAATCAAGCCTGCAGTGTGGGCAACAGATCAAGGAAATGAGGCTGCAGCATGAAGAAAACATGAAGAAATTAATGGACCAACTTATGCGAGAACAAAAGGTAACGTGCTGCAAAGTTCCTGTGGTGAATTCAAGAGCCTGAATTCTGTTGTTTGATGCTGAACTTCAGCTACATGGTGGCCCTGGACGTTCCTCCACTAACTTGTTAAATACTGTCCCGGGCAGCCCTGAATGGGTGTCAGTGTAGGAACACCTGGCTGTTTGGCTGCGCGGGTGAAGGGGCCTTGAAGAGCAGGCTGGATTCTCTGCTCTCCTGCAGCCTTCCTGCCTGACATCACTCCCCAGGATTTTGGTTTCTTCTCTCTAAAATGGCTTTTACTTTATAGCTCTCCGGGGTAGGATCTGTGCTCTTACAACCTTATAGAGGTTATTGTAAAAGAGAGCCTGATCTCTGCTGAGGCCTCGAGGTGTTAATGTGATGCAAATAGCAGCGGCATTGGAGTGGTGTCAGGGGTGTAATTACAAGGTACGAGCTGCCAGGAGAATATGGGCCTCTCCTACAAACAGACAAAATATCCCACTCTTCTTAAAATTCATTTCCTTGCTTTGTTTACAAACATTTCCAGTAATAAGGCAGACTGGAAGTAGATTTCAGTCGGATCTTTCTTAAAATGTGGAATTGTTTCAAGGGCTCTGATCCGAGGCTTAAGGTCAGGGATGCCTTCACCTGTTTGTCTTATGCCTAAGAGTCAGCAGCCCTGCTGTGACACCTTGTGTCTGCACCCCCACCTCCTGCCCTCGGCCTGCAGGGTTGTGCACAGGGGGATTCTGCTGCCCTTTGCTTTGCTGATCAGCTCATTCATAAGCGCCACTTTGCTTCCCCAAAGTAATCTTGAATTTGAGGGGTTTTGTTTTGTCATTTTCAAGGATGTGCTTCATGTTGGTTCTTTACAATCTGTTCTAACAGGCCACGCAAAAAATTCAGTCCAGTAAAGACGCTGAAGTAAGTCCCAACAACGACGACCAGGCAATATCTAAGACTGTTCCAGAGGCAGAAGATAAAAACACAGTGAAGAGTGAGCAGCCTTCAGACCACGTTGCCAATGGGAAAGGTAATCCCTTTTTTTGGGTGGTCTGTGATGGACAATGGGCCGGTTGTGTTTGATCCTTTGCTGTCATACAGAGTCGTGCCTTTCTCTGAAGCAGAACAGTGAATTACTCAGCTCAGATAACTTGCCAGCTGCGTGTGATTGTACTAACGTAGAGGTTACAGGTGTCCAGAGATCAAAGAATCATAGAATGGTCAGAGTTGGAAGGGACCTTCAAGATCATCAAATTCCAACCCCCCTGCCATGGGCAGGGACACCTCTCCCTAGAGCAGGTTGCTCCAAGCCCCATCCAGCCTGGCCTTGAACCCCTCCAGGGATGGGGCAGCCACAGCTACTCTGGGCAACCTGTTCCAGTGCCTCACCACCCTCACAGGAAAGAACTTCTTCCTAAGATCTCATCTCAATCTCCCCTCTTCCAAATTAAAACCATTCCCCCTCGTCCTGTCACTAGACTTCCTGACAGAGTCCCTCCCCAGATTTCCTGTAGGCTCCCTTCAGATCCTGGAAGGCTGCTCTCAGGTCTCCCCGGAGCCTTCTCTTCTCTGGGCTGAACAGTCCCAGCTTCCTCAGCCTGTCTTCACAGCAGAGGTGCTCCAGCTCTCTGATCATCTTGGTGTCCCTCCGCTGGACCTGTTCCAACAGTTTGATGTCCTTTGAGGACTCCAGAGCTGGACACAGGACTCCAGGTGGGGTCTCACAAGCACAGAGCAGAGGGGGAGAATCACCTCCTGTGACCTGCTGCTCACGCTTCTTTTGATGCAGCCCAGGCTGGGGTTGGTTTCTGGGCTGCCAGCGCGCACTGCCGGCTCATGTTGAGCTTTTCATCCATGAGCACTCCCAAGTCCTTCTCCTCAGGGCTGCTCTCCAGCCATTCTCTGCCCAACCTGTATTTGTGCCTGGCGTTGCCACATCCCAGGTGTAGGACTCTGCACTTGGCTTGGTTGAACTTCATGCCATTTGCATTAATGATGATGAGATGGATGTGTGCTTTCCTGGGTCCTGTTATGGGAGTTGTTTCTTGCCCAGTTTTGTGCTCAGTGTTGGTTCATTTGGCATCTCCTTCCTTGTGTGGCCAACTGGGAACTGGGAGTTGCCTCTCCACTCTGCTTAGGAGTCTGGGAGCTGCACAGAGGTGGTGGCTGGAGGTGAGGAGTGTCCAGCTGGGGGTGGCAGCAGAACCATGGGAACCTTTGGCTACCAGGAGCTGTGCAGGAGGCTCTCAGCGGGTGACACTTGTGGTTTTCCTCCCTGGGGCTGAATCAGCACCTTCTTGTACAAGCTGAGCTTCTGTTCCAGCCAGCTCTGGCAACGGGCTCTGCTTACTCGGCTACCGAGAGCCACGCAGCCACCTCCCGTCCTCTTCTAGGGACTGCAGCAGCCTTGGGAGCGCCGCTCCAGCAGGTCTCCAGTGGCTTTGACAGAGCAGTGTGTGAGTGTTGTGGCTGCATTACCAATATGGGATGTGTCCTGTGGATAAAGGGCTTTTCTTCTGGCCTTAGAGCCTTCCACAGGAGGGAAATTCACTCTTTAAACTTCAAGGTTAATGAGGCAGAGTATCCTGTTCTTGTTTTACAGAGCAAATCAAAGCAGGAGGAGATGCGGGCATGCCTGAGATAGAAGATAACGACCCTGCTAAGGCTGAAGATACTCCCACTGGTGAGGAGAAATACTTCAATACTTGGGGTGCTGGTGTATATATTCTGATTGAATCCCATGTGTTTCACAGTGAATACAAAGTTTTACAGTATGGCTGTGGTAATAATGTTCAAGTGGGGTGAAAATCTGGGAATTTTTACTGTGCTTTGAATTTGAATTTTCAAAATGGAATGCTTCTCATAATACGCCCAGAAATCTGATGTTTTATATTTTTGTCTATGGTTTGGAACCAAGAAAACACTAAGAAAAAGTGTAGAATTGTTGGAGGGAGACCTGATGTACAGTGTCCTGTTTGTTTGGTATTCATGCTTTTCTCCATGTATTTCATTTTAGCTTTAAGGAAGCCACTTATTTCAGCTCCTAAAAGCGAAGTTCACCAGCCTGTAATAAATCTCCCAACTGAACAGCCCCACGCCCCAAATATGGCACCAGGTAAGTTCTTCTGAGCATCTGAGAAGTCAGCATTTTGTAGGAAGCTCACCCTTCAGTGTAAGGGCAGCCCCTTCTCGGGTTTGATGTGCCTATGAGAAGAAAACCCAGGGATGAGTTTTGGCAGGACCCGAGCCTGAGTGTGTTCTCGGGCTGCCCTCCTGAAGCACTGGGGGTTGGTGGCTGTGTGAGCTCTTCTTGTGTCCCCTGCAGTAATTTCTGAGCCTTTGACCAACTTTGAGAGTTAAAAGTTTCACAGGGAAGTGCTTCAAGATTTCTCCACTGGCAGAGGAGAGTAATTGAAATTAAAACTCTTCCTTAGGGGTACTAATTAGCCAAGGTCACTTGCTCAGTGCCCTCCTGTGTCTGAGAAGAGCTCGCTGGAGGGTGACAGGGGAGGTTTAGGACATGAGAAAACTAAAAGTGAAAGGGTTTAGAAGAATTGCAGGTAGAAAGGACGCAAATCCATAAAAAGTTCCACTTCAGTTTAATGCTTGTGGCTCGTGTCCCTTTGCTTTAATGTGATCCAGAAGAGCAGGTTCTGTCTGCACTGTGGGGGTTGTACTCAGACACTGTTCTGCCAAAAACCATCCAATGTCCTGTAGGACGTGTATTTGTGACGGGACCAAGCAGGTTTTTGTGATGTCCATTAGTGGTTCTTTTGCAAAAAGGCAACAGAAGTATTTCTTTACTTGCCCCCGTTTGCAGCAGGGGTGTGAGCAGATGAGAACAGCAGCACCAGTGAGCTCCAGCTCTGCGTGTGCACTTGGAGCTTGTGAGGTCCAAATAGCAAGTATTTTAAACTGCTTGCTTCTTTTTGTTCTGGGGTGATCCTTCTGACTCTTATTAATGAGAAGACATGAAAAACAGTGAGGGAAGGGCTTCATTGCATTGGGAGTCTGTCAGCAGAAGGTTGATGTGAGTTTGAAGGGCAGCAGGGATTTCTCTGCCCCGTGATGGTGCAGCCCCGTGATTCTGCTCAGTATTTTTAGCATAACTTCTGTGACCTGCTGCAGCCTTCTCCTCACATCACAGCTCTGGAAACAATAAATGGTGCTCAATAGGCTAGAAAAGCAGAGTCAGCAGGAGGATAAAAAAAAATACATCTGTGTGTTATTGCTGTAGGCTTCAGGAGGCACTTCAGCACATACAGAAAATCAGCCCAGAAGGCAACAATTCAGGATTAATTCTGTGTGAAAATGGGATGAATTAACTTCTGTGACAGTCTTCTTTCGGAACCACGTAAAAACAGAACGCATTTCCTCACTCTCTAGGGTTGCCCGGTGACAATGATGGGAACGCTGACATTGCAAAGCAGATCCCTCCAAATTCTCTCCAGCACTTAAGTTTTGAAGAAAACATGGAAAGTCAGAAAGAAAACAAAGTTGAAACGGACCACGTGAAAATTCCAAAGAGCAGAGTTAGTGACTTGCAGAAGATGAAGCAAAGTAAGTTGGCCAATACTTTGATAGAGTAAGATAATAACTTCATTTTCTAGCTGTAATTGTGCCTGTTGGGGAAATAGGAGGCGTTACTGCAGGTGGCCTCCTGGAGAGTGAACCTGAAAACGGATGCAATATGTACCCGGGGAAGAGATACACCCTGATGTCTTGTCTTTCCTATCTGTGTTCAGTCAGTTAAAGCAAGTAATTTGCTTATAGAAAACTTAAAATTATTGGAAATTATTATGCACTGCACCTCTGATACACACATAATACCGAGTGACACGTTCACACTGTCCTACTTGACTTGCCTGTGGTGTTTTGGACAGTGTCAGAAGGATTCACCCCTTGTGTGGGGGTCTCTGTGGTGGTGGTACCTGTGTGTTGGCCAGAAGTTTTCTGGAACCCTTCTGTTCCACGGAAGAGAAGGAAGAGGCCTCCAGAGAGGAGCAAGCCATGGATTTGTGGTGTCTGGTGGCAGTAACACTGCTGGGAAAGAGCTTCAAATCCACTGTTGTCTGGCTGCAAACCGGGGGTCTGAGGTGCCTCCACCTCGGGGCAGACGCCCTGACCTTGGGAGAGCGTTATCCCTCCAGCAGGTGATTCCATGTCTGCCTGTGGGAACATCCTATGGGAACAGGTTCATTGTGGCGTGAGCAGAGACACTCGAGCACAGCGTGCTGAGCAGCTCTGCCTTAGCCCAGTTGTTAAAGAGCTAACTCCCATTGTTTGGCGATGGGGTGGGGAAGGGGCAGTAAAAGCAGATGTTGGGATTGATTGGAGACCTGTCGGGAATGACTTGCTCTCCGGTGGGTGTGTGACTTTGAAGAAGGAATATTCCAAGTGCAGGTGTTGCCGACAGTTTTACGTGAAGGGTTTACAGAGGTGCCCCCTGTGCCCGGGGGTGCTGCGCTGCCGGAGGGTGAATGCTGGGTGAGATGTGCTCCCAGCAGAGGAATGTTGGTGAAGGTGGGAGTGGGGAGTGACCCCCAGGCTCTGTGAAGAACAGTGAGGGGTTCAGGCAGAGGTGGTTGGCAGCGGCTGTGAGTCACCCACAGATGTTGGGGGTGAGGTTTGGTTCTGGCCTGTGATACCGGGAGTAGCAAATTGGGTAATAAAGTGGAGTCAGGAGCTCTGACCTGGCGAGGCCGGCCTCTGGCTGCAGGTGTCAGAGATGCTGGGAACCTGGAAGGAATTTGGGGGAGAGAAACCCTTCTGGAGCATCTGTGCTGTCACTAACCCGTTGTGCTCCGTGATGATGTGTTCCTCAAAGAGCCCAATTCCTGCGTCAGGGACCCGTGTTAGACTGACTCGTGTCTGGGGTGAGCTGAGGGACCCCCAGTGTGTCAGGACCCCAGACCCTGCAGTGTCCAAATCCACAGCCAGTAATAGCAAGGATACTCAACTGGAGATGAACAGAGAACGAGTAATGTACTAAGCTGCTGATTTCTAAACAGATCACAGTTTCCTCTTGCTTATTTCGTGAAATTAACTGAAACTTCTGAACTGTTGTTTCTGTACGTTTGAGCTGCCCTAGATGTGATTCCTCTGCTTTCCTCCCCCTCTGAGCAGCACCGTTCCTGGTTCTGTCCTCCTGTTTCCATGCTGCCATGTGACAATTGGCATTGTTTGAAGAAATAATTTCATTTTTCCAGCTGTAACCCCAACCTCCTTTCTAATCCTGCCATTGCAATCCTGTTCCCCGGTTTCCCCCCTCTGTTCAGCTGCCTCCACTGTGAGTCACTGGTGCTGGCCTGGGCAGACTGGTTTTCCCAGCGTATTCCCAGTCCCTAAGGATTGTATCATGGTTTAGTCCCACTTTTTTTTAATCCCACTTTAACCCCAGCTTCCGACCTGACCCCCCACCGTTGCTCTCCCACTCTGTGCTCTCCGGTCCTTTCCGAGTCCCAGCTCGCTCCCGGGTTTCTTGTGCATTGTCCCGGCATCTGGAACTATTCCTAATTCTTTGCTGGGAGACAAAAATACTGGGTTTGGAACATTTTGAAGCCAAATTAATTAGGTAGTTAAAAATACCTGTTCAGAGAGGCAGGGCAGGTCTCTGCTAGAGCTTTGCCCCTGACAGTGCGGCACTCGCTCTGCTGAGTCAGCAAATACTGCGCTGGTGGGTGTGTGTGGAAACGCCAGCCCTCAAAGGAAGGACACAAACCTTCCTGCCTGTGCTCTTCAGCACTTCCAGAAAGCTTGAATTGGTGTTTGTAGGTAACCACAGACAGAGCTTTTGGCTGGGTGCTCCCTCTGGCTCTTCCCCAAAGAGGGAAGCTTAGAACAGCCGGATCTCACCAGCCCTGGTGCTGAGTGGCCCTGTCCCCTCCCCCGGTCCTGTCGTCCCCCCTTGCCCCTTCCTCCTCCCGCTGACCCGCTCCAGAGCCCGACTGTCCGTGCCTGCACTTGTTTTGGGGCGGAATCTTCCTGTTTCTGTCCTCTCTGCTTCTGACTGAATCCTTTGCCTACTTCACAGGCCGGTTCTTTGATGAGAATGAGTCCCCTGTTGATCCGCAGCAGGGTTCTAAACTGGCGGATTATAATGGGGATGATGGTAACGTGGGTGAGTACGAGGCAGACAAACAGGCTGAGCTGGCTTACAATGAGGAAGAGGATGGTGATGGTGGAGAAGAAGACGTCCAAGGTGAGCTTGGGCCTTGTCTCCATCCCATTGTAATAAAATCCACGCTGAGTTTACTTGTTGAATTTGTGTAAAGCCTGGCTGTTTCTAGCCCATCAAAATTTTCCCCGCAGAGAATAAATGAGCTGGAGGCGATCTGGGCAGTTCCCTTCCCTCCCCAATTGAGAGCAACGCTCCAGCAGCTCTCAGGGAGAGGATGTTGATGCCCGATTTCAGTCGTGGATGTGGTTTCTGCTGGGAAAATCACTCTAAATTTCCACAGTGGCTTTGTCTGAGCCCCCCAGTCTGGTTTCTGCCTCGCTGGGCTGTGGACTCTGCCATCGCCAAAGCAGTTCTCAGGTCCAGAGCTGCCAGGTTTTGACGGCGGCCGGTGTCCCCGTCTGACACAGCTCTGGTGGGACACGGCCAGCTCTCGCTCAGCCATTCCAAGCGCGATTTTCCCACATCCTACACAGATTCAACAGGCACTGGTTTCCTCGCTAACAACCCTCACACCTTGTGGCTGCGGTGCTGTGCATGTGTCCCCTCCCTCTGCATGCGCCCGCCGTGGCCCCCCACCGCTCCTCTGCCGGGCTGGCTCCCACCCACCCTCCAGCTCCCTTCTCTCTAGAGTTTTGTGAAGGGCTTGCACGTCTGCAGGGGGAAAATGTTTGTGTGCACATACGTAGTGTTGGCAAATGAGGAAAGTGCAAAATAAAAATGGGGGCGGGGGGGGAAACAAGCAACAAAACCCAAACCCAACCATGACTGGGTTTCTACAGGCCCCCAGATCTCCATCTTCATAACGCGGGGGTTTCAGCTGGTAGTTTTTCAGACATATCTAATTGGTATCTGAGCATAATTAATGGGAAAAGCTGATAATAAGCGGGAGTTCTGTGGGCACACACCTGACTGTGCAGCAGCTGTGGGGCTGGGCTGGGGGTTTGAAAGTCAGGAACAAGTGAAAGAAAAGTGCGGATCGGAACCCTGGGTGATTGATTAATGTCTGGATTGAAATGAGAGCGTTGTGGCTGCTCCAGAAGGCCTGGCCTGTTTTGTTACCCTTTAGCTCGAAACCAGCAGCGGGTTCCAGTCTCTCTGGATCAGGAACGTCTGTTCCTGGGTGGGTTGCTGGGGGGTTGTGATGTGCTTGTAGAAGCCACTTTCGAAGGAGGGTAGAATCCTAGTTTGGTTAGAGTTTGAAGGGACCTTAAAGATCATCCAGNGGGACAAGGAGCTGCTTCTGCCCAGGCTGTGCTGGGGACGGGGGAGATCTGCTCCGGGTGGCTCTGGCCTTGGAATGAGCAGGGAAGCAAGGGGTGTCCGGCAAATCCAGGCAGTTTATAGGTTGTGCTTTCCATGTTTCTCCAGGTTCTGTTCCCTGCAGGAAGCAGGGGGGATGCCTGGCCCCTCACCCTTTAATGATGTCCCTTTACCCGGCTGGCCTCAGGATGCTGTTATTTTGACTGAGGCCACATCACTGTTAACGACTCCGTGGTTCAGGCTTCGGGCTCTTCTGTCCCCACAGACCAGCAGTGGGAGGGAGGAGAAGGGTTGCCCCAGCCGTGGTCCCACCATACCCCGCTCTCCTGGCACCCCCCAGCTGCTCTGCTTACGGGCACGGACACACTGCTGTGGTGGCCTTCACAGGGGACACCGGTGGTGTGAGGCAGCAAGGGTTACCCTGCCGTGTGCTGCCAGTGTCAGTGACACACAGCATCCCCCTGTGCCCCCTAGGGAAGGGTGGGGACACACAGCATCCCCCCATGTCCCCTAGGGAAGGGTGGGGACGATGCAGCAGGAAGCGGTGGAGAAGTTAAAAGCCGTAGAGATTGTGCTTATTTGAATAATACTTGAAAAATAACGGGGAAATTGGAAAAGAAAAATAAGAGCTGTAGCTGAAAGTGGCCTCAAAAAGCTGTTTCCTACATAGATGTACCCGTCCCTTTGCTGCTCCAGGGGCTTTAAATTTGGACTTTGTGGAAGTCTTCTCCTTGGCCAGCCTCCCCGTACGTCTGTGTAGGTGTCATGGATTTCGTACCTGGCAGTAAACACACTTTTGGAAGCCTTTTGCTGAGGAACAGTCTCGGCAGCACGTCTTGCTACCTCTGACTTCCATCTTCTGAGCCATCCGTTGTGTTGGCCACCGATGGCTTGGTGAGGTGACTTGTGATGTGTCACCCAGGTGGCAAGTGGGACAACCAGCAGTAGCATTTCTGAAAAGGGGCCCGCTTTAGTCTTCCCGAGAGCTTGTGTGTGGGGCAGGAGAGGGCGGAGTGCTGGGGGTTGGTGGGGGGAATGGCTGTAATTGTTTAGGGAAGAAAAAAAAAACCTAAATGAATTTTGGTCTAAAAACAATTAGAAAAACATCACATGGCTCTGCATCAGGCTGGAACAAAGTGTGTGGCATGTGCAAACAAAGCAGTTTAATTAAACACACTTTTCTGTTGCCACTAGAAATGTGGGGGCCTTAGAAGTTCTGGGAGGGAGGAGCAGGGGTCTGGGAGGCGCGCTGGTGGTGGGGTCCAGGCTGGGGTTCCCCCGCCGGGTGCGGGGGTGCTCCCCTGCTCCGCTGGCTGGGTGGGGGTGGTGATTGATCCAAGCGATACCCACGTCCCGGGTTGGTTGTTTCTCACCCCAGGGGTGGGGTGTAGGTGACCATCGGTTCCCACGGGGAGGGGGGTGAAAGTGTCGCGGAGCTTCAGGTGGTGCAGCAGCTGGTGAGAGACTGGGCAAACAGAGCCCGGGCTGGGCACACGGAGCCCGGGCTTCCCACCCCGCTGAACAAGCTCCTTTCCTGAGAATGAGGGAAGGTGGCTCCCACAGGCAGGAAAAGCTGCTTCATTGGAACAGGGAAGCATCAGGGCTTCTTCACTCATTGAGGGAAGGCGGCTGGGAGGGTCCCACAGGAGAGCTCTGCAGGGTGGCAGGGGGCATGCACACTGTTAGAGTTTGACAAATCACTTAAATGCTGAATGTGCATTTTCTTGATGGATTTTTTGGCGTGTGCTACAGGAGCTGGTTACACTGAAAGCCTCTCTCTTCAGATTTTACCCCCAAGTCTGAGACAGGAAAAGCACATGGTGTGGAAGTGCTGACGGCAAAGTCAGCTCCAGCCCCAGGGAGGACCCCCTCCTTGAAAAGCTGGGGGTGCCCGATGTGGGGGCAAGGTCCCGCCTGAGAAGTGGGTGGAATTGTCTTAGTCTGGGGCAGGGGGGGCTCACACCGACTCCCCTCTGCAGAACCTCCGCGCCTAGGCTCTGGAAGGGACTGACAAACATCACTTGCTGAAGTGGCTGGCTCTGCAGCTGGGTGATGGAGGGAGAGTTTGGAAGCTTTGCGGGAACACGCAGGTGGCAGCAGTAGGTTTAAGGAGCTGTGCAGGCTTTGAAGTCAGCGAACCCCCAAAAGGTGGTGGAGCCGAGGACATTAAATAGCGGGAAGTCCCATTTGCTTGGGAGGGAGGCTGGAGCTGTAATTCCAGGCCCATCCGCCTTCCCCCTCTTTGCCGGCAACTTCCCTCCCGTCCCAGACAGGCTGATCTGGGGGAGGGTGTCTGCGGGGGCCGGGAGAGCAGGTGTCAGCGGGGCTTTCCCAGCGGTGTCCCCTCAGGTGGGATCTGGGTGTTCCCATTGCAGACGACGAGGAGCGAGACCTGCAGAACGACCTGGCTGACTACAGCAAGGCCCGCTTCAGCGACGGGGTGCTGTGAGGAGGTCCCCCCCATGCGGGGACCCGGAGAGGCCTCGGCTGAGGAACTTGAAGTGCTGCAAAGCTGAACCATTTTTACTTCTTCCTCCTGAGGAAGCTGTTGATCAGAAGCGAGGAGCGAGCGTGCTCCCAGTCAGGGCGGGAGAGGACCCGGCTCTGTACACGTGTACATAGTTGTACCATTGCAAACTGTATTCACACTCCATTCCTGTCGTTACCTTGAGCCAACCACTCAGACTGTACCTTCTCTGTAACAATCTTTACATTTAAAACCAATGCTATAAATAGGGGCCGAATTGTTTCTGCCATTTAGAAACCTTTGTAAACTGGAGAACCTGTACAGTTTGTATCTCGTGTAACAAAGACACTGTGGAAACCACGGACAGCCAAAGGACTCCTTTTCTACAGCAACACCCTGGGAGCAGGAACCCTCCCGCGCCCCCCGGGGTGCGCTGCCTTTGTGTTTTGCAGGTGAGAATGAAAACGGGCAGGTTCACAGCGCTGCTCCTTCCCTGAGGCCAGCGAGGAGAGCTGCTTGAATCCCCCTCTGCCATGACCCAGTCCCGCAGCAGGAGCCTGGAAGCCGCCATAGAACCTTCCTCACCTGACAGATCCCCAGGCAGCTGCGTAACCCATAGCTCGCTCCAAAAGGTGATACCAGTAGTTCAGCAGAGCTTGAAGGACACTGCGGGGAGGGGGGTGTTAGAGAGAGGGGGGTTTTAGTGCAGAGCACAGGCCCTGGTGGGCTCTGGGGGAGCCTTCGGCGGGTGATGGGGACACGTTGGGGGTGGCAGGTGCTGTCTCCAGAGCTCCCCTGAGGCCGCAGTCCACGCTTCCATACAGTCTCTGAACACCCACCATCTCCCACGGTTTGGTTTTCTATGCCGGAAGGTTTGTAAGTTGGATGCTTTTTGTATTCTGTGTGTGAGCACTCCATGGATTTTATGGCAGCGATTCTGTTGGTTTGGTGGAAATTAAGGTTATTGACCTGACCTGCTTCTCCAAAAGGGCTCCCCTGAAAAGAAATCCAGGCCTGCGGTGAGGGGGACTGTGCTTCATCCCCCAGGCTCCAGTCTGAGCTAAGGTTTGCTCGATGCCCCTTCTCTGAACTTCTTCAGTAACTTCAAGGGTCATACAGTGGGGGGGGGAGGGGGGGGTTGGCTCCAGGGATCTTCTACCAATCAGTCTCGAATAGAAAAGAAATTATAATTTCAGGTGCTGGCAACGAATCTTGAGGGGTTTTTTTATTATATTTAAGGCTTGAGGTCTTCATTCCATGCTCTGGGAGGCAGATGGGGGAATAGCCCTGGGAACGGTGGGATGTCCTTCCAGTTGGGGAAAAAACACTGACTCTGCTGGGAATGGGATCCCAGACTGAGCCCCTGGGCTGTGTGTGACCCCCCCGGGACTGGCAGCCTCCAGCCAACACTGTATTTAAGCACCGTGATTTTTTTCTTAGTCTTCAAATGTAATTTCACCCTGAATTAGGTGTTAACTTGATTCTTCTAATGAAAGCAACATTTATGGGTTCTAATAAATTAAGTTGTTTAAAGTATGTGAAGCTTCTGGTTGTTGGCTTGTTGGGTTTGGGGTTTTTTTTTCCTTCTGGCTTTTGAAAATTGGGTTCACTCTGGGCTTCACACACAGCGAGGGCTCTGGACGCTGCGCAGCAGCTGCAGCTGTTTGATAGAGCCCAGGACCTGGCTCCCTGCCCCGCGGGCACCAGCCTCTGCTCCTGGAGCTGTGCCCTCCTGGGAAGGAGCAGGGTGACACTGTGACACCTCCCAAGCTGCTGGCAGGCAACGTCCCATCCCCCGGAGCCCAGGGGACGTTGGGCCACAGGAAGGAATGAGGTAGAATTTGTGACAAATGCCAATGCCTCTGGATTTTGGGAAAACATCTGGCTTGAGTACAGCCCCAACAGAAACAGTTTGATCCTGGTGGGTATCCTTTTAAGGAATCTAATTTAGGTCACTAAGCACTTTGCCCTCCGTTATTTAGTGACCCAATGTTTAAAGAATTTTATTTCTAAGGAGAATTGTTCTGTCAAGCAAATTCCACTTCAGTGAAGAAAAAAAAAAAAAAAAAAAAAAGGGGGTNAAAAGAAAAGTCTGTGTTCTTTTGGGAAAGTGCCAAAGTTTGCAGAGGAACGTTCCTGCTGGGTTGTGGGTGCCTTTGGTACCGCCCTTCCCCGAGCCCCCTTCTCTCACCCCCTCTGCCTCCTGCTCTTCCCCAACTGCATCCCAAAGCCTGGCTCCGGTCAGGAACAGGAATGCCACCCTCAGGAGGCTCCTTCCACTCCCAGGAACGGCTTAGGCTGGGAAGCACATCTCTGAACAATCGAGCTAAAAACCCAAGACAACAGATCCCATTTTCCAGGAATTCGTGGAGCTCCTCATCCTTTCCCCCAGGTGAGGTGTGGTCCCTGCAGAGCACCCTGGGCACTGCCGTAACGCTGCAGCGACACGGAGCTGGGGTGACTCTGGCCAACACCGGGCTGTTCTAAAGCCAACGTCCCCACAGGCAAACAAAGCACCCCCAGAGCAGGGCTTGCTTCAGGTTTACACGATGCTGAAGATTCCAAACTCCTCTTCTGAGGGTGGAGGCCCAAAGAAAGGATGAACCTGCGCTGGCTTTCAGGTACACAGAAGAGCATGTGCCGGGCAAAACGCAATAAATGCATGTTTTTTCCTAGTAAAGTTCTATCAAACACCAGCTCGCTTTTTAAAAGCATTAAATTAAAAGCATTATTAATCCTAGATCTGCTGGCTTGCAGCACTCTCCCCCATGCACCCCAAAGGCAGGTTCTGTTCAGCACCCCAAACTGGTGTTTGAGTGAAAACAAGACTGACTAACCCACCCCGACTTTGTTTTCTAAAATGTAATTCTGCAATCCCGGTGCCGTATCCGCTGTGCCGATGCCCTGTTGCCATGGCAACGGGAGCACACAGAAGGTTCCCATATTTCAGAGCGAGCTGCTCCAACGACAGCTTCCCCAGAGCCACCAGCCAGACTCGGGAATGAACCTGGCTCTTGCCTTTGGTGCAACTGGTTTGCAGGAAAAGCCAAACGAAGGGTCTTCACACACCAGCCTGGCCCAGGTCCCTGGAGAGAGCACATCCCGCCAGGTACCGCCAGCATCTGCCACAAGGAATTCCTGTTTTAAGGCAATAATTGACACGACAATGCGTGGAAGGGGTACTCACTCTGAACAAAAGCAGTTGCTGGGACCAGCAACCCTTTCCCCAGCTTTTCATCCAATTCTCTCAAACTTTTAGGAGCCTCCCTTCACCTCTCAGCCCTGCACTGCCCACTTCTCCCCGTGAGGAGCTGTGAGCGTGGTACACACGAGTACCTGCTTCACCCCAGAGCGTGACTTCCACCCCCGTGCTGAGCAAAGGCCCGTGTTCAGAGCAGAATTCAGAACAGATTTACTTATCAGCAACGTAGCAGCCAGGCTGCCCTTCCAGAACCCACAGCAGCTCTATTTTAATACAATTTTTTAAAACTGGAAGAAAACAAAGCAAAAGCCCCAACGCATCTGCTGACAGAAGGGGCAGAACATGCTTTATTTTGACTGTGGGGGAAAACTGGAAGTGTTTCAGTTACCCCATTTCATCCAGAGTGAGTTCCCACTAGTGCATTCTTCGCCCTACACTTACTTTTTTAAGTCCATGAGGACCCACAGCTCTGCCCTCACAGCACCCTGCCCTCACACCCCAAACCCACCTAAATACATTGACTGAAAACAAGGCTTCCTACTGACATGAGATTAAAGGGAAAAAGCAACAGCAGTATTGAAATGCAACATGAAAAATCAATTCACTCTCTCCTGTTTTCCCCCAATCTATACCTGAGCAACCTGTATCAGCTCCCGAGGCACCGGTGGGCACCAGCTTCCTCCTTTCTTATCACCCCGTGTATTCTGAAAAGTGAAAAAATATTTACTTTTTCCAAGGTTGAAGACAACAGTGCACTGGGAGCAAGAAGGACGTTTGCTGATAAACCATGCTTTCATGGAAAGGAGCAGGAAACTCCAAATGGGGATTCACCTCTCCCTGTTTTCCAGGGAATCCGTGGGCGAGGGTCACCCAGAAACACCGGCAGTGACTCCGTTATCCGTCTCCTAAACTTACTACTGCAGCCGTGAAAGCTGCCCGGGTTAAATAAGGAGCTGCCACGGGTGGAACTGGGTGTAAAGGCACAGGGAGAGGGTGGCCCAGGAGCAGGCATCGGGATGTCCTCACTCCTCAGGGATGAGAGGCAAACCCCAGAATTCAGAATCCAGTAGAATAATGGGGTAATTAAAAATCTAACACAGAGTGTGGCAGCAGGGTTACTGGAAGAATGGCTTTGAAGGCACGGTGAATTATCTGCATCCAGTTCAACAGGGTGATCTCCACCAATTTTTTAATTAAAGAGTAGCAACACTTTGCAGCTTCAAAGCACAGCACAGACCTCAACTAATTAACGTGTAACGACTGCGTGAGGAAGTTCAGGAAAACACTGAATTCTTCAACCAAGGAGAGCCATCCCATATCAAAGACCAAGAAAATTCTTGCAACTCTCCCATTTCCTAAAGTTTTCAAATGCAAAGCTGCAAGGGAACAAAACACCTATACAGGCTTTGCATAAATAACCAAACTTTAAAACCCCCAATTATAAAAAGCTACACTTTAAAAGCACTCCCAAGTCCATGTAAATGAAGGCTGTGATGCCAAAAATATTTTGCCCAAGGTTAAAGCGAGAAAATACGTACTCCTAAGTCATTTTTGATCAGCAAGTGATTGCAGTACTTTGTTTTTATGCCCAGCCCTGAAGAGAAATCTGACTTGAAGAGACATTAGCATACAAATGGGATGTGAACTTTCAAAGCTTATGCAACTGTTACTCCATTACAGACAGCTCAAATCAATTAGGTTGTTAAAATCAGAGAATAAATCTTTGTTTCGGTTTAAAATCCGAGCACTCCCTTATACTTGAGACATACAGGAAATTTTAAGCTGGTACAAATTCAGCTTCTTGAGGAGGTGAAAAATCCCCACTCAGAAGTCACTTAATGCTCCGGCCACTGTGATCCCCCTCCCTCCCCTCCTCCTTGCTTCAATGTTGCTTTCCCTCTCTCCCCCCCAAGAAAGGGATGGAGAGGAAGAAACTGGAGAGAAGTTTTCATCTAGAGACAATTTGATTCACTCTTCAAACCTACTAAGTGGGAAATTACATGGGTGTTGATCCTGCTTTCTGGAAAGAACTTCAGCACAGTCATGACTACACAATCCCAAGCCCTTCTGCAAGGAACAGAAGGAAAACAATTAAGAGTAAGCTGGAGTCTTGCTGCCAAGACTGAAGGATGATTTCACCAAGTCTGAGAAACACAGGCACTTACTTACACCCCACAGCCAAACAACTCCATTCATTTCCATTAGTCCCAACTGCCCAATTTTGTAGGTTTTCAGTAAACAGGCTTTGCCAGAACTCTCTCAAAGTCCCACGGATCCCACAAAAGCTAAGACTCACTGACAAACCTATTTTAGCTTAAACATTAGGAAAAGCAAACAAACTGATGGGTACTGTCTCACCAAGAGGTACAAAATGACTCTACAGAAACAAATTAAAAATAATCACATTTTCCAGAACTTTAACAGCTCCAAAGAGCGTTCTGCTTAAAATACTTTGAAGAGTAAAGTGACCAGACGAAAACAGATACTACATATCTAATGGTTTATGTGTTTTATTAAATATTATCATTTTACATTTTCACATAGACAAAACAGTGAAAGATCCAAGGCCCGCAGGACAAAAGATCTCTTGTAAGCAAGGATTTTGCAATAGAACATCCAATGTTTGCGGTGAATCCCAGCATGGTTTTCCTGAGAAACACCCACGGTTGACTGGACTTCACACGTCATCAGGCACTTCTGCTTCACTCTAACATTAACACATGCAGCTCATGCAGACCCTCTGCACAAACCGGTTTTGAAAACCCAGTTATAAAATGCTACATTAAAATCTCCCCCTCCCCTAGTTCAAGATACGACCAGCCTTTTACCTTAACTTTAAGGTAAAAGCTTTAAGTAACCTGGGACTTTTCTGAGGAGAAAGACCAGAATATTTAGGAGGATCAAAACTCTTGCTGCAATAAACTAGAAAATGTGAGATTGTGTGTTTCCTGTCACTGCAGAGACACAGCCCAGTGCTCTGCACTAGTTAGAGCCTTCTACCACTAAGATGACTGCATCGTTCTAGTACAGCCCTGGTTTAAGTGAAACAGAATAAAACACACAAACAAAGACACAAGAAATCAGGGGCATATATACCTACTCACTAGAAGGCAGCCAAATTTCTCAAGCCAGCCAGAAACAGGCTCGATACTTACACAAGCACTTCAAGCCAATACAGAAACCATAATACTTTTAATTCCTCAACCCCCACCAAACTCTCCCCCCACAAGGGGGTACCCTCCGGTTTAACTTCCTAATCCTGGGCCTGCCCACGTGTGGATGTGCATTTCTGTCCCCTGGGGGCTGTTTTGTGACAAGCCCCAGTGACGCGCTGTGCTAGGTCAAACACCCAGGAAGGCTGGTTTCAGTCTGTGCCTGCCTTTGTTTCTGCAGGGGGACGGGGCACCATATGAACCCGCCCATGGCTGTCAGCTGAAGTGTCAGCAGCGAGAACAGCGAGTCTGGAGCTGTTCTGGGACAGACAGATTGGATCCCAGCCGGCTCGGCATGAGGAGCTAGCCACTTCTCCTTCCAGTCGAGTGCATGGGGCTCTTTACCTACAAGAACAACGTTTCTTCCCTTCAGATAAGCAAAAGAAACAACAACTACTGGAAACAGGTAATTTTAAAACTACAAACCCAAACAAGAATTGTTTCGTTTATACAAGAACTATCTCTCAGCCGTGCCATGGTTGTTTCCACTCTGGCAAAATAAACCAGACTGGATGACTGTGCTCAGAGTACTGAGAGGTATCTGCAAGAAGAATGCTGAATTCCAGAAGGAAGTTAAAGGAAGACCCTCTCCTCAAAATTATCCAGACAATGAAACTCTTTCCCCCTCAAAAAGCAAAGCCCACAGGGCAAGATTTAGGTCTTTAGCTCACGAAACAGAATTCTGAGGGATGATCTGATCCCTGCATGTGGGTCCTGGCACATGAAAGAGGAACTCCAGCAGTGCAGGACTCTTGAATCTTGCTGAGAAGCGTTAGATTCCGTAGCAGGAAGTTAAACTCAAACCTGGAATGAAATACAAACCCTAACTGCAGATATCTGAAACAGCTTACCAAGGGAAACCCTGGACTCGCCAATACCTGATCTCTACAACAAACAGGGAAGTCACTCCAAAGCCTGTCGTTTTAAATGAGTATATGAACACAAAGCTAGTGGATCAAACAAGACTTGGAAGGAGGAAGAAAAAAAAAAAAAGAGTTGTGAAGAAATCATAAATATGAAGAATGGCCTTTCAAATCAACATTCAGAGTATAACATTTCAAGAATGTGGAGTATTCTCGCAACTATACACTTATTTCCTTCAGTTTCTCTGTGAAATTAAGAAAACACACACACAGAATATCTCAGTCTGACAGAGTGGCTGAAATCCTGAAACCCAGTGTCAGGGGAAAACCAGTGGCTGCCAGTGCCAGGGCCTTTTCTCTGAAGACAATACACATCCCAAGCTCCTGATGCCTCACCTGTTGGCAGGCACAGCACTATTTGCCATTTTTACATTTCACGCGCACGCAGAGCTAATGCTCTTTTCCTGGTGTGCACCACAGTGCGGGGAACAGGTTGCAGCAGGTGGACCTTTGAACTTTTGCCTTCCCAGCAATATGGTTTTGCATACTCCCACCTGACGTGCGGCCAAGGTCACAATCCTGCTGCTCCAGTACCCCCTCCCTGACACGGCTCACAGCCAGGCAACTCGAGGACAGCGCAAGACTGCTGTGGAACACACATTTTAATATTCTGTAACACAAAAAAGCAGGGTTCTCATTCCCATAAAGATTAGTTTGAACCCTGAGTCATATGCTTTAATCTCTCTTCTAAATGTTTTTTTGGCTTTGGTTATAAAGGCACCAGAGTGTTCTGGTATTCACACAAATACCTGCTTGCTTTGAATCTCGCTGAACGACTTCCTCCGGCAGCAAGTTTCATCCTAATTACATGCTTTGGAAAAGTATTTCCACCTACCATTTTTTAAAACTCCCACTTTCTAAGTATCAGCGAACGTCCTTTTGGGCTTGTACTATGAGACATCACAAAGTTATCCCGCCGTACTAGTTCCTCTTAATGAACTGACAAACAATCTTAATTTTTAACATGTCCAAGCTATCCCTTTCCACAGCCGATCCTACAAGAAATATTCAAGTATTCATTCAAGTATTATGGTTAATGAGTGTGTTCAGAAACAGTGCAATGCTATAAAGGAATAAGGCTACCCGGGTTCCGTTGCCTTTTTATGACCACTTTTCTTAAGAAACTGTGGTAAAATTAGCTGGATAATGTCCTCTGCTAAAGAATACTAGAGTTCTGCCACAGAATTCTGAAACAAACCTTGGCTTCACAGCAGCAGATGTCGTTCAGTTTAACAAGCTAATAAATATTTAGAGTGACTAGAGAGCCGGGACTTTTATAATGTGATCCAGGTTTAAAAGCTAAGAGGGGAGTCAACAGGTACTAGAGAAAGAAAACACACAATATCTGTGCGGGGTTCTGCCTACGGCTAAATTAGAGAATGTGGATACAAGCCACTTCTGTAAAAACATTCAATTTGCAGTAATAACCTTGAGAAGTTATCCTAATGTGTAACACAGATTAACCTGCAAACTGAAGACTTCCATTCAAAAAGCTTGGTGGATGAAAGCGATCACCAACGTAAAAAAATAAAGATAAAAGATTGATACACCACTTCAGTAGGATGCAAATTGCAAATCTAACCTCACTGCGGGAGACAGTCAAGCCGCTTCGTTAAGTCATTCAAATACTACAGCATGCAGCATCCTCAACATTTCTCACTGAGACTGCCTACAAAATAAATAAATAAAATAAATAAAAAGTGGAAATAAAACTTCACACCAGCCTCCACAGGCACCTTAAACCAGCAGCTCAAACCACAGCACCAGCGCTGCCCTATGCTTTGGGCAAAGGCAGGATTAGGATTAGGCAGGACCGGGACCACTGCCACGGAGCCCCCGGCACCGCCGGAGGCGGCGGACCACCCGGGGGGACGCTTTCGGGCTGCCAGAACGGCCGCCCCCCACCTCAGGGAGCGGAGAGACCCCTGGGGCGGCCTCCCCCTCCGGAGCACCCCCGGGGCCCAAGGCCACCCGGAGACCTCGGGCAGCGCAGGCCCAGCAAGCCCGGGAAACGGCTCCCCCCCCGCCCACAGCTGCTGCCCCGAGCGGCGCCCGGCCCCGGCGCCACCGCCTCCTCCACAGGGGGAAGAACCGGGCCGGACCGCGGGCGCCGCGTACCCTCGCTCCGGGGCCGCCGCCACCCTGCCGGGCAGCGAGGCTTCCCCCACGCACCTCAGGGAGCTGCGAGACCCCGGCCCCACACCTCGCCTCACACTCCCCCCTCCTCAGGGCGCGGCGGGACCCCGGCCCCGCACCTCACGGTGCCCTCACCCCAGAGCGCAAAGGGACCCGCACCGCCACCCGCATTTCTCCTCACGGCT
>VXBW01001562.1:188396-230805 GCA_013400375.1 Thinocorus orbignyianus
GTGGATGGGGGGCACCGGCGGGGATCCCCGGGCAGGGAAGGATTTGGGCTGACACGGGGGGAATGACACCAACTTTGTCTGCTGTCACTTGTGGCGGTGGGAGCAAGGAGGGGATGGTGGCCGTGGGGTCCTGGGCAGCGGCGTGCGGGACCACCGGCGTCCCGGCCCGTTATTGGCATTCCCTGCCAGCAGCGGGAAGGCGGCGGGAGGTGTTAGCGTGTTGCATACCGCATTGATTATCTGCTCACTCCTGTGCTGCTGGAGAGTGCTGTGCTAGCCTGTTGCTCAGTGCCGTGGTACTTGGGAGCAGAGGAGAGGACAGGTCTGGCTGTTTCTTTGTGACGGTTGTGGTGTAGTTCTTCCTTCTCGGTGATGCTTGTTCGCTTGTTCTCATCCCAAGCCTGTTGTTCTGGTGGGGCTTTTTCCACCGTCTTCCAGTTGCTCGTGGTGCACTCGTAATTTTGGGATTGTGATTGTTGGTTTTGCCTTTCTTGATAAGTTTCCCCTCTTAAATACAGTAGTCCGCGAAGAGGATCTCTAAGTGTAACTGTTACTCTGCTGCCTTGGGCGAGTCACAACCTCTTTTGCCATTTCTCCATCACTAAAATGGGGATAATAATACCTCAGAGAGTTGTTACAAGAAGTAGTTAATGTTTGTAGAGGGCTTAAAAGACCTAAGTGTTATTAATTAAGCCCCATGACACATTAAGGTAAGAGTTAGCGAACCAGGTTTACACATGGATGAACGGAGGCAGGAAGAGATTATGATTTAGCTGGAGTAACATATTGGATCTGTGACAATAGCAGAAAACAAGTTGTAACTACTTCATGCTGTAGGCACAAGCGAACAGTTCTGTATAACAGATATGCTTCCAAGATTATTTGCCCCTCCCTCGCCCCCCGCCCCCCTCCCTTCCGATTTCAAGCTTTTCTACTTTAGGAGGTTTTGCCTGTGTGGCTTCCAGTTGACTGGGTAGCTCCAAGGACACTTGTGTGTTGCCCACTTAAAAGTGTTTCGGCAGTTTTCATAACAAGATATATGTTCTAGGATGCAAGCCAAATCCCGACTTAAGTTCCATAAAACATTCTCCACTTTTCCCCTGAAAACATTGTGTGGAACTTAGTTAAGACTTGATCCCATTCCAGTCAGTGGAGTGTGCACTGAAGCTGACATTCCTGTTTCATCTAAGAAAGCTCTTTCATTAAAGAAAAAAAAATCTCTTGTCAGTCTGCCCCAGAGATTTAATGGTACAGTTAGATCATTTTTCTAAAGATGTAAACATTCCACATACGCTGGAGCTGTACATGCATTTTCATAATTTAAAGGTAATTTTCCATCTTCAGACTTCCACCGCGAGTGTTGATAACTTCCTTCTCCCGTGTTGATCCCCAACACACTGACGTGACACTACTGCAGGATGAACATCAGTAAGCAGTTAAAAAAAAAAAAAAAGTCTGCTGAATTCAAAAGGAAACTTAGTCTTCATCTTACAAAGTTTTTCCATACTGTATTGGCTTTTATTTTCTTTGATCACTTGTAATGCTGCTGAGGTTGACACCAACAAAAATAGTGTTTGCAGAAGACTTTAAGAATCACGTTTGCTTTTCTGACAGGTTTCTATGCAAATCTTTCATTCCCGTGGAAGAGGCTTTTTCATAGGTGTAAGCAGAGTAAGAACTTGGAGTACTTGCACATTTTTGTGAGAACCAATACTGAAAGTCAAACTGAACTATTTTGGCAAGAGTTTGCAGGAAAAGCTTGAGCAGGGGGTTTGGACAAGGGGACCTCCAGAGTTCTCTTCCAACCTCAACCATTTCTGACTCTGTAAAGGCAGGATGTGTCAAGTGGGACTGGAATTTGGCAGAAATTTAAAATGAATGTCCATTCCTAGACTTGTGTGTACTCTGACAGAAGCTTGAGACTTCTTGCCCTTTTCGAGGAGTAAGTGGAAGTTCCAGAACACCATGACGACAATTTCAGGATCACAGCTGAAGCCAATGTAATTGTACAACTCTGAAGTTGTCTTTTTCAGTTGAGGGATGTGCAGCTTTTCCCTACTCAAACCCTGTGCCAGTTCTTCCCTGTCCATGTGTTTTCAGCCCAGTCTCCCCAGGGGAACCAATTTCTGTCTGTCATGGGTTTTAGACTTCGAGAATGTCAGCATAGGACTATTAGCATGATCCCAGATTTGAAGTCTGTGGTCACCCCCCTGTGATCATATCCTTGTTCTGTGCTTTCTCAGGAGCATTCCTCTCAGACAAGTGCCTTTCTGGTTCATTGCTGTGAATAGATCAGATATGATGGTTCTTACTCTTATTAGCCCAGAAAGTAGAGGACTAAGTCTGAATGAAATTCTTTCATTTGCTGGTAGCTTACGTTGCCACTGAAGCATTGGCACCAACCTCTTGGACATTTTAAATGGAAGATTGATTTTCACCTATTTATGTGAGAAATTCATTTGATGTTTATAAATCCCAGTTAAGTCTTCAAAAAAAAATGCAGATATACACCGTAAGTGCGTAGTTTATTAATCAAATTCATAATGGATTACAGTTTTTAAGGGGCAGACTGTTTAGGTTGCCTGGTGTTGCTCTGGTCCTGGAAGGGAGCAGTAAGCTCTTTGCCATGGTTCAGCAGAGGTGTCTTGGGGGGATTGTGAGGGTGCCGGGCCCTGCAGAGCTCTTCAAATGTGGGTTCATTTGCTGCTGTACAGAGTGGTCACGGTGCTGGGTACTGCTCCTCATTCCTCACAGGAGAAGCTCACGTACACTTGAAAGCCAGCACAACGTGGTGTTTACGTTTTAAGTTGCCTAGATGGCAGTTATTTAGTGTTTTAGAAAAATAAATATTTTACAGTCACAGGTGAAGACATTTTCAATAGCTCTTGAAAAATTAAGTGTGAAATCATCTACATTTAAAGCAATTAGTCTTAGAAGTTGGATGGGTAGTAGCTTCCCAGTTGGCAGTCTTAGCTTTTTCTAGATAGATTACTTCCCAATCAGATCAGTTTCAGTAATTACTTTGATTAAGGTCCTCTTAACTATGGAAAACAAAAAGTTCTTTCATCGTACCTCATGATCCAAAGAAAACACTTGTCAGGACGGTCTGGTAGAAGAAAGATATCAGCCTGAAGGGTATTCTCACCTTTGCCAACACTGTGAGGTGTGTGGGCTGACACATGGCCCTCGCTGCCTTAGTTTCCCTATCTGATGGGTTAGTATTTATGGCCATACAGATATCTGTGGACAAGCCAACAGGGAGGAAACGTGCAGGCGGTGGTGGATGGGATTCCCTCACAGCCACACTAGTCTCTCAGCATTGTGCTATATAAAATACTGCACCCCATGGGGAAAGTTTTGTGGGAGTCCAGCCCCATCAGTCAGATTTCTCTGCATCTAAAAATAACCCCCAAGCCAACATTTAGGAAGTTACCATTGGATCAAATGCAGATCCTCTGCCCACTGAGGGATGTGAGTGCCAGAGTTGCAGAGTTGCATTCTAGTGTTGAATTCATAATATTTGTTGTAGCATTGTATCTTTAAGTATAACATTATCATGAAAATAAGTTTGACTAAGAAGAGTTTTAGCTCCACAGCATCTGGAAAGTAAGCTATGTGTACTTAAAGTAGCACAATGCTAAAAAAATATATCCTACCACCCATTGCCAATATACCAAGGAGGAGAAAGAGAGATCTAACTCTAAAACATTCACATTAGAGTTTACCTATAAATTACTTTATTTTATATATATGCTTTATATATATGTCAACACACACAATGTTAAGAAAGCAGGATTGCCATCAGCAAAGCAAGACTTCCCTTAGTAAGGGGATACTGCAGAGCACATTAGCATCTTTGGATCCCCATGAGAAAGAAAAGGAACCTGTCCTTATTTAGGCTATGTTTAGGAATAGCTAATTTAAGTTAATAAATTAACAGGAACTCAGATCAAATCAGAGCAGTAGTTCTAAGCAATTTAGCTTTAGCTGCACTGATTCAGTCTAGATGATAACTTAGTTTACTTTAGGCCATCCTAAAACACCATTGCTTTAATTCACCCTATATTTTAGGAGGTGCTAATTGGAGGCAGGTAGGTAATTCAATCTAAGGATTAGACGGTACCACAAGGACTTTACTGGCACAGCAAGAGCAGCCTAAAGTGGTAAAACCCTGACACAAAAGGGTTCCTTTTGCCAGCACCAGTGGGAGGTTTGTTGCCCTAGCTGGGTTGGACTGGGGAAAAAGAGTATTTCCCCTCCCTTTCGCGTTTCTAGCAGGTTGTATTGTACTGGTAAAGCTACTGGTTTAGGCACAGCCTAACCTAAATTCCCTTAGCCTAGATAGAGCTTTGAGGGTGCTCAGTATCAGCTACAGGGTTGAAGGTGCTAGAGCAAAGAGTCTTGTACAGGTATGTTTATTTCTTACCCCTGTGCTGGGATTTTGCTTCATCCATTGTATTTTCCTCCAGTCTTACTCTTCTGCAGCTTGTTTCCCATAGCTGGGGTTTGCTGAACTGTTGATAATTTCAGGGAGTAGTGAGCTGACTTGAGGTGCTACAGTTGCCTTTGTCCCTGCTTCGTTTCCTGATAGCCTCCTTGCAAGGTAATGCTTGAGTTCCTTCTTTTTCCTCCCTTTCCAAGGAGCTTCTCTCACTTTGCCGTCCTGAGGGAGCTCATTTAGGTGCAGCAGGCTGCCTTTTATATGGAACGATGCCTTTGGGCTCACCTGATTCACATCCATCACCTGGGAGGGGAGATAAATCCTGTAGGTGAGGGCTGAGTTGAGCCTCTTTTTGCAAAGGTGGCAAACAGTGACAGTGCTGGTACTGCAGCCCTGGGGCTGGGGTCTGCCTGTGTGCGGGGCTGGGAGATGAGGAATCTGGTCAAGAAATAAATAAAGAGGACAAGAGAAAGCTAGTTATTAGTGACACTGCGGGCAAGAGTTGTGCTGTTCATGTGTTTGCTAAAGAAAGGCATTGTGTGGACTGAAGCCTTAAGGTTTTTTTCAAAGGGGAAAAAAAGTGTGCAAGGAAAAGGCAATTTATAGATAGTGAAAACATCTGCAAGAACATTAAAGGTACTTATGGGCTTTGTATATCCTAGACTTCAATATAGTATATCTGAATGGGCTTTGTGTATCCTAGACTTAAATATAGGGTATTTGATTGAATTACCTAGCTCAATTTATTTGACACCTTAAACTCTTGTAAAGACCAAGCAGTCATAATTAAATCAATTTAAATGCTTAGAAAGGCCTGTTTATTTTGCTTATCAGGGTGGAACTGATGAACATTAAAGAAGGCAACAAGAAACTAAGTGGAATCTTGACACTTCTAATTTATGTTCTTAAAAATACAGATTCGGAAGAAACTTTTGAAGACTTGAAAGTAGCTGAAGTGATACTGTTCAACAACTGTAATTACTGGATTTAAAGTGCTGTAGTTTTGTGTTGCTTAGGGACGAGACAGCTTACTGGCACCCTTAGGAGAGTCTTTGAGAGCTCCGTTGGAAAAACGGACTATACAGATACAGTTTCAGGTGAAGGCTCCTTGTGCTTAATTACCCTGTTGGACTTGTCTTAAAATAATTCTCTTTTGATAGTCAATGAGTTTATTATATACCTGGAAAATGTTTGATAATGTCCACTCTTGGAGATTAATAGCTAATATAAAAATGTCCTGAGACAATTAACATAATAAGGTTCCAAACTGTAAAATAGCTTAAGATTAGAAAAATAGACGTTTGTCACCAGTGGTCCATGCCTTCAAAATGAAAAAGTTATTTCAGGGAGATTGCTCCTCGCTCTTTCTCTGCTCAGTGTATTTCCTCTTCCCCGTTGGCAGGGGTGCTGTACATCAAAGGGGTGTGTGAGCTGCTCATGGGCTTTGTTGCTGGGGATGTGAGAGGCTCTGTGCCTGCATCTTCAGACAGCTGATGTTTTGTCAGAATTACTAGGGTGAGGGGCTTTTTTGTTGTTGTCTGATGGTTTATTTTTAAATTAAAGTAACTATGCCGATAAACCCACTACTGGTGTATCAGCTTCCTCAGAGTGTTGTCAGTCGTCACTGATATTGTCACACAGTGTGGGGCAGCAGGAGCAGATCTGTAGAACGAGTCTTTGGTGTTGAGGACTTGACGCCCATGTTGTTGGTGTTTCTGGAGGCTTGAGCTTGGTCTGGTCCCGTAGTTCCAGCTGGAGGGCTCCACTGGGTTGCTTTGGGACTGCTGAATGTGAACCCAAGCACTGCAAGTGAGATGACGAGAGGATCTGTTTCAAAAGCTCACGCTAGATCCAAACTTGAAAACTGGTGCAGATTTGTGGTAGACAACATCTTGCCTTATGGGGAGGCAGAAGATGCCACTCCTCAAGTTTTTGTCAGTGTTAAGCTCCTTGCGAAAGGAGTGAGAAGCACGCAGGAGCTGATAGAAGGGAAGGACAAATCTGATGTGAAAAAGCTGTAAAAGAGGGTTAAGAGCCTCCAGTCGACCATCAGAGGGTAACAGCAAATCAACTGAAACATGTGCAGAGTTTTCTGAATGCCTGAATAGAGGTTTTTTCCCCCTGTACTTGAGTTCCCTAGCTCAGCTCCGCTCTCCCCTGGGGCTGGATGGACACTCTGCATCTGCACTGAACAGCATCCTCTGAATTAACCTGGCTTCCAATAGACAGTTCTTTAAACTAACCTGGCTGGACTTTGTTTATCCTCTGTGTTCAAAGAGAGGTAAAAAGCAAAGTTCTGCTTTATAACATATATGATCCTGAAAGAATGAAGAGAGAATGATTAATTCCCCACACTTTAATGTGCAGATTTTTAAGTGTTACTCTGTAGGAGTTTTGGTCCCATGTGGTGCTCAGGGACAGAAGGTGACCATTTACATGAGTGATGTTATTTTGTTGTCACCTTGTGTCATAAATGAGGATTCTTCTTAACAAGATAATCATGAACACAAGCTGAAAGAATCCAATTAATATGTTGTTTCTTGAACAGCAGAATTGGTAAGGTCTGGTTTCCCATAGATTCATATTCTTTGGTGCCTCCCAGCCCTTTGGTCTCCTGTAAAACCTCCAGACTCTCTATCCACGGGATCTCAAGCATCCCTGGCTGCTCCTTGCTCTCCCTCCTGCTGTCGGAAGGACCAGCGCTGGGTCTGCTGCCTGAGCACGTGGCTGTTCATTTCGGACGTGGTCAGGGTGGTCGAGGGCTAGGGATGGGGCTGTGGCTTTCTCACTTACTGGGAACACCAGGAGGGTCTGTCTTACCTACACAGCTTTTGATTTTCAGAAAGCTTGGTAGGAACTTGGTATGTTTGATATTTCTTTCCCTCTATGAAATTGGGCTGATGTTGGTCAGTGGGTTCTGCATTTCCCAGGGGTGCACTGATGGACACAGTTATGGACAGTGCAAATGTATGAGCCTTATTTTCTCTAGAAACCAGGCTGCAAAAAAAGTCAGCTATAACAGACAAAGCTTATCAATGTTTATGCTAAAGAATACAGCCCTTCAAAGAGCACAATAAGCAAATAAACCTCATGACATAAGACACTGTTGCTTTAAAATTTTGCGACCGGATGGCCTTTGTTAACATAACAAAGGAAAATTTTAAACCCAAATAGTTTCACTGGTCACATCAACAAAGAGAAACCACCAGCCTCAGGGTTGCTACTGGAGCAGCCCAGGCTGTGGTTCCACCACAGCCTGGAAGAGTCTCCTTGCTGCTCTAGTCCCACTGACCAGTAAGTGAAATGGGCCCGTGTGTTCCTTGGCCTTGGGGACCAAGTGGTGTGCCCCAGGCTGCATCCTCCCAGCCAGGCTCTTTCCTCCACACCAGGCTGACCTCCCTGCCCTGCCCATAGGGACCAGCCCTCTCCCGTGTGATGCTTTGGGCTGCTCCTGGGCACCTGTCAAGAAAAATGTTTACCCTGAAAGGGTCATTAAGCCTTGGAACCGGCTGCCCAGGGAGGTGGTTGAGGCACTGTCCCTGGGGATACTTGGGTTTTTGGGTTGACATTATGCTGAGAGGCATGGACTAGTGATGGGTTGTTGTTTTTTATCAGTTAGGTTGATGACTGTACTGGATGATCTCAAATGTCCCTTCCAACCCAGATGATTCTGTGATTCTAAGCTGGCCCAAAAACATGGGTTTAAGCTGGGTGCCAGAGCTGCCTCGGGGAGGGTGGCATGAGTTAGATGGACACAGCCTGTCACAGCACCAAACTCTTACTGAGGCGCTGAGAGGGAGCTGTGCCCAGGAAGGGGAGGCTGGAACTCCCTGCACCAGCTGCTGGGCCAAAACTAAGGTCTTGCAACTACGTGCTGAAAGGCAGCAAATGGCATCGGGCAGAGGAGCGAGCAGCTCCTCAGACTGACTTTGCTGTCAGAGAGAGCATCACTGAGCTGTAGTCACAATGCAGGATGAAATAGTGCCTGCTGAGCCAGAAGGGATGCAGAGGAAGGAGGTGTGGAAATTAGAAGCATGCCTTCATTTTTCATCAGAACATTTCTAAATACCAAAAATACTCTTCCATGATTTTAAGTTACTTCTTTAGTGCTTGTAGTGAAAAGTTTTGTGTGCTCTATTATACACACAATGTGGCACAAAGGTAACAACTAACTTTCTGACGAGTGTTTGGTTGGTATTTAGGTTCAATTAGGTCTCCTCAGTATCTGGAAATTCTCCCAAGCTATAATGTAACTGCTCAGAGTGTAATAAATTAAACCACTTTCAAGAAGACTTGTGTTGCTTTGGAGCGTGGCATGGTCATGTCATATTCTGGGGGGGTCACTGCTGCGGAGCTCAGGATTACTCCTAGCCCTGGGGAATGATTGGAAGAAAATAATCCAACAAGCGTGTAGGGTCACAGGAGACACCAGCACTTTTTGGTTTTGTGGATTTCTCTGTTTTACAGTCTATAGATCCAGATGTATGGGGCGAGTGTGGAGGTCAGTGGGCTTCAGCTGCCCTCATTCCCTTCAGATTTACTGATGTGGCACACGAAGATCTCGTGTCCCATCATACAAACGGGCAACCTCCTTCATCTCTGACTCAGAAAGCCTCTCAGGTGCCAGCCACATTAAAAACATCAGCTGATTTTGCATGTTTTTTTGTAAGAGTGTCAACCTGTACCTGGCGGCGTCGGTAATGGTAGTTCTGTAGTTCTGACCTTTTCCTCCAACGCAAACTCTCCAAAGGCAGGCACTGGACAAACCCTGTCTTCTCACTCCCTGGAGCAATTCCCAGCTTGTTTACAGCCCACTATTTTGCTGCTTTACAGCCATCAAGTAATTATTTCATGACATCTCATGCATTTTAAAGGGGCAGAGATATGTTAGACTGAGGTTTGTGGAATACATGAGGGAAATTTGGGGTGGAATGAAAGAGCAATGGAAACGTTACAGTGTATGTGCAGGGCACCCTGGCTTACAACATTCTTGCTGGTAACTTGTGCTTATTATACTTAAAGTTACTGGAATATCAATCAGAAACTTCTATAACTTTCCGCCGAGTAGCCAATGAGGTTCAGTTTTTCTGGAGGATTTTTCACCCAAAATAAAATAGGGAAAAATATAATGAAAGAAAATAAAATGTGTAAATTAGCCTTGTTGTGATGGGGTCAAACTTGTCCCTGAAACTCATTTCAGTTAAGTTTTTGACACTGCATGGGGGTCGAGTGCATAGTGTCTTAATGGTACATTTTTAAGGTTATATGTGAAAAAATAATGCCACTCACAAATTAGTAAAGCTGCTAAAACTTTAGCACTGATTTCCATCAGTTTTAACTTAGGTACGTGCATGAACTAGCAAATTAATCTGAGACAGGAATTTGTAAGAATGAAGTTTCCCATGGAAGAGACACGCCAGAAAGTCAGGTTTAAATCAGCAGGTGTGTGTAATGGAAAGTGCTTCCTTTAAAATCTCTGTGGACAGTGACTGATAAAAATCTTGACCGTGACAGCATTTTCCCCATTGTTAACAAGTTGGTTGGTTTTTTACTTTTTGTTTTTAAATCAGGAAAGCCAGGTGTGAGAAGAGTGTAAAAGCTGCCCCTTACAAGGCAGAGAGCACAGTTTAAACACTTTTACAAGGTTTTGAAGCTGCAGAGAGCACCAAGGAAAAATGTTTTCCAAGGCAGTAAGAATCATACTATCATTTAAAGAGTTTTTGTCCTACAATAAAAATAGTCTGCTATTTTGAAGGGTGAAGGAGCAGCCCAAAATGTTATCTAGCCTTTTAAAAGAGAGCAACCTGACAACATCCCATGGAATATGTGACTGGGGCTCCGATCCCTCAGCGAGGTTAAGGTGAAGTGGAGCGAGATCAGGTGTTCTGCTGAAGTTTAGTAAAATGCAGCTCTCCTCTGCATACACCTTGCAAAAGTGAATGACTGCCTTCTCCTAACAAACACAGGAGTTACTCCATGGCTTCTGGACTCCAACATGCACTTACTTGGGCTTATTAATCTTGATTATGTTATTTATTTATTTATTTTAAATTAGAAAGGTACCTAAAATGGATGAGATGACTGATTACAAGAAGTAGCTAATGAGGATTTTTTTTTTGTGTGGTTGGGCACCATCCTGGCGGGTCTGTTTGGGAAGGGTTCAACAACCTGCTGTAACAAGAGGGAGACAACTTCCAAAAATAGGCTCTGTGTGTGCCCGGCAGCGTGGATTAAATGTCCGGAGTGGCTGATGTGTCCGGAGACAGCTGGGCCCTCCCAGAACCTCGGAGGAGCAGCGCTGGTCCTGCTGGTATTCATTCCCTGTTCCTCTGCAACTCCAGCACCCCAAACTTCTCCGTCAAAAAATAAAAGCTCTTGGTGACCACCCCAGGATCTGAAGGTGAAAATTCTCCTTGGGGCAACCTCAGAGGCTGTAAATAGGATCTTTATTCAGCAGTGGGTTTTGAGGTTCTGTTCTGAGATAAAGTCTTCCATGGTTAACCCGGCTCTCCGTTTTCCTGTGTCGGTTTGTTGTCTGACCCAGACTGAAAAGACTGAATTAATTACAAGCGTGTACCCTCAGTTGCAAAGAGAAAAATATCTTGGCGAGAGAGAATAAACTTTCAGTTCCAAATGCATATAGTATAATCAAAACAAAGGCTCTGGAGCAAAGCGATGGCAAAACAATGGTGCCTGGAAATATGATTGCTACAGCAGAAAAATAAAGTAACAGAAAATCTATTTTCTGTTCAGGCCAATTATAAAAAGCTGTCTTAATTCGTTGGCAAAATCTTTCCAAGAAAATGATGCTTAAGCTTCGGGAGTGTGGGACTATGTGTATGAGCCGAAGGCAGACAATGTCCCATGGTTCAGAGAAGGGGACCAAAGCCCAGGGTTTTCAAGCGTGGTTTTATTTCCAATTGAAATGACTTTGTAACCCGAGAGATACGGAGGAGAATAAAAGGTGCTTTCCATGAAATAAGAAAAATTTAGAGGTGCCCTTTGGGTTGGGTCTCTGGTTGTTATAATCTCTGGCTAGTGTTTGGGTGGAACTTGGGGTTTCTTTATACGTTTATCCAGATTTCCTGACCAAGCACCGGCATTTGAATATTAAGTGTTTTGCTATTTTTATAGATCATTGTCTCTTCATTTTGGTTTTACCTATACAGCACAAGCACTACGTCCAGACTTCTTTGAACCGTGGTTTCCTCGTTAGTAGTTCTCTCTCTAGGCAGCAGTGGCAGAAAAACACACTTGAAGATTTGAGGAGAGTGACAAGCAATACATTGTGCTGCAAAATAGGAACTCCATCAACTGGAATAACATGAAATTGCAGTAATTTTCTAGGGAAAGAGAACGAGTTGGTTAAAAAAAAATCCAGGAGCCTTTGAGGGGGGAAAAGTCTCAACATCTTTGAACTAACAAAAAGCATTTCCTTGAAGTTTGTAAAGTGCTTTGGGGCCTGTCTGGGTGAGAAGCTTTATCTAGAAGTCATTTTCCTTGACTTGCGGTGAGTCCAGACCTGGACATCGTTTCACTGAGGTTATGGTTTGTCCCCTAGTGCTCTCTCCCTGCTGGGCACAGGCTTGGCAGGGTTTTGCCCCTTTCTCATGGGGACTCAGGCTTTTTTGTGCCCTGGCATAAGTTGTTGTGTTTGTGGAAAGCATCACTAGTACCATGAGCAGATTTCAGCCAGCTCCATGGCCACGGCTTCTCCTTGGGATGTTTCTTCAGACTTGAAATCTGGGTGACGTTGCAGTAGTGAAATGTGCTGACAAAATGTGACGGGGATTGTTTGTTTAGAGGGAAACTGAAGAAAACATTTGTTCTTGGTTCCTCTTCCCGTGGATCCCATCCAGCTTTGAGCAGCAAGAAGAGGTTTTCTCAGCAGCGAAGTCTGCCTGGTCTGAGCTGGTCAGTGGTGGGATGCTGATGGTGTTCAGCCTTGGAATATACAGTGTTGGGTGGCGGCAGTTCGGGGTTGTTATGGAGTGCCAAATTCGGGGTAGAAATCATTCAACACTGTAATGTTACATTTTCTTGTCAGTTATCTCTCCCTGTTGTTCCTCACTATTGTTCTTTTACCATCTTAAACTTTTCCCTGCATCAAAAAGCCTTAAACCCTGTAGTTATATGTGCCTCACCTAATTTTTGTTGTAATAGTTTTGGGAAAAAACAGATAAAACAGCAGTGCCATAGGTGGTGGGGAAATAAATTGCCCCTCACTGAAGATTTCATGGAGGCGTGTTCTTATTTAGAAATATGAGTCATTCTCAGGAATTTCTTTCCTGTTGGTGCATGGTACCTGGGCCATGGAATAACATCAGTATTTACAGGGTAGTGAACGTGACAACTGAGTGTGTGGGGACTGAGGAGAATGGGGGTGTTATTGCAGCTGTAGCTTGTTCAGCTGCTGCTTTTTCACAGCTCCTTCATTTTTTATTTCCCTGTCTCCCAAATTGTTTAATGAGAACTCCATTTAGGCCATCCTTGTCATGTATTTATCTTCTGAAGAATGAGATTTTTCTTTTTTTTCTTTTTTTTCTTTTTTTTTTCTTTTTTTTCCACTTTTCCCCCTGCTTTCTCAGTTGTTTATAGATGCAGAAGGAATTCAAGAAGGAAGGGTTTTTTGAGTGTTGAAATATGACATATAGTGCAGAAACACAGCTCAAGCCTTTGCATGTTCAGTGTGTTTGCTGGGAATGTGTTTAGCTGGCGTGGGACTCACGATGTTCCGGGGATGCTTCAGTCTGGGCTTTTAGGATGTGAAGGAATGGCAGTGTTGCCCGGAGAGGGAAGATTTTGGGCACAAGATTTTGAGAGCAGATCTGCTGGAGGGAGTGCTGAAGCACGGCAGCTGCTGGGGGTGTTTCTCTGCCATCCCACGTGCTGCTCCGGTCCGAGTCCCACTCCCAGCCACCAACTGGTCCCCACTTAACGGGGCCAACTGGGAGACCTGGCTACACTGTTGTTTATTGGGGCATACTGTGGTGAAATCCCACTGGTAGGCGTTTGAGGAAGGAAGTGCACCTACATGTTTAGACTTGATTATTTTGACTGAGAGAGCGTGTGTGAGAGTATTGTAGTCTGGGCCCTGCTCCTTTCGGGAAAGAAACACAAACAGAATTGAAATAAAAACTGTCCCTTGCCAAAAGTATCGGAAAGCAAACTCATGTCAGTGAGGGGATTGTAGGGAACCGTTGCTAAGTCCATTAGAGATATTTATAACCCGAGGCTTGATACCCAGGAGGTGGAATGAGCCAAGGAACTCCGGCAGCAGCGTGCAGATGAGCTGAACAGTTCCTTGCTGGATAAATACATCCTCGCCCTTGACATCGCTGAATCGCTTCATCTTTTGTCTGCCTCCTGTTTGTCTCCATTCTGGAAAAACCAGGTGACGTGTAGTGTAGCAAATATGAAGTAGTATTTTCATTCTCAAAATGGGACTTTCACTAGTGTCAGTCTCCTTTGAATGTTTTACAGTTTTGTCTAGTTCCTCGTTACACACATTTGTTTTTAGCACAGTCTTGTTTAATTCCCAGGACATGGCAGCCACCTGAGATTTCTCACCAGAGTATTTCAAAAGACTGCTGGTTTATAAAGTCACTCTGCAGGATGCTTTTCAGTTTTTCAAAGTGTACAAGTGACATTTTAATGAACGTGGCGTGCATCTTTGAATATACTAAATACCACTGTATTTTAGTGCTCATTTACTTAATTCCTAATTCCCCGTGGTGCACGATCATCTGTTGCCAATCAAAGCCTTGAGTTAGTTTGGTGTGACTCCTCTTACCTTTCAGAGGTTTTTGAACTAGGTAAATGAGAATTAAGAATCTCACTTGTGGATATGTTTATATGCTCACAGGTATGTTTTAGGGAGTCCTGACCGAGTTGATTTCTTTTGTAAACTGATGAAGCTGGCATAAAAACACTGACTGGCTGTTGGCCAGCCTGGTCTCTGGGAGGAGACAAACTCTGAAGTGAGTGTGGGAAAGAAGTGAGGCAGAGGAGGGAGCCAGAGGTTCCCTCGTGCCATCATACCGTATCTTAAAGCACTTTTGAGAAGTTTGCTCTGGTGATTACGTATTCTTCTCTCCTAGAGCTTTCCAGTTTTATTCCCTATTTCCCACCTCTCAACTTCTCAGCATCTCTGTAGTTCCTGTACCTAAGGGGCAATAGGCTGTTCCTTGCTCTGTTCCTGGCAGGAACAGAGGAGTTGCAAACAAAAATCTGCACAGCCTGTAGAATAGAGAAAAGAGTGGTGAGCCATCCTGGGTGGGCCAGGGCTGATGTCGGGGGTGTGGAGGAGCCTGGCGTCCCCACTGGAAACCAGTTGGGGCTGGGATGGTTGAGGTGTTTGTGACTCTGGAATCTCAGGCTGTGAGCTGTATGTGTCTGTGCAGGATACAGATTGAGGAATCTCAGAGAGTTACAGTCCAACCAAATTAATTCCTAAGCAGGTTGATAATACTGCTAATAAAATTCCCTTTCCACAGCATGGAAGGACTAGAGCTCCTGGGAGAGCTTTAAGAATATTTTTAATGTGGCAACACAGTGTTGTTTTTCTCTAACTTCATTCCCACAAATTGCCAGGTATTTAAGTTGAGACGTTGATACATTTAAAATATTTGGTTTAGAAGTTTTTATGGCCGTTTTCTGTCTCAGGCTGTGTTTCCTGCTGGGGTTGGGAGTTAGTTCATCTCCCACATGCCAGAACGCTGACAAACCTTAAATGTGAGTGCTCTTTATTCAGCCACCTGAGATAATATGATTTTGGTAAGTCAGACTAACCTAAGGTAGATGATTTAATTCACACAATGTTGATTAAAAAGTAATGCTTTCCTCAATGTTTCTGAAGTGGAAATGCGTTATATGTTTTAAGGTATCTTTGGACCATCCTGTCCGTTGATGTTTGATGATTTCTTCGGTTTTATGATTAGGTCCCCCTGATTCACACAGCACTACCAACAGGAGCGAATGTCTACTGATGTGGCTCCTTCCCACTATAAATTGTACGCAGAAAATTAGTCTGGCAGCAGTTTGTAAGGAAGAAAAGCTGAGGTGCAAGTTCTGATAGCAGGCATATTTATTTTACCTCTTTGTATAAGAGTGTTATTTTTATCTTTTTATTTTCCTAGTGGCGAGGAGTAGGAACAGAAAATTGGATTAAAATCTTTGGGGATTCTTCTTTCATTATTTCTCTGCATGGCTTTTTCCCACATGCAGTAGATTCTTTTACGTGAAATGCAAATTCTCTTGCCAATATTCATACCGAAAGGATACTTGTGGACTCCAAGTTCTAATGCTTCTGTTCCTAGAGGGCGCAAGATTCTAAGGAACCGGGGTTTATAAATTTAGCCTGAGGTTTCTGTTGTTTTTCCTTAAGCCTCAAATATCAGCCCGGTTTTGCTGTAGTTACTTCAGTCACCTCAGAATCTTGACCTGTCCTTTTCCCACCTGGACACGGTCACTGTAATAACTGCTGCTGGCAAACACTGCACTTGTATGGCTGATAAACCAAATCCTGTGCTTGCTGGCAGTTAAAACAAATATTATACATAACTAAAATATTTCACTCTTGACAATACCAATTGTGGACTTCTTTTGCTAAGTCTTCAAAAAATAGTGTCAGTAGTTACGCTGTTCTTCCTGAGCTTGAACACCTTTTGAGATTGAGATTTACTTGGTGGGCAGCTTAACTGGGTACAGGTTTTGGGCTGTTTTTTAAAATATGATCACAGTATTTCTGTGTTTGTGAATCATGTCTGTGCCGCCCTTGTCTTTTCCTAAAGGAGACAGCCCTCGGGACATTACTTGTATTTTAATGCTATAGATTATTTATTTTGTCTATTCAGCAATAAGATACATGAACTTCAGAAGGCAAATACTGATTCCTGTGGTGATAAGCATAGACATTTCTTTAAAGAAAACAAAAAAGCTTTTTGTCATGACTTCAGGTAGGAAATGAGTATTACTCTGTTAACATTATTTCTGTGCCTTACAACTTAGAGGGATTTCTTGCTACTTATTTTCTCTGCTTCTGATCCAGTATATGTGGAATTTAAAGCACATGAGTTGTCCCAGTCAAATCCACCCAAGTGTAGGAGCTTCACCCTGCTGGAGTAAATCCTGCCCTTGCACAAGTCATCCTGCCTGATCTCCTTTCCAGACAGAATTGTGGTTCCTCCACTGGGCTGCTGAGTCCTCACCCATTCTAGATGCACAGGTTCATTTACCAGGTCGTTTTCTGTGACCACTTGACACATTTAGATGTATGCCTCATCTCGGATTTAATGTAGACACTTAAAGTGAGACACCAGCTGCCACACAACCCTTTGTGTCTTAAAAGCAGGTAGATTTTGTTGTTCCTGCTACTCCCGATTGAAAGCTACACAGAAACCTCATTGATCTAACGGTTGGATGTGTCCACAGGCAGATTATATTCATTAGTTCTTTTGCCAGTGTTATGCCTTAAATTAAATAGCTCTTCTCTTTGATTTAAATGAAGCCATATATATGGATGTAAAAGCTCTGTGCGTTCAGAACGCTGTCAGCGTTGGCGCATGTTTCGAATTCATGATTTCTTCACTGACTCAGAATTCTTCTTTTTCCCTTTTCCAGCTTTACATGTGTTACACATGAAGATGAGGCTGAGAACGCGGAAGGCTTCTCAGCAGTCGAATCAAATTCACACCCAGCGCACTTTGAGGGCGAAGAGGAAACACTCGGAGGTGGAGGAGAGCTTGCCTGGTGGCGGAGGAAAACCCCAGAAAAATGAAACCGGCTTGTTGTCTTCGATCAAAAAGTTTATTAAAGGAAGCACACCCAAGGTACACCCTCAGTGGGCTCCTTCTTTTGTCAGCCTAATTAGATCATATTCAGTTAAATTTGGTTTAACTGAACCTTTTCCATGTTCATTTTGAGGGTGAATTTCACATGTGTATATATATATAACTTTTAAATTGCTTCAAAAACCTGTGGTTTTTCATGTAAAGAGAGGCTGGTTAAAAGACCCCACTTCATTCCCTCCCAGCAGTTCAGATATTGACATTATGTAGCTGTAAACTTTAAAGATGAGTAGCCAAGAAGCTGTAACTAAATGAAAACATATCCCAGATTAATTATATGATATAAATTCAGAAGTATTTCATGGTTGTTGAAATGAGTGTTCAAATGATAATTTTGTAACAAGCTGAAGCTGAAATAATTTTAATTAAAGTAAGAATATATTCTTACATTGTCAAAAACATAGTGAAATTTTATATTTCATGGCATGTGTTAAGTACCTGTCATAGAAACACTAAGGTACCAGCAAAGAAATAATTCAGTAAAAATATATGGTTAAATCTGGTTATATTTTGTTTCTCATTAAATTGGGACGATTGCTGTGTGTTACACTCAGTGCCTCTGTTGTAGCACACTGTGTTGTAGCTCAGCAGTGCAGTGCTTTGACTGCAAAACCACTGCAAGAAGCACTGAAATCTGAGCAAAACATCGTACACTGGAATTTTAAGATAAGGGAAATATGTCTGGATTTCCTCTCCTTTGTCCCTCTAAGGTTTTGTTAACTTTCACTCTTCCTCTCCCAAATCTTTGAATTACACTTAATTCTTTCTTTTCTTGATGGGGTTTTTAATAGCAAATATCCACATTTTTCTCCCATTTCCTTTCGTGTCCTCTCCTGGGCCTGTAGCGGGACTTGGAGAGGTTCCAGTGGCATTAGCATGGCGCGATACCGATACTGCCGGGCGGTCTTCCAGAGCCTTAATGACTTAACAAAGTGGTCTGTGGTTGCCATGGAAATGTTATAACTCTTTGAGATGGTGTATGGGTACAACTTGCATAGGAATTCCTTCGTGGGGATACTAAAATCTGAACAGCCACTGAGGGTGTAGGATTTATGGCAGTAGGTGTCTTCATCTCAAGTATCTTCTGGCAGTTTCCACCTAGTCCTAGGTCATGTACGAGCTGTCGGAAAGATGTCGTGGTAGAAATCTTCCTTAACCAAACCAAACCTGAGCAGTCACCGCAACTCTTTAGTCAGAGAAACCAGAGACTAGAAATGAAGCTCTTCAAACGTGGATGGTGGTAGGTCAGATGCTGAGGTCTCCTGCTACCGCAGGGTCGCCGTGCAAGTCAGCGATGGTATGGGTTGTGTACAGGATTGGTCACCTAGGGTAGGACAAATCCCATGCTGATACATTGATGTGCACAAAAAGGACCATTCCAGTTGTTAAATGTTAGTATCAGAAATATTGCTATTGCCAGTTCCTCTAACTTGCTCAGTTTGAGGGGTTCTAGCACTGTCATAAATGGCATTGTCTTCCATTGTGTTGTCACTGCTCCGAGTCCCGGTGTAGCCCATTCCCTGATGCATACACCCTCTCTGGAAACAGCCGAGAAGCAAACAAGATGTTTCTGTCCGTGTGGCATTGCCGTGCTCCTCGGGGCACAGTTATTGGTAATAATAGGTTATGCTGAATTGAAGAGATCGTAGGACTCAAACAGTTAGTTACATAAATACATATAAACTGTATATTTAATTCTATGCCTGTGCAATAAAAGCTTGAGTGCATAAACCAAACAGCACAATAACTTTATATAGAATTTCACCTTTGAATTCTGTTCACTAGTAGAGTTGGGGCAGGGCAGGGTGAGCTTTTCCACCACGTCATGATGGCTCCTCCTCTGGAGGACAAGAGGGGTCTCCAGATACAGTGAATTCTTCGTGACTCTGCTGGCACCACCAGCCAGGTTCCCTCATTCCATTGTCATTTTTCTAATGTTTCTGCACTTGTTTTCCATAAAGCAGAATGAGAGCACAGCTCATTTTAGGAAGGCAAATAGATAGCTTTTAGAAGTCAATGAATTTATCCCATTTTTCCCCAGTGTCAAACATTTGAACAAACCACCTGGAAGGTGGGAGACATTACTGTTCTTTTGCCAGCTCAGGGAGCCATCCGTCTGCTCTCGTGGTGTGGGTTTATGGTACATACGGTGCTGTTAATTCTGAGTGGCAGCGATTTGAGGGTTCTCACCGAGGCTGGTGGTGAAGGCTGTTGCCAGCAAGGACCTCTGGGGATCGGTGGTGGTCACTTGGCTCCTGATAAGGATGTCAGTGCATTGCCATGATTGTTCCTATTTCTTTCACCAACTGTCCTGTTAGTATGGGCTTTAGATTAATTCTTCTAGAAGATCTATTTACTTCTTTTTTTGGAGCACGCAAACCGTTTTTCTCTTTTCTTTTCAAAGATGTGAATTTGCTGCTCCAGAAAGGTAATACTGTAACTCTAAAATCCAGATTTTAATTAACTTTGATATGGTCTGTGGCCTTGTTATGTTTTTTGATGTTTAATCCCATTTATTTTGCATTGTCTCACACCTTACGTTTCCGTGTAGTCTATACGGTCATGCTCTAGATACCAGATTGCCCTTTTATTAAGTTATAATAGGCACTTTGGGGGAAAAAGGGGAAGAAACCTGTCTTAAACGTGTGTGCCTGCACGTACTCACGCACAAAAAATACACCAAACTGTTTGGTTCTGCATCACTGATGTGCCAGAGGGAGAACAGGCCTTTCCCCAAAGGTAAGAAGAGCCCTTGGGGCACAGTCCTCTCTTGTAGCATTTCAGCTGCTCCTTTTGCCGCAGACTGAGCAGCAGCAGGTTCTGTTCTGGTACAGAATTCCACATGGGACGCTGTTGTGCCATTTACTTCCCATACATTTTACAGTTTCAGATAATTTGCTTGCCTTGTCTCTATGTATCACCACCTCCATAGCAGTTAAATATTTATAAATTGGCTATACAGTGATATCGTACTTAAAGACAGTTGTTCCACTGCAGAAGTTCCGAGCACAGTTTTCTTTCCCGGTACTTTGCTCTTTACCTCCAGTTGTGTCAGTTTAAATGGGTTTAAAATTCCAGCTGGGCAGATCCAAGTTGCATATTCTGCATCTGGGAGTGGAACAATAGGTGGATCTTTGTGAAACTTTCCCTAACAGCTAATGATTTCTGGTGGTGTTCAGTGGGGAAAAGGGGCACTATTCAGTATGTTTCTTTTCCACCCTTTTCTGTTTTAAGGAAGAAAGAGAAAATCCGGCAAAAAGAAGTAGAATCGAACGGGATATCGATAACAACTTGATTACATCCACACCTCAGACAGGAGAAAAGCCTAACAAACAGATCTCTCGAGTACGGCGGAAAAGTCAAATGAATGGAGGTTTGTAAATGTGGTGGTGGTGCGTTGTTGTGGGTGAATGGTGGCTCTGTGGTGCCACAGCTGATGACTGCTGTGAGACCTCTCCTCAGCGGGGCAGCGGGGCAGGGGTTTGGGATTGACTTCAGTGGGAGCAAGGCTGAGCTCACAGCAGCAAAATAAGATTTCTAAGACTGTAAGCAAGAGTTCCAACATTTCTTCTCAGACACATCCATTGCGTCTTTTTAAGAACAATTTAGCTGTGTGATGGTGGCCAGTTATTTGTGAAACTAATTTAACCTGGGATAACAACTAAAAATTATTTTACTTCATAATTGTGTTGATGCACACACGTGTGCGTGTGTGTGTATGTGGAGAACAACAGGCTGTGGACTCGATGGTGTGAAGTCAGGAGGTTCACCCTGTGGGGTTCCACAGCCACTTCCTCCTGTTCCCATCTAGTGGAGTCCCCCCAGTGGTGACACCAACTTGTTGGGGATGCTGCTCAGCATCCTAAAGTCTGTCTTCCACTGTCAGGCCCATTCAAAGGATTTAAATATCTATTCTTTGTTAAACTATAGCATACTTTTATAAACAGGGAGTGCTTCCTAATTTGAAGTGTTAAGCTTAAAATGGTGTTGAAAATTGGCATTTCCATTTTATGTTGATACTAAATTGCTAGATCTTACTTTTTTCTTTTTTTTTTTTAAATGAAATACTTAGTCTCATTTCTTTTGTTGACCCAGCTGAGCCATGAGCAAGTGGGATCTTTCGCTTAATGAGAAAAATAACAATAAAAGAGGGGATGTAGCTGGTGAACAGAAGTGTGGTATTACACCTCAGAACTTCTCTTTTGCAGAAGCTGGAAGTTACGAAATGACAAACCAACACGTAAAGCAAAATGGAAAATTGGAAGATAATCCTACCACGGGCAGTCCCCCACGAACTACGTTACTGGGAACCATATTTTCTCCTGTTTTCAATTTTTTTTCACCAGCAAATAAAAATGGTAAGTGCTATTTATAAAGCCAGTAGTGTTAAAGCTAAGAATGATAGGTTATCTTTTTTAAGAAAAAGCTGTTGCGAGTGGTAGTAGGCTTTTCACTCTGATTTACAGACCAAAAGTTCCTAGTAGCAGATAAAAGGCCTCTTTAATTCTTAGGAAGGTTGATCAATAATAAAAGAAGGAATAAGTTTATAGACATTAGAACGTTTCTTTCATAGATATAAGTATCTAACGGTGTACTTTTTATTAAAAAAAAACAACAAACCAAACCAAACCTGGTATTAAGTTTCTTGTCCCAAACATAAAGGCATTTGTCATGGTCTTCGTTTTGGTTGTTTCTGTAACATGAATCGACCGCTGCTGCCTTCAGTTATTCTGAAACATTTGTGTGTGTGGTCAGTAGCGACGATGAGTTTCCTGAGGGGTTAAAGATAATGAGCACGAGTGTGCTGGAATCTTCCTTCAGGAACATCAGGATCAGATTCTCCGGGACAAGCTGTCGAAGCTGAAGAAATAGTCAAGCAGCTGGACATGGAGCAGGTAGATGAGATCACGACAAGCACCGCCACGTCCACCAACGGGGCAGCTTACACCAGCCAGGCCGGGCAGGTCCGGGCCCCCGTCAACAACGGCTTGGAAGAAGTGGAGGAGACGAATGACCGTGACCTGCCACCCCTCACAGGTAGGAGATGAGCGTTTGCCTGGGGCTCAGGTACTCAGCCTGTTTGTAATCTGTACCCCGAGCGTAATCCCAGCACCTGCCTTCTGGGTAACCTCGTATTTCACATTTGCTTAGGGCATGCAAACATAGGATCATAGAATCATAGAATGGTCAGAGTTGGAAGGGACCTTAGAGGTCATCAAGTTCCAACCCCCCTGCCATGGGCAGGGACACCTCTCNTCACCTCCCGTGACCTGTTGCTCACACTTCTTTTGATGCAGCCCAGGATACATCATTAATACTGATTTTTATGTTCAGTAGACAAATGTCTTTTACGCACTAAAGACACAGTTTGGGCAAGTCTCATCTATTCCCGGTATAACTCAGTTGACCTCCTACCATTTCTTCAATGAAAACAAAGATTCCAGAAGACTGGCATTTTTATTAACGCTGAACCCTTCCCTCCATTAGCAATGCAGACCTTGGGCTTGCTCATCCCCAAAGAGAAATCTGCAACACTTTGGTATCTTATATTAGAACAACATGGTGAGGTGATTGAGAAACGCAGATAACCTTCTTTAATCTTCCACATTTTCTTCAAAAGCCTCACCAAAAATTGTATCCATAAAGTTCAGCTTCTCTCTGTGGCTGAGAGATGGCCGGCACCCGATTCTGAAGTTACCCCCATCCTCCCCAGACCCTGGAAGCAGCGGTGGTTTGGTGGTGCTGGGGGATCTGGGGGCTCCCATGGAGGAGCTGAATTTGACCTCCTAGCAGAGGAGCTGCTTGACCGTGTGAGGTGGGAGAGCTGGCTGGGCTGCTTCAGGGGCTCTCTGGTGGCTTCCCAATTTGCTGTGCTGGCTCTTGCAGATGAACCCAGGGACTGAGAGCGTGGGGCTGGAGGGAGGTGTTTTGTGCACCCTCGTTTGAAGCACCTGTGTATAAAGTGCCAAGTTTCACTTTTAAAAACTGCACTAATAAGACTAGCTCTTGTGGTTTTTTTGTTTTATTTTTTTGTTTTGGTCATTTTCGTTGAATTTTAGCACCAGTATCTCCAGACAGTGGCTACTCATCAGCGCACGCAGAAGCCACCTATGAAGAAGACTGGGAAGTCTTTGATCCGTAAGTGCTGATATCTGTCCTGAAAATATTAAATTGATCATTTTGGGTATTGGATTACAATGTTTTATGGAGTTGGAACATTTTTATATTACGGTAATGAATTGCAAAAGCTCTTACCTTAAAAAATAAGTGTATATTGCTGTGGGGTTTTTTTCTCCGATTTAAAATACTTATTTCTTGTGCAGCCTTAAACATTTTAAATACTATGTAGGGCTCTAACATTCCCAGTGAAGTAATGTATGTACATTCCTACAGCTCAATCTGTATTCCTTTCAGATATTATTTCATCAAACACGTTCCACCACTAACAGAAGAACAACTGAACAGGAAGCCAGCTCTGCCACTGAAAACAAGAAGCACACCAGAATTCTCATTAGTTCTAGACTTGGTGAGTATCTCTATTAACACCCACCAAAAGCAGGGGGGATGCCGTGTTTCATTTCTTTTGTTTGTTGCTGAAATGCTTGCCTTAAACACAAAGGCCTTGTTGAATGTTACACAATTTTCATAGTATTTATAGTTAAAGACAGCCTGCATTTAAAAAAGAGAATGATTAGCAGCAAGAATAGAAGGCTGGCTCTATTTGTTGAATACTTAACATCCTGTTAAAAAAAGAAAAAAAAAGCATTACAATTTCTGTCATCTCAAACAAAGAATTATCTGTCCTGTATCCAGTGTGGAAAAATGAGATGTCATAAGTCAGGAAACTGAGCTTTGGATGTCTTGTGTCAGGATGGATCAAGAATGAATCTTTTAGTCCTTAGAACATTTTTGTTCTTAGAGGGCGCAAATCCACTTCCCTAAATATTCATAGAAAATATATTTTTCTTTATAAGAATTTATTTTGGTCTGTGTTTTGAAAGTTGTTTCAGACAGTTGGTGATGTCAGGAACGTGATTTTACCCCGGACGCTGTCAGTTGTCGTGGCCTCTAGTGGTGGTGTAAATGCATGGATTATTCAAACAGACATTTGTGGATTTGAACCGGATGGCAGGATTGCCTACAACATTAAAGTATCTTCCTATAATCATGCCCCTAGCACACAATTCCATGGGAAATTTTTCAAGCACAGCAAGAATAATGAAATGTATAATTCATTCTAAGTAATCTTCCATCTTGACAGCACTTAACAAAACTGAATTTTCCAGACTAAATAAACTTGCCATAAAACCAGCATAAAAATCCAGAAAATTACTTCTACTTTCAACGTTCTTTTCACAATCTTTTCCTTCTCTTATATCATTATTTTTTTTCCCTAGGATGAAACACTAGTGCATTGTAGTCTAAATGAATTAGAAGATGCTGCACTCACTTTTCCAGTTCTTTTTCAAGATGTCATTTACCAGGTAATTAGTGTGCATAGGAAAACATGTACCTCTGTTATGTTGAACATAGGAGTTCTGGCTGTGGGTGTTCGTTATCATCGTGTTTACAGAGAGCTAAGTCAGTGTCTGGTGTTACACAGCAGTCTGGGTTGTGAGCTGCAGGTGTGGGGTCTGCGGGGCAGCTCGTGCTGGACCAGAAATCCCATGGAACACAGTTTATTGCCGCCAGAACATGGTGACACAGGTCATTGGTTCCAGTTGTAAACAACAGAGCGTGACTGGTGTGTGCAGCCTGTCTCCTGGTCAGCAGGCAGGGACAGGAACCCTGACAGCACAGGCAGAGTCCTCTCCCAGGAACAGCTTCTCAGGGCTGGGAGCTCCCTTCCCAGGACAGGGCAAGCCCATCCACAGGCTTCATCCTTTCTTTTTATAGAGAAGGTGTCTTTGGAGCCTGACACCAATTAGCTCTGTCCCGCTCATTAGTGTCACTGCAGGCTTTGCCTGTGCTGGTTCTCCCTCTTCTCTCCCAGCAAGACTCTGCTGGGTATTTCCATGAGATTTCCTTGTCTTGTGCAGACTGGTAGGTGTTTGTTCTGCTTTAGGAGGTGGTGTCAGTTGTGTGTTTTACGATGCCATACTGTAGAGGAGGAAGCATGGGAAGGAGAACTCTTCCAGCAACCGCCAAAGATGCTGCACTGACCCAGGCTGTTGTTCTCAGGTCCTTTTGTGTGATGCACCTGGGAGTAGCAACAGCTTCCCCACCATGTAGCTCGCACGAATTGGACCCCACTCTAGTGTCTTTGGAGAATGAGCCAGTCATCAGGCACCTTAAAAGGACACTTGTCCAGGTATTTTTCCTGATTTTAAAAATGTTTTTCTTCGCTGCATTAGAACTCTTGAAATCTGAAATAATTTTTAAACATGGATTTATCTTCTCTCTTGGTGATGACCATGCACAGTTTCCTCCAGACTGAGCTTGGAATGAGCCTTAGAATTAGTTCTTTGGAGGTTCTTGATGCTGCCAACTGAATCAGGGACTAAATCTTCATATTTTTCCCCTTCTTTCTCTTAAGAGATCTCAGAATGGTTTGACTATTTTCTGTCTAAAACTGTGGTCTCTCTGGTACGTTTGTGCTGAGATCTAGCTGGGATTTTTGCCTTTAGAAAGTCAGTGGAAGGAGTGACTTACAGTATATCTGAAGCTTTATTTCAGGGCATCACACACAAGGCTGTGTGGTCCCAGTACACTACAGTTTCCGGGGGGGGCTGGAGAAGTTCTCTCTTGGCTCTCTCTGGAGTCTGCCCTGGATTTGCCAAGGAACAGCAGCTTCTTTAAGTCTTCAGAAAGTTGGCTGCTGTCTCTGAGCACGCTCTCCTGATCACTGCATTCCCTTTTGCTGATTTTTATATCACACTGGCCACTGACCAACGAGCCACCTCTAACTAAGCAAGGCAAACAGTTAAGGATACGATTCATTTCGTGTTTAATTAGAGCATAATATGCAAAAAGACAAATAATCTCCTGCCATAAAAGTTGAAAAGACGTTTGTGGGTATCTCATACCTTTCTTAGCATTTTTAGTCAGTGATTAGCTATTTATGAGCTTATCACTGTGACCATCAACTCTGGCACAGTCCTGTATTAATTTCACATCTCCCTATTTCATTTTGGAATTCATTTTGGGTGGCAGCAGAGAGGCAGACAACTAAGCTGCCGGAGCAAAGTTGAAGTCAGCAAGTTACTATATATAAATTATTGCATAATACAACCCACTGAAAACAATGCTAGATGTGGAAGAGACATTTCTGAAGATGTTTCCCATTAGTATCAAAACACGTGCCACTTCCCTGGAGGTTTTCCAGAAGTATTAGCCAATTGCCTACTAACTGGTTCTTAAAGAGTAGAACCCAGATCAGTGCTGATTTTCCTCTTGTCTTTCTCATGTCAAATCTGACTAATGCTGTGAATGTGAGTCGGGCTCATGGCCTTTCAGTTTTCTGTGGAAAACCAGGCGCTTGGTGGAAAACTGCTCCAGAGCTGGCCGTTGTAGGAGACTGCCACAGGGAGAGGCAGGGTGACTTGGCTTTGGGAGGTGTGTTACGGAACACGGCCAAGCTCCACTGGGAGCCCAGCACAAGTTTCCCATCCAGGAACTCAGCCCTGTTGTCCCTCTCGGTGAGAGTAAGGGATGGTTGGGTTTTAAAGAAAGGTTTCTAAAAATACGGGCTTGTTTGTTTGTAAGCTGCTTATCCTGGCTCACCCGGAGTCATGCAGGAGAGAACAACTGTTCAGTGAATATAGAGCAGAAGAACCTGCCCATGGCAGGGGGATTGGAACTTGATGATCTTTAAGGTCCCTTCCATCTCTAACCATTCTATGATTCTAACCATAGCCGAGTATAGAGCAGTTCTGCAAACTTAAGATTAGCCACGTGATTCCAGCACTGACAGACAGGCTCTGCAAACCTCTGGTTGAGTCACTTACGGATTTGTGTTAAAAAAATAAAATGGAAAAAAATGTTAAAGCTGTGAAATGGGTACAGCTGGGCTTACTTACATCAGGCTTTCGAGACAGTGAATTTGTGTGTTTTCTTGGTTGAAAAAAAATCTCTGAATTATGCCAGTGTTTAAGTTTTGGACTTCATAAAAATATAGTCTTTGCAAAACTGTTCTTAAATACCATGCTGTTAGGTGCTGTCTTACATCTCACTTGAAAATAAAAACAAACATTCAGCTGGTCAGCTGTAGACTTCAGACTTTGTACTCTTTGGATTACTTTACATAATAAGATAAGGAGCTTGTCTTATGAAGAAATTTGTCTTTTTTTGGTAAAGAGGTTTTGCTTCTGTTTCTGGCTTCAAGTCCCAGAGAGGAGGTCACCTCTGTCCTGGTCTGCTCCCAGGATACCTTCCGTGCGTTAGCAGGCCCTGCTCACGAGGCAGATGTTTCCACTCACTTCTTCAGGTGAAATACATCTTTACAGACTTATCACAGAATAATTCCCTTTATCTTTGTGATCCTTGAAAGATGTTCTGGGACTCCATAGGTCAGGGGTAGGCTGTTGAATATAGTGTTACATGAATTTCATCTTACTGTTCCCAGCAAGGACTTGGGTGATTTACTCTGCTACTGGGGTGGATCTGGGCAAACAATGCTTGGGAGTTCCGGATCTCCCTTCTACTCAGCTCCTCTCTGTCTCTTGGAAATAACAGAAGAGCCCTCAAGCTTTGGAAAAACCAGGAGGCTTTGATGGATCTTGGGCAGCATCCACAAAGAAATCCCATCTTAGGTTGGGAAGGCTTAATTTTAGTTGAGTAGAACCTCTAGAAATGCACTTTCTGCCCCTTGAAGAGCCGTGGCCAGGATGCTCCTGCAGGTCTGCCTGGTGGGAGATGATCTTCCTCTTCGGTCACTTACGCCATGGTCCTGTGGGAAATGAATGAGGCTTGTTCCCCTTGGGAGGTCCTGCCTGGGGTGCTCCAGGCACCTTCTGTGTCTGTCTTGGAGAGGGCTGGGGGGAGCTGGGGACGGATGGGGGTCCTGGGTGGGAGACAGGGGTGCAGCCAGGGCCGGATGGGGGTCTGGCCGTGATGCAGAGCACAAGTCTGGATGTGCAGTGGGTACATGGCCCAGCTTCATTCACATGGGCAAGTGAACTCACCTGGCTCTGGTTGTCACTTGTCAAATGATGGTGAAACTCTCTGGTGTGGAGATATGTTACAGGTGCTGTAATTAGAGAGGGTTTGGGGACAAGTGGGACATGTCTCTGGTTGGGTTTTTTTAATGAATGAAGGGAATAATATTTCCTTCCTACTCCACCTTGGATAATCGAAGTCCTGTGTATTTTGAGCAAGGAGGACATTGAATGACCGTTTTGAACATTGAGATTTTTTTGCCATTGAAATAACAGGGTGTGATGAGCACTTGGTTGTGTCCACTTAGAGATTTGATACAATTCCATTCAATAATACAAACAGTTTGTGAATATTTACTGTGACTGGAAGGTAAATTTAAGCCGATTCCTAACCGGCTGCTAAAAGATTGACAAAGCTGAAATGACCTTGGTTGCCATGAGAAAGAAGGTCAGTCTCTTCTCTTTCTGGAGATAGTTAATAATCACTCCTTCCTCAAACCTGTAATTCTCTCTGTGGGCAATTCCTGAGCCACAAGGCAAGGTAAGCAGTGCTGGCAGTTCCCCCCCTCGGCATGGGTGTCACTGCTGTTGGTGTAGGTCGAGCCCAGATGGGTGCCAGGCCTTGCCCGAGGCCACCAAGCAGGGGTGTCACTTAGAAACGTGCCTGTTGTGCCATGGGAACAGAGCAGTGCGTGCTGGGTTCTGATGCTGGCCCTTGCCCCAGAGGTGGCCTATAGAGACACCTGCATGTGAGCCCAAGTCTGGGATCTTGGGGTAAATCAGAGGAAGGTGCAGAACTCTCCTAAATTGGTATTTCTTCTCCTGAGTGTATGATGTTTTGCAGGGAATAGTTTACGTCTGTGTGCAGTTCTGTGTTGGTGGGATTTGAATTTATGGAAATTCGGAAACAGCTGAAGCCTCTTTTTTTTAATTTTTTTTTTAATAATCACTTCTGACACCCCTGTATTCAATGTGTAATCCTTGGTGGAAGAAGGTTATTAAGAAGATGATTTAGTTCATGTGCTGGCACACATTATCTGATATGTGATAATCCACATTATCTTGTTATTGAGCTGGTGCTGCCCAGCTGGTGAAAGCTGATTCAAAATGTTTAGTCAAAGCAACCAGTTTCTTCTTTTTCTTTAGCAATTGGCCAACTTTTATATTTTAATTGAAATTATTTCTCATTCCATCAGATTTTCCAGGAAAATTGTTAAGCCTAACTTCCTCATCTTAGACTTTCACTTGTAGCTGCTCAGGCTGCAAGCTAATTCGATAGCGTTTTAATTGCATTATTGTTCTGGAGGAAGTTAATATTTGCTGTTTAGGTTGTTGATAATGCTCATTTTGCCCTGATCTTTACAAACTGATACTGTATTTTGAATCTTCCTAATAAAAGTCTGTCTCTGCTCCAGGTTTATGTCCGGTTAAGGCCATTCTTCCGAGAATTCCTGGAACGTATGTCTCAGATTTATGAGGTAAAAACAATTAGACGCTACCTTTGGATTTCATTGTTAAATTATATTCACACGCTTATATCTAAAATAATTACTTTTTCCCCTTTAATCCATAGATCATTCTTTTTACTGCTTCAAAGAAGGTGTATGCAGACAAGTTATTGAACATACTAGACCCTAAAAAGCAACTGGTCAGGTAAAAATAGAGACTTGTGACTGTACCTGTTGTAACAAACTGCTGTTCCCTGGCAAGTGTGATGAGGAGGTGGTAACGAGGTGTTCGTTAGTGCAGCGTGTCACTGAACTGGTTCTTTGGGGCTTTGCCTGGTCTGAGAGTGAGAGAAAAATGAAGCGAGGTGATCAATTTATTGCCTTGGCCATAAAATAAAGCTGAAGAGCTTTACATTGCCCTCGGTGGCCAAAACCACCCCCGTTTGTTCTCTGGGACGCATGGGGCTCACTCATGGGATTGACCTCCTGGGGGTCACCGATGTGTTTGAGCTGCTTCGGGGCACACCTTACAAATACAGAGAATGACCTGAGATTACTTTTAAACTATTCAAACTGGATTTATTATTTATAAACCAGGAAGCGTATAGTTATCTTTACAATCAATGTGTTTTTATTTCTTACTCAATCACAAAATAATTTGTAGGGTTTATAGTAGAGCTGGTTTGGTTTTTCATTTCTCTTCCGACCCCTGAGCTGTGTTTGGAGGTGCTGGGCATTTCTCACCAACAGTTCCTTAAGGCATAAGGAAATCCTGCCAGATGAGATTCTCTCTGTGATGCTGATGCGGAAGGTGGGCTCTTCCATGGGAGCCTGAAACCCGAGAGGGGTGTTCCCAGGGATGAGAGGGGTGTTCCCAGGGATTCCCCTCCACAGGGTGTCCCGGGGAAGGGAAGTCGATAGCTGGGCTCCAGCAGAGTCGGAGCTGTGTAAACTCTGTGCCTGGGCTGTCGTTGGCAAAGCACCACTCTGTGACATTGCATTGAGCCATTCTTCAGCAAAAACTTGGTTCTTTTCACACGCTGGTGGTTGCACCCATTGCTTTCACCTGGAGGTTCAGGCACGTGGTCGCTCATCTCCCTGAAGATGGTGACAAGAAGCTGCTCCCTAGTTTCCATCCAGGAGCAGTCATCTCACTGCTCGTTTTTGTGGCACGCACAACAGAATCCTCGTTTGGTTTTGGCCAATGTGCTGCTGCATTTTGAGCAGGCAAACAAAAGTAGAGTCTGAAATCCTTTTAGTCACCAAAATCCCCGAGCCTGAGTCCCGCAGCCAGAGGGGAGGCAGGAACTGGGAAGGTGTTTGCACTTGCAGCAGATGAGCCCCAGTCTGCAGCGTTAAACACCTCTCTCTGCCATCCTCACACGTGGGGTTCGGGACTGCAGTTTTAACTGTGTTAGGGACAGGAAAAAGATAATAAAATATAGAGCCAAAGAGTACTCTGAGAGCTTGCAGAAGGCTTGGTGTGAGGCACAAACTGGCTGTGGTTGGTGTGGTGCTGCCACCGACATCAGCCTGAAGGGAGACGTGTCAGGACTCCCCACGTGTGACTCAGGATCTATATATAAATTCATTTGCTGCCGAGGCATCAGCTTGTTTTCCTCCATAGCAACATTAGGAACTCAGCCCCTGGGTGAAATGAAGCACACTGTGTACAGCTTCTAAAAACTTCCTTTAAAAGTACAAGCAGCCTCCAAGAAACTGCCCGGTAACGTGGCACTGTAAAAGTCCCAACCTGTCTAGTTTAAAATTTATTTTTAAATTATAATTACATTGATGTTCCATGAAATTTCAGTTTTATTCCCGACATGTTTTTTTAATCTGAGTCCTTTTAGTTTCTCTGTCCATTTACTATGTATGTCTTGTGCCATAAATTAAAAGGGAGTAGACTAATTGGAAAGGAGGAAGCTGATGGAATGTTTTGGCCTGGAGGCTTTTTTCAAGCTCTATTAACTGAAATAGGTTAATTGTGGACAGAGGTGACGGGGAAAAGCCAACATTTCTCCTGCACCTTTCTGTTCCAGCAGGCCGAGGGGGCAGGTGCTGGACCAGCTGGAACAAAATCGAGGGCTGATAGACCCCGATAAACCGGCTCCTGTTCAGGACTCACCTCCCATCCTGGGGGCTGCAAAATCTCGGGGGGATTCAGGGTCCCTTTGTCACCCTGTCTGCAGAAAGGGTTGGATGGAGCCTGTGGGTGAGCGGGTGTTACCCCAGGGTTGAGCTTTTCTGTTTAAATACAACCAGCCTCACACAGAACGAGATTAACTTGTACCAGTAAAAAGCTCACAGGAGAATGGAGAAAAGGGATCGGTACTTTAAGAGCAGCAAAGTAGATCAGAAGAGAAAAAAACCTGGGTAGCATTTGGCAAAGTTACTGCTTCTTTTCCCCTGTGCAGATGATGTCATTTGTCTCATTAATTAGTGTTTTGCTTTAATTGCAGGCATCGACTTTTCCGTGAGCATTGTGTTTGTGTACAAGGAAATTACATAAAGGATTTAAACATTCTGGGTAGAGACCTTTCAAAAACCATCATCATTGACAATTCACCGCAAGCCTTTGCTTATCAGGTGAGGGGGGTGCTGCCGCCAGGGATGGGGAAAACCTTCCTGGAGGGAGACAGCAAAACACTGTTCTTTAATTTAACTTAGTAAATGCGGTGCTGGAATCCGTATTTCAGTTTAGAAACCAAACTTTTCACAAATCATAGAATCACAGAATGGCTCGGGCTGGAAGGGACCTTAAAAATCCTGGAGTTCTAAGCCCCTGCCCTGGGGATGGGGCACCTCCCCCCAGCCCCGGCTGCTCGCCGGTTTGCTTTTTTCTTCTCTTGGTGAAGGCCTGGCCAGGTGCACACAAAGTGACTTTTCCCACGAGCAGACCCTTCCCCAGGCACTTCCCCCATCATACAGCGATCCTAAGGAGCCCCCTGTGTGCTAACTCTGTTGTGGGTTTAGTTATTTAACACCAATGAAATGCTTAAGGACGAATCACTGGTTGAAATGACACCCAGCTGTGGGAACTGCTTATGCTTAAATGTGACAAAGTTCCACCCTGGTATTTAGCTTTCCCCAGAAGCACGGTGGGTATCCGTCCCAGTCAGTCCTGTGGAATACTGGGTCTAATTCTGGGCTCCCCAGTTCAGGAGGACAGGGCTCTGCTGGAGAGGGTGCAGCAGAGGACCACAAAGGTGATGAGGGGCCTGGAACATCTCTCTGATGAGGAAAGGCTGAGGGACTTGGGTCTGTTTAGTCTGGAGAAGAGAAAGCTGAGGGGGGATCTGATCAACACCCAGAAATACTTCAAGAGTGGGTGTCAGGAGGATGGGGTCAGGCTTCTCTCAGTGGTGCCCAGGGACAGAACAAGAGGAAACGGGCATGATTTTGACCATAGGAAGTCCCATCTCAACATGAGGAGGAACTTCTTCCCTGTGAGGGTGGCAGAGCCCTGGCAGAGGCTGCCTGGAGAGGTGGGGGAGTCTCTGTCTCTGGAGACGTTCCATCCCTGTCTGGACATGTTCCTGTGGGACCTACTTTGAGTGGCACTGCTCTGGATGGTCTCCAGAGGTCCCTTCCAGGACCTATCACACAGATAGGTGCCCAGTGAGATCTGGGATGTCTCACCTGCAGGAGAGAAGCAAAAAAGCCCCAGACCAGTTTGTCTTGGCCTGATTTGCCCACACCACGACAGCTGGTACATGGGGAGCATCCATGTGGAGTTTAACATGAAGTTGGCTCCAAACACCACCACTTTCCAGCTCAGCAGGACTTTGAGAGCTGGTTCTGCTCCAGCTTTGATGTGGAGATTTTAGCAGTGGTGTGTGCAAGGGAAGGAGATGTTTTGGCAATGAATTTTAATACAAACTTTAGATGGAAAATACATATTAATAAGCTCCAGCTTGGAAACATTTTTCCCCAAAATGCTATTTCACAAGTCATATTTTTAGATAAATTAAATCATGCGTTGATGATTTTTTATTTTATTTTTTTTTAACTGTAGCTTTCAAATGGAATCCCTATAGAGAGCTGGTTCATGGATAAAAATGACAACGAACTCCTAAAATTGATTCCATTTCTGGAGAAACTTGTAGAGCTGGTAAGTGTTTCCTTCATTGGCTCTTCCCCACTCCCTGCCCAAGAAAGTTAGTTACCTCTTAGAAGGATTTTCACATGTTTTAAGAAAGTTACCTCTTAGAAGTATTTTCACATATTTTAAGACTTCTGGAGGCACTGAGGTTCCGACTGCTGACAGTGGTGTCTGGCTGGTGTTGGCAGGGGAGCCCCGGGCAGTGATGCCAGTTTGCAGGAGGACTCATTCACAGAGTCACAGACAGAACCTCCTTATTTCTAACTGTGCTTTTAATCAAGAAATGGAGACTTGGAACATCAGTGACCATGACATTGGGAATCTGTAGGCAGTTGGGTTCAGTAATGCCTATTGTTGGCTGGGGTGTGTGTGCCTCGTTCTTAGAAGGCAGATGAAGCCTCCTGAGATGTTGTGAGTGTGGTGTAGCTGTTCCTGTCAGCCTCTCGTGCTGGTGCATGCTGAGGGGGTGTGTTTGGTTATCCTCAAGGCCCGGTGTGGGCGCTCTGGCCCTGTGACACCTGGTTGTGGCTGTGTGTGTCCTCCTAAACCCACACCTTTTTCCCCCTGCAGAACGAAGACGTGCGGCCTCACATCAGAGACAGATTTCGCTTGCATGACTTGCTACCCCCGGATTAAAGCCTTTTGCCCGATGCCTGAAGGGGGAGAAAATGCAGGACCCTTTTGGACTAAAACAAAACATTGCCATTACTGTTGAAATTTTGCATTTTTGTACCCCGTCTTGCTTTTCTTATCTTTGGTGCCCAACAATAATCAAGGGTTACAGGAAGAGACTTTCCATATGGGAGGTTGAACACACCCAGTACAATCCAGTACCGCGCGGGAGGTAGGCTAGAACAGAAAAGTCTTTAGAACTAGTGCAACTCCAAGGAAAATTTTTTAATGTACAGGACATCTGCAGTTTATAAAGAATTCTGTTTCTGCCACCAGCAGTTTGACCTGTAGAAACACAGGATTTTATGATATAACAGAGATCGAAAATGGACTCTGATTTTCTCTCTGTTCGGTGCTCTAAGTGGGTTTGTAGCCACTTTTCTGTTACTTTTAAGATTCTCATTTCAACAGGAATGGCCAGTAAAGGTTGTTTTATTTTTTCCTGTTAAGGTTTATAACCTTTTTACATTTTTGACCTGTATTAGATTAGAATTTCATTATGCATTCCTTTTAGTTGAGGCGCTTCATAGTTTTTTCTGGAAATAGCCAAATTTTCTTAGTTTTTTTATTAAACAGTTGGATGGCCGTTTTCCTGCTTCGTCTGCCTGCACACTGTATATTTGTTTCCAAATATTCTCTAGTTTTTAGTCCATGTAAGTTTCATTTAGAAAGGAAAAAAAAAAAAACAAGAAAAAAAACCCAACCCTGCATTTATATTTTCTTTCTGTAATATTCTACTGTAGTTGAGATCTTTTCGAAAAAAAACCCAACAAAACGAAACAAAAAAAAAACACAAAATCAAGAGACTGGCTAGATAAGAAGAATATAAGAATTACTAATATTCAGAATATTTTAAACCATTGTGATGGCACGTGCCCTGGATGGCCCATCCCCTGCGGTGGCCCGGACAGACGGACGGACAAGGGATGCCTCAGGCGCCGCTGTGCAGGTCCCCAGAGGAGAACCAGGCTGGTCACCACCGGTAGGTTGGGTGCGATGTGATTCCTGCTGCCTTCTCTCTCCTGCCAGAGCCCCGGGCCCCGCAGTGGCTCGGGGGTGTGGGGTGCCAGGGCTGCCCCTGTGCCCCCCGCCGCTGCCCCCAGGCGGAGCGACAGCCCCCACCGCCGCCTGCTCTCACCCTGGTTTGCTATGGAAATAGTCTCTCAGCCTCGGGTCTCTAATGCAGCTGCTCCAGAGGTGGATATTTTTATAACGGGGTGTAATCTCTCCTTTTCGGGAGGCTTTTTAGGGAAGGGATAGTTTGTAAGAGTGAGGACGCTTTGCCTCTCGACTGCATTAACGCGCCCCAGGCTCAGACTGTTTTTGTGTACAAGATGTCACAGAACGGCACTTTTTCTAAAGAGAAGTTTGATATTTTGTATGCTTGTTAAGAAAGTACAGTATTGGAGATTAAAGGTGGACAACTGAGAATTGAGAAGTATGTCAATTAATTTTTTATGTATATTACCTGTTTACTTGTACAATTTTATTGTACAAATTACATGCAGCTTCATTTTCAAATGAGTCCTTAAAATAAGGAAAATCTTTTTAGGAAAACATTTAATTTTTGTATTTTTGATTTTAAAAGGCATGAGTTATGTCAACTTTTTCCAGTGTATTAATGAAGATTTTAACTTTTCATCAGGTTGAGTGTTTTCTTACTATATTATCTGTTGTGTACGTAGTTAGCACATTGTGTCACTGAGCTGTTTAAAGAACTTAGCATGTAGAGCAAGCCTGTTTTGTGGAAAATCCTTATTCATTAAAAAAAAAACCACAAAAAAATCATCATGGCAGATTTTCTGCAAAAAAAGTGAGAACATTTGCAATTCAGAATACTGATTTTTTTTTATTTAAAGAAAGGTATTTTGCTTGCAGGAAAGAAATACTACAGATTCATTTTAATGAGAATCTTTTAAATGTATTTATCTTTAGGGCATCTGGGCATCTTTACGCTGTTTGTCTTATGTCTTTATTGAAATAAAATGTACATAACATTACCTTTAGATATGCTTTGGCGCAGACGTGTGACCCCTGTAACCAGCCCCAAGCCTTCCTCTTTTTATGTCCACGAGATGGTTCTGGAAATATTTATAGATTTTGAAAATGGTCAGCTTGTGTTTGAGTCGCTACATGGTTTGCCAACTATTTTTCAGTTGTTCCTTCCTTAAAATGTAAATGGAAACCGGAGAGTTTTAATTAGTTTGACAGCGAGTCCTTGGTTAACATGGAATTCTTCCCAGTTCCTCCGAGTAACTGACAGGACAGAACTGCTTTAAAATTCACCGCTTGACCAGAATGAGGTGATTGTGTTGAGTAGCTCATCGCTTGTCTCCGACTGTAGACAAAGGCCAATCATCTGTTCAAACCACGTCCTTACCCACGTGGGTCCGACCTTCGGCTAAAACCATTCGCAAAGTGCTTTCTTTAGTTAAGGAAACCAAAGCATACATTGCACTTTACAGCTGTATCTGTGTTGTGATGATCAGATCAGTGAGGGGAATCGAAATGTAAACGGAGGGGTGTAGCTCTGCGTAGGTGCACAGTGGCAGTGGCAGAGACTGCTCAGTAAACGTATTAAATATTAATATTTTCATGTGCTGCAAGTCTGGTATTTATCATTCTGAACTTTCTCTGCAGAATGAGCCTACCTGCTTCAAAACCTAACTTCCTAAAAACCTCAAACACTCCTGGCATAGACAGTCCCTGCGTGAGGGGAAGTCACAGCCCATCAGGCTCCGTTTTCCTCTGAGGCTCTGCTGTGTCTCGGGGACGAGTCCGGATCAAACTGTGCCCCCCAAAACTGACACCGGGGGTGGGGAAGTCTCAGCCCCGAGCAGCACTCCAGTCCTGAATGTAGAACTGTGCAACTGAAGCAGCAGACCCTGAAGCTGTATTCCAACTTTATGTATTTTTAGAAAACAACATCCTGTTCCCAAACTTCTTGATGATTTCATTTGTGGTCTTTTGCTTGATCATAATAATCATGTGTTAATTTGACAGGCCCGTATGTATTCTGTTCTGGGTTTGGGCTCCTCTTGGTTCTGACAGCAAAATAACGTCTTCCCTACTTATTTTGGCAGTATGTCTTCCATCTTTTTATTTTTTCCTTCCCTTTAAATTGCTCTCTAGCTAGAACAGCGTTCCCCCCGGTATTTTTGCCTTCCTGGACACCTCCTGATTCATTTAACTTTCCATCTATGTAGCAAAACATTTTTTCATTACTTTTGAAATGTGTCAGAAAGCCTGAATGTTTCAAGACCTGATTAAAAATCTCACCAAAACAAGAGTGGTGTCAGCCCGAGGCCTGCAAAGGAGCCAGATCTTCTGTAGGCAAAGCCCTTCCAAGTGTAATCAAAAGCTGATGAGGTACGTGAGCGCTGGGCTGAGGGGAGCAGGTCTGGGTTGGGGCTGGGTTGGTGGTGGGAGCAGTTTGGAGCCAAGTGTCCCTTTGGCAGTGTAGCATTTCCCCCCTTCCCAGGCTCGGTGCTTTCCCGCACGGAGTCGGAGGGTGGTTGTACTGGCAGGACTGGTGCAGCTGAGAAAGCATCAAGCCCCCATGGGGAGAGGGACCAAGAAGGGAGTGGGTGAGGAGAAGGGCAGCGGAGTGGGTGGAAATCTCATCAGCTCCTCCAGCAGCAGAGCAGCAACGTGGGCCTCTGTGACACTGCCTCCAAGAGCAGAGCGTGTTTGCTGGGTAGGGGAAGCTGTCCAGAAAAACAATGGTGTGGCTCTGAGTAAACACCCCTATTCCTTTATTTTTCCTTCTGGTCCTGGCTTCCTTACAGCATCGCTTTGCAAATCCTACCCTTTATTCTTTACCCAAACCAACTCGTTAGTGTAGTGAAACAGAAGATGAGATTTGTGGCTTCACAACTGATGTGAGAAGGCAGGCGAGCCCCTGTGTCGCGGGGAGCTGTGGCTGCTGAGCTGCTCGCGTCGCCCTTGCTGTCCTGCCCCGTGCTGGAGAACACCCAGGAGTGCGGAATTAGAAAAGTCACTGGTGCCTTCTTCCCTCCCTCGCTGTGCTCCCTTCCCTTGCACTGGGAGAGCTCCCCTTTGCAAAGCTGAGGTTTCTGTGTAAAACAAACGCCTGGCTGTAATGACTGTAGCACAGGCAGCCGCCGTGTAACGTCAGAGAAGAAGCCAAGGCCAGAAGGTCAACGTTCACAACCTGCTGTCTGTTTGAAAAGCAGACTCTGCCTCCTGTATGAGACAGCTCAGCTGGATGAGATTGTGTGGCAGGTGCCAGCGAAACTGACCACTCTTCTATTAAAACAACATCTTCCCCCACGAGCAGAGCGTTCAGTTAAAGAGGTGACGTTTTTCTGGCGAAAGGACTTCTCTGGATGCATGGAGCAAAGACGAGAGATGGTACCTGGCACCTGTGATTGAAGGATTTGTGCCATAAACTTCTTTAATCTCATTAGTGAAGATGGATACAAAGAAGAACTAAAACAGTGGCAGTCCTGCAGGTGATGGAATGAGCGTCAGATGCAGCACACACACCCCTGTCATGGCCTGTGCCTCCCCAGAGCGAGCCCCATGGCTCGGGTTTAGGGAGACAACCCTCTCTTCCTGGGAGGAGTCATCTATCCACGGCCTTTCATCGCAGTCTTCAGGCAAAAACATTGGGTTGAGGATTGGAGTTAAAAGGAAGTTTAAAATCCATTCTGTGAAGAGTACGAAGTTGGGATGTGCAGACCACCAGGAAAACCTGGGATGAGGGCAGTGATCCCAGTGGCCTGGGCTGGTGGAACGCTGGCAGCCCCTCTCTCCTCCTTCCTTCCTGGGGTCACCTTTGTCACCGCCGGTGCTGGGAGTGGTTCAGCTGGAATCCACCCGAGCCAGACCACGGGGAGAGCCTGTGGCCACCCGGGCTGCAGTTACAGCTCTGGGGAGCTGGGGCAAGCTACAGGCTTGCAGGAACACGGTTTTTCTGGAAAAAATAACGATTGCATTAAACTCCTTCAGCTGGGGAAGGGTGTCAGCGCGTGTCTTGACGACCTAAAGGACTGCTCTCAGAGACACGATTACACCAAACCCTCCTCATTTCACGTTTGTTTCTTGGGTTCTTGATACTTCAATCCTGAAGGAGTTGATAAGTGGCTGAGAACAAGTAGCACAGGGGCATCTCTTGCTTGGCAGCATTTTCTAAAAAAAGTTTTAAAAAATAAAAAAAAAACACCAACCCTGACCCATTGGCAGCCAGTGGTTCTGGTTGGCAGCGAGCGAGGCTGGGCTGGCGAAGAGTAACCTGTACAGGTTTTGTGAAGCACATCACTCACTATTTTGGTTGTCTTGACCGTGTGATGTAATATTGGTTTGCTTTATCTTTTTTTGATACTTGCAAAAATGTCATTGTACTGACAGGCTGAATCTTGTAAAATACAGTTGGAAGAGAACTCATGTTCTACACATCTGTGTTTCTTCTGCAATCATTTCTAGTATATAGAACCATAAAGATTTATATTAAATATCTACGCTCTGGCTGCGTTTGCATCATTTTTAGCTGGTGCCACCCTCCATGGAAGACTGTTTTCTCTAAAGGAAGACGTTTCTCACTTCACTTTCCAGCCTTTAAAAGGGAAGGAGGAGAAGCGTTGGGCATGTGTTTTAAAAGCTAAGGATACTGGGGGACAAAAAAACAGATGAGGTGTCTGCACTAAAAGTGTCAGGGCAGGTTCTTTTACCACACTCTTGCTTTGATTTTCAGTGTGTGCCCCACATCCAGTGGCTGTCGGCTGTAAAACAACCACGAGGCCTCCTCTGCCTCATTTATCTTTGTCTCCTCTCAAGCAGAACCCATCAGATTCCCCTAGAAGGGCACTGGGTGGGTTCCCTGGAAGGAGAGAGTTCCTCTGACTCCCAGCTCAGCTCAGCCACCTTTTTTTCCCTCCCCTCCCCTCTGTCTCTATTTTTTATGTCACCTGGTAAATGGGTAACAACAAAAACGGGCCACAAGTTTGGAAGTAATGGGTTTTTTCCTAGCTAGCATATATCCTCCTATCATGTATTATTCCACTCATTATATGGAAGTTGTGTTCTAAATTTGTTATTTTCACAGAAAATGTTTTCCTTTCCCACTTAATTGCTCAGATTCTCTGGGAAAGCAGAGTCAGGAGGTGGCTGTGAAGTGCACTGGCTGAGGGGAACGTTCCCAGCCTGTATGGCTTTGATGTTATCTCACCAGGTGGAAGGAACCAGCACAGACAAAGCTGGGCTGAAGGAGGTTTGGGGCAGGGGTTTTGGTGTGCAGCCCCCAGGCACATCATGGCTTTGGTGTTTCATCCCAAGAAAAAGGTGTCCTCTGCTTCCAGCCTGCTCCAGCAGCACCTAGAGAATGCGGAACATCAAACAGGTCTGTGCCAGAGCTCTGCTCTCCTCTTCCCCAGGGCTTTGGAGTCCCCACAGTCTCTCCCCAAGTCTGGGCAGAGCTAAAGGGACGAGATAGGTCTGAGTTTCCCAATAAAATGTTTCTGGGCTCGGTGGGAAGAAGCTGGAGAAGAGTGAGGACTTGCAGCTGGGTTTGTGCCCTGGGGCTGCAGCCTTTCCACCCCCCAGCCCACCCCCAGGCTGGTGAGCCACTGCTGTCGGCGGGGATGCTTCATCCTCCTGGGTGACCTTTACACTCCTGCTCCCCTTGGGAAGGGCCAGCCACTGCCTCTCCCAGGTCTCGCCCACACTCCTCTGCTGGTCACAAGGACCTCGGGGATTTGAGATAAAAATCACACCCTGAACAGCACCGTGGAAAACCTCTGCAGGTGCCTTCTGGCTGCCAGAGCATCCCTACAGCCCTGCTGCAACCATCGCCTGGGCATTCCAGGGTTTTCTTTCCTGAAAGCTGGGAAATGACTAAGTGGGAACCTGCCTCTACGATAAGCTTATCCTATTATTTAGGGGATTAGGAGGTGCTTTGTTGCAACCTTCAGAAATCAAGACTTCAACTAGGTTTTTCTTTCCTTTTTTTTCATTTTTTTTTTTCTCCCGCTCAGCCATATCATCATTCCATTAAATAACTTGTGCAATGTGCTCCCAGCGGGATTTCCAGCTCCCTCCCCAGCCTCCTCACACAATAGTGGTGTCAAACCCACGGGTCTGAACCACTGACTGCTTTAACCTCGCCTGCCACTCGAAGCAGCAGCAGGTGCCCAGTTCAGGCCTAGTTATAGTGAGTAAAAATTACTGGAGTCACAGGTTTTCTTCCTTCCCTCCTCTTCAGAGGGCAATGTACCAGGACAGTGGCTCCAGTAACACCTTTAAGTTCAACCCAGGCCCTGCTTTATTCGCCTGGCGTGGATACATTGAGCTACTGGCCAGAAACCAACCTGGGGCTCTCATGGAGCCCTCAGACCTGTCCTGACCGCTGGATACACTGAGATACAGGCTAGAAACCAACCTGGAGCTCTCACGGAGCCCTCAGACCCGTCCCAAGCTCACAGCCGGGCCTATCTGCCCCGCCAGGCCGCGGGGCCTCCCCTCAGGCCGCAGTTGCCGCTCCCCGATAGCGCCCTGGGACGGGCGGGAAAGAGGCCCCTCCTTTGGGGGAGCAGGTCGGCTGAGGGGACCGAACTCGGCGGAGGGAATCGAGAAGGAGGAAGAGGAGAAGAAGGAGGAGCAGGAGGTCAGCCCGTCCNTTCGCCCCGCTTCCCCTTACTCGCTCTCCTCTCCTCTCCCCCAACAGACGCCGACAGCTTCGAGGTGGTGGAGCCGGTGGCTAAGCGGCTGGTGCCGGGAGTGGCCGGGGACCGCTGGGCCGGCGAGGATGAGGAGGGCGACGTGAAGGTGCGGCCTCAGCG
>VXBW01001562.1:230884-241771 GCA_013400375.1 Thinocorus orbignyianus
GCCGGGGCCTCCGCAGGCCGCTGCCATATGGGACCGCGTGTGCGGGGGACGTGGGGCCCGGGCGGGGTGAGGGAACCGAGTGGATTCGGGCCTCTCCGGTTCTGAGGTGCTGGCCAGGGCCTGGGGAAGGGTGCTGGGGCTGCCCGGGCCTGTGGGGAAAGGGCTCTCCGGGGGTCGGTGCCCCGAAAGGGCAGCGGCGGGTTGCGGTGACAAGGCCAAATGCCAAGAGGGAATCGAGGCCTTGTGGCCCTCGGAGCCGGTGTGTCGGCCTGCGGGTCTTCCAGGGCAGAAAAAGGCAGGCAGGCAGACAGACAGACAGACGCTTTTCAGGCCTCCAGAGGTGTCTCCTGTTCTCCCGGGGGATCCACCTGCTGCTTCCCAGCTGCGTGCCAAGCTTTTGGGTGCTCCCCCGTGACCAGCTGGCTTCCCCGTGCTTTCTGTAGCCCTTCAGACTCCTAGTTCTCAGTGCTGGGTGAGACATTAGGAGGGGATTTAGTGAAAGCAGTGCTGTGTTTGTGCTTCTTCTATCGACCAGAAACTTGTGTCGTGGCAGCGAGGCTTTCCTGTCCCCGTACCCCCCAGTCCGACTGCCACAGTGGCCTCGGATTTAGTAGTGCTCATGTCACTTCAAATAAGTTTGCCTAAGGCACTATTTGACATAGATTTGTACTGTGTTTCAAAGAGTGGGGTCGGTATTAAAATGTGTGGGTGCTCATTTGTGATGCTTGTGAAAGCAGAGCTTCCTTAAACCTTTTTTTGTCCTACTTCCAGCTGTCCCTTACAGTCTGGTGGGTCAGTGGGTGCCACAGGAACCTCCGTTTGCTCCGTGTTCATGCAGACAATGTGCAAAATTATCCCAGGGAGTGTGCGTGCTGAGTGTCAGGAGTGGAAATAGGCTGATTGGAAAAGACTTTTATGTTTCAAATCCAGCTGCTGAGATACTGTTACTGACAGTCTCACCAGGTGACTTGGGCACTGCTGGATGGTGAGAAGGATGAAGCTCTCTGGTCAGAGTGTTGCTGTCACTGGGACAGGGCTCCTCCTGGGGCTGTTATTTAGGCTGTTGCCTGTTACCAGAATCTCAGGAACACACTGACGCAGTTGTCCTTGGAGCTTTGGGTGGGCATTCTTTCTGTAACCAGTAACAAAAAAACCAGTTCATCTGCTCTTAGAAAAAAAGTTAACAATTTTTTGTTAAAGTTGTAGCCTGTCCATTTACTTTCTTCAGTTTCCAAACACCCACACCCTGTAGTTATCAAGTTCTCGCAGGTGCCACCTTACAGCTGGCAAAACAAGGAAAGGTATCTCTGTATCCAGTGACTGCAGTCGTTTGTGAAGAGCGTGGTTAGATTGTAACAATGTGCATTTATATATATATAGTTTATATATGTGTATATATACACCTCTCTCGGACTCAGTAGTCTCCATGAGGCTTGTTTTTCCTCCTTTCTTTAAAAGTGAGAAGCTCTTCTGCTCTGACAGAATGTGTCCAGGAGAACTGGTCTCTAAGGTGTCAGTCTCCTGAAGACACCCATGTTTTCTGTGGCTCCTTTCATAAAGGAACCCTTTCCCTTTGCCCACCTGCAGTAAGAATGCAAGGGCTGAACTCTTCCTGAGGGGCTATGGTTCTAGTGCTGGAACCACAGGGAGAAGCAAAACCACACAAAGCTATATACTTCACTTTGGTTTGCTCTTGTATAAACACCCGAGATCAGGGCACTGAGCCTGGGAGGTGGCTGTGAGGGCTCCAGGAGCCTTGTTCGCAGGGGTCCACCTTGGGGAAGTACCCGGGTAAGGAAAACAATACGGTCTGAAATAGAACAGAGGGCTTTCTGACCATGAGCTTGTCTTCAGGCTGACATTTCACACCTTGGAATGTGTTTTATGGATTCAGATTCTGTGGTTTATTTTGGAAGATTTTTTAGTAACGAACTTAAAATAACCGTTCAGGAAACTTTAACTTCCCTGGATTTAAAATTAGCATCTTCATCAGTAACAAAGCTGCTCTCTGGGGTTGCCCAGCACACGTGTTTCCCAGCAGACAGGCCTCCTGCCAGGGAATTTTCAGCTATTTACTCTTGGGCAATTCTGTGCTGAGCAAAGCCAGAGCTCGGGAGCGTGTGTGTGACGTTCCGGCGACGCCTCTGTCACGGGGCAGTCACTTCTCTTAGACAGGGGGCACGTGGGGTTCAGCTGGGAATGCAAACCCTGGAGTACCTCTCACTTCCAGTCATACCTTCTGGGTTTGGGGGGATAACGTGTTTTATCACGTGTTTAAGGTACTTCTGGTGGAGCCTGTGGAATCCTGAGAGAGCTGCTCTCACCAAAGGGTTGTTTACGTGACACGGAGGATGTTTTCAGTTGTCCTGGTCTAGATAAGTGTGTGTAAACGAGTATTGTTGAAATACTTGAAAGTTTTAAGCTGCTTTAGTGGATGTCTTGGAGTTGTGTATTGAATTACTTCGTATCAGTGCGAGGACACTGTTTTCCTCCCAGAACCTTCACTGGAATCTATAAAACACAGAAGCAGGTGCATATTTGGATGTGCCCCACCATATCCTGGGTTTATAAAAAAGAAGCCTGCCCAGTACATTAATCATGTTCCACTGGTGGTTAAAAACAGAAAACACTTGGAGAGGAGCGAGGCAGCATTCAGCGTAGTGAGGAGACCTGCGTGTCTTCACATGGCAGGTTGTGCTGACTCCTCAGATGGTGGGGCCTGGTGGGTTGCCCTCCCAGGAGCATTCCTCCCGTGGCTCCAAGCTGCTGTCCCCTGTCCCAGCAGTGCTCTTCTGCTGCAGGCAGGATCACCTCAGATAAAACCCAGATCTTAAATCATGCCCAGCAGCCGGGGGAGGCTGGGCCCTGCTCTCCAAAGGGTCTGCTATTTCTGCACTGCTGCATCATCCCGGCTCCCCAGGCTGGAGCTGCCGGCGTCACCGTCCCCGTGCGGGCAGGGACACGGTTGGCTGTGGGGATGGAGCGTGTCTGTCATCACGGGGAAGCTCTTGCCCACGTACCCTCTGTTTGTGAAGTCTCCCACATGTACCAGTGACGTGGGGTGGTTCCTTCCCTTGAGCACCTTTCCGTGGCGGACCAGCTGCCCTCCCTCCCAGAAGATACTAGTTTTCAGATCTGTGAAGGTCAGGGCAAGGGATGAGGTGGTGAGCTGTGTACAGCAGGCATGAAAAGAGCTATTTAAGAAGTGGGTGTAACAAACTCTTAATTAGATACGAGCTAAAATAATGCTGCTCCAAATTCAAGTCAGCTCCTTGGAATGTGGAAGGGAAGCTGAAGCCCTCACAAGTGCCAATTAAGGCGAGTGAGCTGGGAGATGAGCTCGGTGTCTCCCCTGCTTGGGTCAGCATGTTGCAGTGAGATCCCGGGTTCTGCCAGAGCCAGGAGCAGCCCTTGGAAATTAACAAAGAGCTTGCGTGACTGCTGGGAGGTGGAAGTCACAAAATTGAGGATTTATGGTTCTTAAGCTTCCCTGCAGTGATGCACTGGCAGGACCTGTGCTTTTTGTGCAAACTAGGTCTTGTCAAATGTCTCCCAAGCTTGCGAGTCGAGTTGAATCAGGAAACTAAAAATAGATTCCTGTGAGATTTGTTGGCTTTAGGTTCTGGCGTGTGCATCGAATGGTACCTGGTGAGTGACTTCTGATCCCTTTTAGAGCATCGATTCCCAGGCGGGGACCATTCTCTTGCCTCCAGAGGGGCACTGGGACAAGCATTACACATTTCCAGAGCCCTTCCCCAGGGAACTGTCGGGAGGAAGCTGCAGAGTTGGTACTGGCAGGGTCTGTGGGTACATCCCTGGCTCAGTGCTGGAGAAAGCGATGCTTCCTCTGTAATAGGTTGGACCATGGGCAGTATTTTGGACCAGGGATCATCCTCCTGGGTGTGGGACCACCGTGAGTCCTGAGCCAGCTGAGGGTGAACGCTGGAGGCAGGGTCCCTGCAAACACTGCAGCTCAGGCTGGTTGAAAACACACTTGAGAACATTTAGGTGATTTGTTTGTGGGAAGAGTCCTTTGACAGCTCCTTTGCGTGTTAAAAAAGCAGCAGTCACTGCTCCAAAACGGGTCCAAAAGGGGGTGTTGTAACTGTTAAAAGTTGGTATTCCTGCCCAAAGCTGGGCCCCTGGCGTTCTCTGGCTGCTCAGTGTCACTGCCCCTGCTCCTGCTGTGTGTGGGTGAGTGTCCCCAGTGTGTTGTGGTGCCAGGGACACCCCCCCAGAACACTTGTCCCAGCAGAGGGGAGAGGGACCCCGGTGTCACTCAGCTGGGGGAGGCAGCGGGTGTTTTGGTGATGGTCACGGCGTGTTCTGCTTTAAAAGGGTTTCAGATGATTTGTCTGTCCATGATTCTGCTCGTGTAACTGTACTGACCTCAGCTTTCTGGTTCCTTGGGTAAAAGTGGCCTCTTTCATGGTAAGAACTGCTCCTCAGCATCTGGCCAACTCCCCACAGCTGTGTCCTTGTGCAGCTCCCACGGCTTTTGCCCGCTAGCCGTACAGCCTGTGGCTGTGTGAGCGTGGAAGGAGGTGGTGTGTGAGCTCCTGTTCTCTGTTCCCTAAACAAGGAGAAGGTGTGCAAAAGGCTCATAACTGCAAACTTATTTTGTAGGATAACTGGGATGATGAGGAGGAAGAGGAGGAAGTAAAGGAGACAGAGGTAAAACAAGGTGAGCCTCGAAAGCAACACGTGGCTCTGTGTGCGGCGTCAGGGCAGACACTGGCTTTGAGGGGGATCTGGATCTGCAGAACCAAACCCACTTTCCAAATGGGGCCAGTTTGGGTTTGACAAAGTGCATCTTTTAGCTCTCCCCCTGCTCAGGTCCCCGTAATTGAGCTCTGTGGCTTTATCTTTGGTCAGTGTTTCTGTAGTTGTTGGGAAAAAAACCAATCAGTAGATCTCCTGAGAGCTGTGTTGTTCACTGTTTTACAGAACCGAAGGTTTCAGAAAAAAAGAAAATAGCAGAAAAAATAAAAGAAAAAGAAAAGCTACAGAAGAAAAAGCAAGAGGAGCTCAAAAAAAGGGTAACTCCTTTTTCCTTCCAGGTCTCATAAAAGTTAGAGGGAGGGTTTGATTAATTTTTTTTCTGAGGCTGAACAAGACCTGTAAAGATCTTGACTATAGTCTTGCACTTGGTAACATCTGGGGACGGTGGCTGTAGTTTCCCTGGGATTTCACCAGGTCACTGAGGTGGGGCTTAGTGCTGGTTCTTCTGTAGGTACCGGGTGATAGAACAGGCAGTTGAGAAACTTAGAGCTGAGGTGTTTCTCCCTGCTTCTTGTTAGATGAACAATTTCTGTCCAGGGTGGCATTGTTGAACCATGCTGGGGTGGGTTTTGGGTTGGAACAGGCTTGAGGTGCCTTGGCTTCGGGCAGGAGAGAGCTGTTCCAGTGGCCTTGGAATAACCAGGGTGTCTTGCAGCAGCTCTGCTCAAGGGTTAGAAGCGTAATGCTCTCCCTCTGTGTGTTTGTCGCTGCAGTTAGAGGCACCAGAGGAGCACAAAGAGCTCACACCAGAAGAACAGTTAGCAGACAAACTACGACTAAAGAAGTTACAAGAAGAGTCGGACCTTGAGTTAGCAAAAGAAACATTTGGTGAGTGCCTGAGTCCCGTGAGTCGGTGGAGGTGACACGTTGCGGCTTTATTGCAAGAACCACAAAACAGCTTTAGAACAGAAGGTGCTTGTTCTTCACGTGTCTTGGTAGGAGGCTGCAGGGAAAAGATGGGTGGCTGCATTTCCTGGTGTGTTGGTGCTGCTGGTAAAAAGGGGACTGTATAAAAAGGAAAAAAAAAGTGCTGTCTCTTCATGTTCTGAGGTGCTTTAAACCTGGATTTAATGAGGCTTTGGACAAATGGCACAGCCTAACTCGTGCAGGCTTCACCTGGGGCAGTCTGGAATGAGCTGGGTGTTGAGAAAGACTGACCTCTTAAGTTGGTGTGAGCTTGTTCTCTGACGTACATGAAGTCAGCTTGAAGAGATCATTCTGGTTTGGGGCTTTGACAGAACTAGATACTGATTCATGGCAGCCTTCTTCAGACATGAAAGCGTTCCCTTCATTGCAGTGAATCACAGCTTATTACAGTGCAAATGCTGCTCTGTGAGGCTCTGCCCAGAGAAGCTGTGGCTGCCCCATCCCTGGAGGCGTTCAGCCTGGAGAACAGGAGGCTCCTGGGAGACCTTAGAGCCCCCAGAGAAGGGGCTCTAAGGTCTCCTCAGAGCATCCTCTTTCAGGGTGGTGAGACTCTGGTCCAGGTTGCCCAGAGAAGCTGTGGCTGCGCCATCCCTGGAGGGGTTCAAGGCCAGGCTGGATGGGGCTTGGAGCAACCTGCTCTGGTGGGAGGTGTCCCTGCCCAGGGCAGGGGGTTGGAACTGGGTGATCTTTGAGGTCCCAAAACCCAAACCATTCTGTGACTCTTCCAACAGAGTTCGGTGCCAGGGAGGGGACATTGGATGCGGCTGCACGGAACCAGCTGGGTTTTGCACTTAGGGGCTTAAGATGGAAACTCCTTATTGAAGGGAAGGGGCTCCAGGCGGTGCCCAGTGCTGCAGGGAATGGGAAAACCCGGGTGGCATGAGTGAGCAGAGGGAGAGGAGCGAGAGAAGCTCAGTGTGGGTTTAGGGAGAACATCTTGGAGTGAAGGATGGGATGAGAACCAGGTCTCCTGTTCCTCTGGAGGTGTCTTTTCTGGATCACAGCTAATTTTTCTGTCTTTCCCCGCAGGTGTAAATAACACTTATGGAATAGATGCCATGAATCCCTCTTCAAAAGATGACTTTACGGAATTTGGCAAACTACTAAAAGAGAAAATTACACAGTATGAAAAATCATTACATTATGCCAGTTTTTTGGAAGCGTTAGTTCGAGACGTATGTATTTCATGTAAGTTGAGTGAAAGACATCCTAGAATACACCAAAACTGCTGTGGTGGGGGATGAAAATGAGCTGTTACAGTCTTTGTTATGTCAGGGCTGTAGCTTATTGTGGCTGTGTAGCTTGTCCCCAGTGAAGCACTGCCCGGTTCCTCTGCCCAGTACCCGCTTCCCCTCCCACAGACTCACTGTTTCACACTGTGCTTGTGCAGAAGTCGCTCCTCCTGACGGCTGTTAAAGGCAGTCACTTTCCAATGTGTGGATTTTTATGCTGATATAAATCTTGCCTATCGTTCTTAAAGCCATTTCTAAAATAATGAAAAAACATCTCGGTGGCAGATAACATTTGGAAGGCAACAATTACTATGAAATTGGCAGCCTCCCGGCCCAGTTCCTGTTGACACGCTTCCCTCTGCCCACGTTTCACTGCTCAGGTGCCTCCTCCTTAAGACTCTGTGTTCACTAACTCTCTTAATTTACAAGCTTCACCTTCCACGCCATCGAGGCTGCTCCCTAGAGACGGTCTGAAATAGTCACCGGGAGCGTGAGGCTGGAATTCCCCAGCCTGTATTTTGCTGATTTAAATGAAGTAATTACCCGTACTCAGTACTGATGTTTATTGCCAGTTTGGAGAGAATTTGCTGTTACGTTGTTTAGCTGCCTTCTTGGAACAATAGTGCTCAATAATCTTTTTTTTTCTCTCTTTTTTTCCCCCCTGATGCAGTGGAAGTTGATGATTTGAAAAAGATCACGAATACTTTGACAGTACTATGCAGTGAAAAACAAAAACAAGAAAAGGTAAGAGCTGCGTGGCGCTCTGCGGCGGGGACAGACCTGGGCCCTGGGAGCCCGACCTGACCTCCTGGTGCTGCCGGGAGGAAGAGCAGGGGGCGAAAGGAAAACCCTGGATGCTGGTTTGGAGTGAAACCCCCCTCCCTGCCAGGGGAACAGGCAGCTGATTGACTCTGGAGATCCCAGGCAAAACCTGGATTGATTCCCATACTTGGTACCTGCCTGCTCACCTCCCTCCCTCCTGTGCCTCCAGCGGCTCCCGGGGTGGCCTGGGGGCAGGAGTGAGATGGGGGTGTCATACCCATCAGGGCAGGGAAGTCAAATCTTTGCCGGAGTTTGGGATTTTGAATAGCAGATAAGGAGAGTTTTCACACTGTTGTGCAAACTGAAGGAGCAGTAACTGCTTAGACAAGGAAGAGCAGGGTTTAAAAAGCGATAGAATAGTTTCACTGATGGTTTTGTGATGCAGAGCATCATGTATCACACCACCAGTCTGTGCCAGAACCCGGGGTGGGGTGGAGGTCAGTGATTTATTGAGCTGTTCAGTAGCCACAGAATGAAGCAGAAAATACACCTTGCAGTGGGACTTGCCATGGAAATTGGTTTGGTGAAGGATGGAAAGCTGCCGCTTTCCCAAAGAGCTTTGCTGCAGAACGTTGTGCAAAGTTTGTTTAGAGCTTCCTTTTATTTACTTTTTTCTTGGCCTCTGTGGTGAGAAAACATCAAATTCCTTCACTGAGTTGGTGATTCTGCAAAACTAAACACCAGACTCTGGATTTCCTTAGTTCTGTGGGTAGTGTCAGGGTAAAAGAGGATGAGTGAAGGACAGAAGTGGGCTGGGTGACACTGAGTATCATGGGGAGGGGTCACTGGGACCGGGTGAGTGCTGGCTCCTCAGCCACTGGCCTCACTCTGCTCCCAGAAATGACAAACGACTGCGGGTGTTAAAGTAACTGAAGGTGTTCTTCCTATTTAAGCAGAATAAAGCCAAAAAGAAGAAAAAAGGTGTTGTGCCTGGAGGTGGGTTAAAGGCCACCATGAAAGACGACCTGGCTGACTACGGAGGATACGACGGGGAATACGTACAGGACTTCGAAGACTTCATGTGACATTTATCTCCTTTTTTTTTCTTGTCTTTCTGTTGCCCATAATCCCTTAAACATGTAGCACAACTTTTCTTCCTTTAAATTCTGCCAAAAGTTACAATCAGAATTGCAGGATCTCTGTGCTGGTGGTTGGACTCCCCAGGGCTGGGTGCGACAGCCCCGCTCGGGGGGTAGAACGAATACCTGGCAAAGCTCCACAAATCGCAGTTAAAACAACAAATACCCAAATTCTGATGATGGGAACCGTTGCTATTGAATTCCATAGTGACAGCCACTAAATTGGAGATGAATTTCAGCAGGGCAGAGGATTGTTCCCAGCACAGCTCGGTGACACGGCCTTAACTGTACCCCAGGGAGGGCCCCTGTGAGCAGGAGCAGTTTGCGGCAAGGGCTTGGTGTGTGCGTAGAGTTACAGTCGCTTCGTCTCGCATTAGAGCTTCAGGTTTTGGGGTACAGGGGGGAGGGGAACTGCTGACCTCAGCCCCAGGGGGAAGGCAGCGCTGGGGCACCCACCCCAACACAGCCTCCGGTGGGTCAGAACAAGGAAAAAGTTCCTTATGTGGGAAAAAAGCCCCACCAAACCACCACCAAATGAATTACTTGTTCTGGAGGATGAAGTTTAGTTTCCATTCATCTAAATTTGTACTAATGCAGCTGTATGGGTTGGGTGTTCTTTAACAGTTAATTGCCTGGTTTAAGTGTTAAAAAAAAAAAACACAACAAAAAACAAACCCAGACAACCCGAGGCTCCCCTCTGGGGGTCCCTGGGTTGTGCTGGATCTTTCACAACTCAGCCATTTTCTTTCATTTAAAAAAAAAAGACAAAAAACTTGCTTAGCAAACTGCAACAGTTACTACAGTTGGGCAAATTGTTACGTTAACAATTATGACATCTGCAATGTTTTATAAAGCAACTAATTTAATAAAAATCACTATTGAAGACTTCACTGCGGCCGCCTGCAGCCCAGTTCTTTTGGTATCTGGGGACAGGAACAGCTGGGGGCTGGAGGTGGAAGAGAGGGGGGGCTGCTGGGGCCAGAGGTTGCTCCAGCTCCCACTTTAACTGGGGTTTGTTCTGGGGGAAGTTTTCATCCTTGTAAAACGCCTGTTTGTTTGCCAAGACTCTTACAGGTGCTGATGGTGAACAAAGCACTTCCAGGGCTGCTGTGATCCAAGTGTTTGGTGGTGAATTGGGTACTTCCACAAGGCAGGACCTTCCCGCTGTGAGTTGTCCCAAGTTTTTAAAGGGTCAGGGATGGAAATTCTCAGGAGGATGCTCAAGGGGCTCCTTTCTTGCCAGGAACTTTAAAGCCGAAGCTCAGTTTGCTCCTCGTTATTGAATTTTGACCAATCACAGCCAGATCAGGCTCACTTGGTCTTACGAGACTGGTTAGAACTGGAAAATTAAACGGGATTCCCCTGCTACAAGCTGTTTGATGTGGCAGAGGGGCTGTTCCTCAGGCTGTGCCACCGCTGCAGAGCTCAGATAAAGGCTGTGACTCAGTGTTTGTCACCCGCAGCAACTGCCAGCGTGAGGGATGGTCACCACCCACAGGGACACTAAGCCAGAAATCCCAGTTAGCATCTGCTAATGAACTGGTTGCTATGGCAGTCACAGTTTTGTGGGGCTAACGTTTCATAGAATCATAGAATGGTCAGAGTTGGAAGGGACCTTAAAGATCATCAAGTTCCAACCCCCTGCCCTGGGCAGGGACACCTCTCCCTAGAGCAGGTTGCTCCAAGCCCCATCCAGCCTGGCCTTAAACACTTCCAGGGATGGGGCATCAACAACTTCCCTGGGCAACCTGTTCCAGTGCCTCACCACCCTCACAGGAAAGAACTTCTTCCTAAGATCTAATCTAAATCTCCCCTCTTGCAATTTAAAACCATTACCCCTCGTCCTGTCACTAGACTTCCTGACAAACAGTCCCTCTGCAGCTCTCCTGGAGCTCCCTTCAGATCCTGGAAGGCTGCTCTGAGGTCTCCCCGGAGCCTCCTCTTCTCCAGGCTGAACAGTCCCAGCTCTCTCAACCTGTCTTCACAGCAGAGGTGCTCCATCCCTCTGAGCATCTTCATGGCCCTCTGCTGGACCCATTCCAACA
>VXBW01001562.1:241776-268851 GCA_013400375.1 Thinocorus orbignyianus
GCACTCTATCCCACTGTCCATGTCTCCAACGAAGATGTTAAATAGTACTGGTCCCAGTACTGACCCTTGTGGGATGCAATATGATATTGCTTAATTTTACCTACAAGCTGCGTGTTCTCTGGTTGGCACCAGCCCTCTCTGCCCCTTGCTTGGCCAGGAGATGTGGGGTGTGCTCAGCCATAGGCTCCACAGGCAGAGGCCGGGTGGGGAGGGGGTTTCTGCCCCAGGCTCACCCCCCTCCCCACTTCCTTACTCGTGAACTTCATAAAGCACCTGAGAGGCAGAACCTGCTGGGGTGTCAACACCCGCTGCCTGTCCCCCCTGCCTGGAAAGGAGTTAAAATTGAGGAACTGTGAGGAATCTGCTGTGCTCGGTCACTCCTTTTACTCCAAGACAGCAGCAGCAGGAGTCTGTGCTCCTCAGTGTCGTCCCAGAGTGTTTCCCTGTGACACACAACCCGGCTGCTGGGGCTGGACTCCAGGAGTGGCTTTTCCTCCCATGCACCTCAGGCTCTGAGAGGCGCTCGCTAATGCTGGCCATTTTGTTGTCAGCGTCTGGGATACTCTGCATCTTCTGCTTCAGCCTTCCATGGGTTTAGATCCAATTCCAATGGCCACCCATCCCCTGCTTCCTGCAGGGAAAGGACTCCGGGGCTGGTCCCCGGCCGTGTCGCTCAGCCCAGCGGTTTGTGAACAGTAAGATTTATTGTACAAAACACCGTTTTAGCTCAGCGCAGGATCAGCATTTTAAATATTTACAACCACCACCGGTTTTCTGGAGTAAGGCAGGGCAGCAGCGGCTGGTGGGGAGCAGGGAATTGATAAAAGGGCCTGTTCCAGCCCCAAAACTGACTCTCGGGGCCGGGCTCTAGTTGGCCAACATGTCACTGAGGCAGCAGCCCGTCTGCGCCTCCTTCAGCAGCGCGTTCACCACCTCGTAGAGCTTGTGCTCGTAAGCCAGTCTGTAGCAGGTGTAGGTGTCCTCACAGTGAGACAGCAGCTTCTTCAGGTTCTTCAGCGCGGCGTCAGTAGGTGGGTGTTGCTTGACTCTGAAAATAATTGTACGTGCAATTGAAATGGGATTCGCAGCCAGATACAGGAGTCTCTTGTGACAGAATCGTAAGAACTATATTTCTTTAAAAGGTTGTGCCCAAAAACGTACCCTGGATTCTCTTGGTTGGTTATTTTGCTCTGATTCTCTGATCCTCACTGTGCTCTGCCCAGTGCCTGCACACCACACAACATCACACGGATGGTTTTAGCAGCTCTGGGACTTGCCTGCGCTAAACACGCAGTTATGGAATCGCAGGATCTTCGTGGTGGGAAAGGACCCCTGAGACCCAGCCCAACCATAAACCAGTTCATAGAATCACAGAATGGTTTGGGTTGGAAGGGACCTTCAAGATCATCCAGTTCCAACCCCCTGCCCTGGGCAGGGACACCTCCCACCAGAGCAGGTTGCTCCAAGCCCCATCCAGCCTGGCCTTGAACCCCTCCAGGGATGGGGCAGCCACAGCTTCTCTGGGCAACCTGTTCCAGTGCCTCACCACCCTCAGAGCAAAGAAGTTCTCCCGATATCCAGTTGCTGCCCACCTGAAGTGGTCTGTGGAAAAGAGAGTTCCAGTTTGACCAAAACACTTACTTCTTGGTGATCTCCTCGAAGATGACGGGCTTCAGCAGTTGCTGCTGTTTGAACTCTTCCAAGTAGGTGAAGTCCCCCTTGGTGATCACCTGCTGGTACAGAACCTCAGCCCAATCTGGAACAAACTCATAGGCCTCGGCCACGATGGCCGCCTGTGGGAGGGAAGACCCTGGAATTACTGAGCAGGAAGAGGTTTTTTTTCTTGCAGAGAGACAGTTCTGTTCCGAGAACACCAACAGCATCCTGGGGGTTGTTTGGCCCAGCTCCTGGGGGTGTTCCTGAGAGCAGTTGTGTGACAGGGACATCCCAGGGAACCAAAGCACTGCAAATCATCTTCCTTAACCCCTGAACAAGATGTCAGAGTTTGTTTGTTTGTTCTCTTTAAAAAACCCTTTTCTTTCTTATTTCCAAATTCCAATCTAAATCTGCTCTTCTTAAAGCTATTGTCCCTCATCCTGTCACTGCAGGCCTTTAGAAACAGACTCTCTCCAGCCTTCCATTAGGAACTGGAAGGCTGCTCCAAGGTCTCCCCGGAGCCTTCTCTTCTCCAGGCAGAACACCCCCAGCTCCCTCAGCCTGTCCTCACAGCAGAGGGGCTCCAGCCCCCTGAACATCTTCATGGTCCTCCTCTGGATCCACACCATCAGATCCACATCCTGCACAGAGGGCTCCAGGTGGGGTCTCACCAAAGCAAAGCAGCAGAATCCCCTCTCTGGGTCTGCTGGCAACGTATCCTTTGATGCAGCCCAGGCTGGGATTGGCAAGTGCCCACTGCCTGCTCGTGCCCAGCAGCTCCCCCAGATCCCTTCCCTCAGGGCTGCTTTCTAATACCTCATCCCCACAGCGGGATCTCGGCAATCCCGTGGGACTTGGTGGCCACGGGGAAGAGCTGAGCAACGCTCACCATTACAGAAGGATTCAGTGCGTGCCAATTGAAAGAATCCCTTTGGGAACACACCGGAGGAGGAAGCCAAGCTGACCTGGTAGAACCTGGGCAGGGCCAGGATGGTGTCCATGAGGCTCTGCCGGCCGAGGTTGATGACCATGGTGCTCTCACCCGCGCTCAGGAAATGCAGCTGCAGCGTTATCAGCTTGGTCAGCCGCCGGCAGCGCAGCGACTGCCGCACACAGGAGTCCTAGGGCACAAACCAGGGACAAACACAAGCTCCTGAGGCACCTTTCTAGAGGAAAGCAAGGAATAGTCCTGAGAGCAACAGAGAGTTCAGAGCTGCCCAGTACTGCAGCTGTGAGATCACGACCGTGTTATCATCCACCATGTGCCAGCAGATCTAAATGAAGCTTCACTGACTACATAGAGTCACAGAATGGTTACAGCTGGAAGGGACCTTCAAGACCATCCAGTCACACCCCTGCCCTGGGCAGGAAAATTTTCCACCAGCCCAAGGTTGCTCCAAGCCCCATCCAGCCTGGCCTTGAACCCCTCCAGAGATGGGGCAGCCACAGCTTCTCTGGGCAACCTGGGCCAGGGTCTCACCACCCTCACAGCAAAGAAGTTCTTCCAAATATCCAATCTAAATCTCCCCTCTTCCAATTTAAAACCATTACCCTGTGTCCTGTCACTGCACTCCCTGACCAGGAGTCCCTCTCCAATACTGTCACCAGTTTTAGAGGACTCTTTACATTGTTCTATTCTTGTTAAGCATGTGGTCATCCCTCTGCAACTGGGGAACCTGACTGTGACCCCAGAAGTTACAGCCTGAAGACGGATCTGTGAGTGGCTCTTGGGTACAATGGTGTTACTGGGACTGGAAGAACTGGGAGGACACTGCTGCACTGCCAGAGCAAGAGATTCCCTCGCTCCTGGGCCAGGATTCGGCACCTCCTCCCTGGCGCAGCCTGTGCTGCTCTCAGCTCTCCCTTTGTGCCCCAGTGCTGCACAGAAACCATGAGGTTCCCTCTCATTTTACCTTGGAGTAGCTCTCTGCCGCATCAATGAACAGAGTCAGAGCTTTCATCAGCAGCTTCTTTAGGTTTGCAACATCCTGAAGAGACTCCTCTGAAACGGGGGGGGAAAAAAAGAATAAATCATTTGTAAAGGTGACAAAGTAGGTTACAGCAGCACCTCCTGGTACCAAGCCTGTCCCTGGTGCTGTTCCAGAGAGCAACAAAAGAGTGAAAGAAAATAATTTCATATTAAGAAAGCAGGAAGGACAGGTGCCAGCTGTTCAGTGAATCATAGAATCATAGAATGGTCAGAGTTGGAAGGGACCTTCAAGATCACCAAGTTCCAACCCCCCTGCCATGGGCAGGGACACCTCTCCCTAGAGCAGGTTGCTCCAAGCCCCATCCAGGATGGCCTTAAACACTTCCAGGGATGGGGCATCAACAGCTTCCCTGGGCAACCTGTTCCAGTGCCTCACCACCCTCACAGGAAAGAACTTCTTTGTAATATCTCATCTAAATCTCCCCTCTTCCAATTTAAAACCATTACCCCTCGTCCTGAAGGTACCAAAGTGGTTGCCAGAGCCCAGTCAAGTGTCCCAAAAACAAAGGGATGCAGGCAGTGGGACGCCGGCCACCCGCCACCTCCCCATTCTCCCGCAGAATTCCGTGTGTTTCTGTGCCAGGGCTGCCTGCACTCACCCCAGGGCTGGGACCCGATGAGTTTGAGCTGTGTGCAGGCAGCAGCCTCGTGGTTCTCCCCGATCTCCCGGCACATGCTGAAGCAGAGGGCGATCATGTTGTGCTTCTCGCTGTCCCCGGGCCGGCAGCGCTTGATGTAGTCCAGCAGAGCCATCTTCAGCGTCCCGCTCTGCGCAGGGCGAGGAGCCCCACATTGGGATTTGAGAAGTTTTGTTGTTAATTCACATTTTAGCACCCACAAACAAGCAAATCTCCTCTGGCAGGAGTTTCCAAAAAGCAATCCCTCAACTCTCTGAGGTTTCTCCACACTCATAAAACAGATCAGTAACACTCTACTTGGGCTCAACGCCTTCAGGTCAGGGAAGAAAATGCAGCAATTCTGCATGAGCTTATTTACACACAGATGTCAAAACCCACACTTGTTTACGACTTTCTTTAGGTTACAAGAGACCTATAAATACTGATGATTTTTAAAAAGCTGTGAAACTGGCAGCAAAACCAAGGCAGGGCATGAAAACTCTCCAGTGACACTTCCAGGCTTGAACTTTCAACGCTGCTCTCGTTGCAGCACTGAAATAATTAGAAAAAAACCCACCTGTTGAACTAAAACCAGAATAAAGCCCAGAATTAATTGATTACTGTGAAATTTGACTAACCCTCCTGACCCTCCTGTAATTTAAAATCCCCAGATCATTCCACCTGGTTGTGGAACTCCCAGTCTCTGATGTAAGCACCCACTTCTCTGCAAGTTTTCCCCCCTTTGCCCTCTTCCACCTACCGGGTCTAACTTCTTCCTCATGAGCACCTCGAAGTAGTGCTTCTCATGCAGCAGGTCAAATATGTAGGTCATTTCGTTGTATCTGCCAATCCCAGTGAGGAGACGAACCTGGGGAAGCAACAGCTGAAGTGAGAAGCTCAGAGTGGAGCAGAAACCCCTCTCTGGGGTGGTCAGCACGGGCTGGCACTGAGGCAGGTGCTGCTTTCAGCAGGGATGTTCCTCAGAGACACCGAGGGTTTATTGTTAAACCAGCCCACGGCATCTCCTTACCTCTGAGGTGAAAGGACAGAATTTGACCATATAAAAACACAGTGAACCTTCTAGCCATGACACTGTTCTCTGGGGAAGGTCTCAGGCCCTGGGGGTCCTTCCAAGGTGGGACATAAAGATGCAACAACAGCTCCGTAATACCAATCATCAGCTTGCAGAAAAGGAGGCTGAGGGGAGACCTTCTCGCTCTCTCCAACTCCCTGAAAGGAGGCTGTAGCCGGGGGGGTCGGTCTCTTCTCCCAAGGAACAGGTGATGGGACAAAAGGAAACAACCTTAAGTTGCTCCAGGGGAGGTTCAGGTTGGAGATTAGGAAAAATTTCTTCACTGAAAGGGTGATCAAGCCTTGGAAAGGGCTGCCCAGGGAAGGGGTTGAGGCACCCTGGGTTGACATAGTGCTGAGAGACACGGGTCAGTGATGGGTGTTATCAATGAGGTTGATGGTTGGAGTGGATGATGTTAAAGGTCCCTTCCAACCCGGACAATTCTATGATTCTGTGACGTTTCACCAGCAGCTGAATGAGTCTGCTATCCCTGTTCTGATGTACAGCACTGCTGTCACCTCCCCATCCCGCTCCCTCTACCTCTGCTCTTCCAGAGAAGTTTCCTACGAGCTTCTGTGAGGTGAAGCCCATCCCCTGCACCCACCAGAGCAAACGCATTCAGCTCCCAGGGACAGGCAGGACCATCAATGGGGGTGACAGACCATGCTCTGTCCCACCACCCACCCTGTTCCCGTGCAGGAGCAAAGCTGTTTGCCCAGGTGCAGAGGGAAACCTGCCCTTCCCACAATCCCAGGGGGTGTTTGCTGACCCGACACGTACCACCAGCCCATACTCCTCGTTAGGCGCCAGGTGCTCATCGGTGAGAAGCCGTGCTGCTTGGAGGACTCGAGTGATTCCTTCCATGTGGCAAGTCAAACTAAAGCAATTATGGGCCAAAATCAGCAATTCTGTAACTGAAGAACAGCAGGGCTCAGGTATGTCAGTTAATTAGCTGAGGAAGCTAATTACTATGCTGCTCTCTGCCAAAGCGATGCCACCCCTGCAGAGGACACACGGACTGTTCCCGGTTACAAACAGCAGACGGGCATCAGAGCTGAGCTGCTGCAGTTCTGTCCTAAGCAATTTTAAGCAGTAACAGTTTCTCTAACAGCAGGCACTCAGTCTGCTTCCTCATCTGAGGGAAAAATCTGGTCTTTTTGGATCATTTTCCAAAACGTAGCAAAACTTCCAGCCTCCTTCCCCAAAAGCTGAAAGGCGTCAGTTCCATCAGTATGATTTGCCAGTTACTCACTGCATGAGAGCTCCCTGCATGGAACGGAGGAGATTCTGTCCAGTAACTTCATGCCCACCAGCGTGTGGTCCTGGCAGAGCTTGGTGAGCTGCAGGAACTCCTGACTCTCTGCTGCTGGGTTCAAAACCTGCTTCTGTCCTGTGGCCACAGAGAGAGAGAGAGAGTTACATCCCAAGTGCTGGCTGTGCAGGAGAGATCAGCTACATCGATAGAAAAAACCCCAAACCAACCACGAGAACTTCATCCAGACTGACAAGAGGACTTGGAACTGCACCTCCAAGCACGCTTTTGATCTTCCTGCTTAAATTTAAGAATCAGATACTACTTTTTTTGCAAGTATCAAGCCAATGAAATCCTACTGAGCAGCCGTATTGCTCCTGCAGTTACACCTATCACTTCAGAAACCGAGGAGGCTGCTGCTGGTGAAAAAACAGAACATTCTTTTATGTTCCTCATGAAGAGGAAACTTCCTAACACAATTCTAACCCACCTCTTGCAGTGGCTCTGATTCATACTCTGCCAGGAGCCATTAAATTTACATCTGTTAAAAACACAACCTTAAATGCTGCCCCACCACACTGCACACAAAAATAATTAAAAAGAAACATTTGTGTAAAACCTCACCAAAGAGGGACAAGGTTTACAAACCTTACACAGGAGCTGCCCAAACGCTACTGACTAATTAGCCCTCAAACATCTGGAGAGCAAGGATTGCAAGTATCACACTTACAAACCAAAGGAAGTTCAAGTGTCAGACCAGGCCTCCTCAGTACCTTTCCCTTCTGAAGACGCCAACAACTCCTGTGTGATTTCCTCAGCCACGAGCTCGGCCACGGTGTCGGGCGGCAGCCCCTGCGTGCTGATGAAAGCCTGAGCCTTGCGGGCCCTGTCCGGCTGCCGGGACGACAGAATGGCCCCGAGCACCTTCTCCAGGTCCTGGGCTGACATTTCGCTGTAGGAGCAGTTCAGTTCCTGAGAAACAGGCAGACACTTAGAAGATTCTACACAGCAGAAGTTCCAGAGCACGACCTGCAGCGCTTCTTCCTAGTGAGGCGCTGGGGGAGCAGACAAAACACCCTTCCAAAAACCACACACACACAGTCTGCTCGTCTCTCCATCACCACTGCCTTCCTCTGCTTGTCTTCAGTATTAACGTTCTCCAGCCCTGGCTGGCGTGTAAGTGCTTTGCATTTGAATCTGAAGACTCCCAGAGCTGTCCCCATGGACAGAGATGCTCTCCTGAACCAACTACAAGCTTTCTGCTGAGCAGAAACAACAAAGGCCTCAAGCGAAGCACCAGATGAACACCACATGCTTGGAAGGTTTTGGAAAAGGCACATCAAAGAGACACCGGCTGAAATCTGGCTCGCTGGAGACAGAGGTAGGGGCCTTCATGCCTAGGAAGCACGTGGCCATTTTTGCAGGCAAAAGCTCAATAATTTCACCCCCTGAGCCTCATTTCAGGCACTTGATGAGCACTTTCACCACTCTTTATCCTTCTCGCCAGAAACTTTTACAGCACAGCGCGATACAACCACTTTTTTCTTCAGAAATGGTGTTAGACACGTACCTTAGAAAGCTCGTACAAACAGAGAACCTGTCTGCAGTAGCTCCTCCCGTGGACACATTCGTCTATGAGGACCTTCAGGCTAGTGACAATCTCATCATCTGGAGACGGAGCCACAAGGTGGGTCCAGTCCTCTAAGCTTGAGGCTGGAAACAAAAATATCATAAATTCCTTATTCCTGAAGACAGGTAACACCAAAAAGCCTTCTGTTTGGAGCAAGACTCCAGAAACCTGTAGCAAATACATAATACTTTCTCAGTCTCTGAAAACTGAACTCTTGATGCCTATGAGGTTTTTGTTTGTTTTAAGTTGTAGGATACAAACAATGTGACAGATCACAAATGAGCCAAAATGCCCACAATAATATCTCGGATGTAAAATTCCTAAGCGTAAGGAAGCACAAGGCTTCAGCAGTCTTTCTGGTGGCTTAGGCTTAATTTTTTCTTTTCTATTCCTATTAAGTCTATAAATATTAGTGTTGGAAAGTCACGTTGCAGCTGACAGCTTTCTCATTCAGGCTTCATAAATATGCACTGAGTACTTTAGATCTGAACCCTGTCAGTCTCAGCCTCGCTATTGGTGAGAAACACTAAACCCTTTATAATGTCCGAAGAATTCAGAGAAAGGCATTAACTAAAGTGTTTCCATGTCTCAGCTCTATAAACTCACCATTTACTACAGAGCATAAGGAGATAACCCACTGCCACAGAGACCTTCTTTCCTCCAGAACAGCTGGGGAAGCGAAGGCTGTAAGAGAAGCAGAAGCCCAGCAATGCCTCGCCTGGTCAGCGCTACTCACCGCTGGGGACTCTGCCCGGCTGCGAAGTGCTGCTTTCACACACCCTCTCTCTTCCTCGGAGCAGAGCCTGGATATCTGTGTGCAGTTTGTGCAGCTCAGTCTCCCCCGAAGCCAGAGCTCTGCAGTGTAACACCAGCGACACGTCTCTGCTGTAGAAGTGGAAGTAGTGACAAACACGGCTGGCCTCCTGCACGCTCCCTTCATCCAGGAGACACCCGATCAGAAATCCGAGCGACGACTCCTCCTCGCTAGTCAGGGTCTGCTGTGGCTCTCTGAAGGCCAGACCCTCTAGTTTCAAGTACTTTGGCGTGTTCAGAGCAGGTAGTTTTGAAAAAGCAAACTCCTCAGCTAAGTTATCAAAGGCGAGATCTCCGTTCACTGCACCGAGGGAGGAAAATCGGGACTTGCCTGACCCCTCCTCTGTGGATACCGTCTGTCGTGCGATGCGGCAAATCCAGATCTGCTTCTCTATTTCTTCTAATTTGTGGAGTGACGAGGAGTCACTCTTGGCCAGCCAGTGGCCAGCCAGGGTGAGCAACAGCTGCCTCTCCATGATGCTGCTGATCTTCTCCTGAGATAAAGATTCAAACACTGTGTTTGCCTGATTGAGAAAAAAATCAGACGCAGCTTCGCTGGAGACTGAATTTTTCATGAAGTTGTCGTTACATTTTTTCCAGAATTCAGTCCTTGTCTGGGTTTGATGCCACTGTCCGATGTCTCTTAAATGATGTAGATCTCTCAGAACCTGTAAAAATCACAGAAGTTTTAAACAGTTTCCAACCAGAAGTTTCCAAAAAAGAAAAATCACACTTGATGGCCAGAACACTGAAAACATTAATTTAGACAAGTGTCCCAATATGCAACAAATCCATCTATTTTTCTCACCAACTAAAACTGATTCTATGATTCTATAGCAAGTAAAACCAGCGAGAGAATCGAGAAAGCTACACTGTCCTTTTCAGCTCAGGCCTTACAGCCACCTTGTTTGGTGTACTTGCATTGAAATAAAAAGTGATTTGAAGGAAAATTTGTGTTTCAGGAAGATTGAGAAGTAACATTCTCAGTACTGTCATAACAGGAGGAAGGGGAATGTCATTATTTAACTGCACCTCTTGGATAACCACGTTGTCCACAGGCAGTTCAGCAAGTGCTGCCACCTCCCGAGCCAGCGAGAACATCCCTCTCTCCTGAAGCTGCTCCAGAATTGATCCGCACTCACTGCGGAACGTCTCCACACTGCAACTCGTTAGGATGGAGCGATTAATTGCTATGGAGGAGTCCCTCAGGATCTCACTGAGAGCACAGAGCTTCTTCACATAAGGGCCTGTTTGAAAAGAGCATCAACAAGTCAAGGCAGCTGCTTCTTAAACCTGAGGAAGTTCTGCTGCGTCTGTCAGCACACAGCCCCGCCAGAGGAGGAGCACAGGTTTTACACTCCAGCTTCCATGGGACTGAAAATAAGCTTTAAATCCATAACTAAAATACTTCTGCAGATAATCTGTGTGATCCTTGTCAATGCTTGGATGTAATTCTCCTCCTAAACAGACACACAGTTACATTCTCACCACTGCATTCACCATAAGGACCAGCTTTGGTTATATGAATTCTTACACAAAACCAAACCAGCATGAATACACTCAAAGTAAACGCATTTGGTCACTCCAAAAAACATTGTCTACCGTCTTTAGACTAAAACAGTGATATCCTCTAAGAGAGGAAGCTGTATTTACCATTGAGCAGAAGGTTCTCTGCTGCAGCAAAGAGCTGCAAGAGCTTTCCCAGTTCGTACTCCGTTCTGCACTGCTGCAGCATCAGCTCAAGAAGAAACAGCGCCTGCGACCCCAGCCACTGCACAGGTAACTCTGAAGCCCCTGGGGCACCTTCAGTTTTAAGCTGTGTAGAAAAAGATTATTTAAGTGTTGGTTTGGGTTTTTTTTCTGCAAATACATTCTGCATTCTAGTGGAATCACACCAGAAATGGAAGGTGTCACCAGCTCTGCCTCCCTCTTTCAGAAACAATGAGCTGCCGTTCCCAGGGGGCACCGACCCCTCTCTGTATGACAGGGTGATCTTACTCCTGATATTCATGGCAGAGGTAAAAGATCCAAGAAGCATCAAAAATGGATAGCTAAACTAAATTGCTAGATCAATAGCTCTTGTTACACAGCTGTATGCTTCACAAGCATACCCACTCTGCGTGGCACACAGGGAAGGAAACTGATCCGGCCTCCACTTGAATTGCAGGAAGGAAACCACTCACCAGAGGGAATGGCAGTTCCCGAGATATTCGGGGAACTGGCAAGTTGTGATGGAAAGGGAAAAACTGAAACAACTTGTGAAAACATCTGTATGTGACAAAGAACACTGCACAAAACCACTTTGGTCCTCCTAAAACCAACAGCTAAATCAGTGTTTTTCTCTCTGTACTGCAGTTCACTGACTTGTTTCCAAAGAAAAGTTCTCACAATTTCTGGCAATTGCCACAACTACAGCAATACCACAAACTTCTTCAGATATCTGGCACATTCTAATAAGGGATTTCCTAGGCAAAGACATTTAGAAAAAATTAAATTTGCTTACTTTTGAGAGACTTTCCTGAAACTTGTCCAGTTTGGTTTTAGCTTCATGGTATTTCTTCCAGTCCATACATAGTTCATACATCTCCAGGATATACAGTAAAGGGGAATCCTTTAAGACACAAGAATAGGTTCTAATTCTTTCCTGAAAGCACCTCAATAAATGTAGAATTTGTCTTCCCCAGCGCTAGAACAATAAAATTCTCAGTTATTAAAACTGCATGCAAGGCTGACACATGACCTGCAGATCTGTAATAGTTGGAAGAACTTCCATTCAAGGATTTTCTTACCTGATGGGGATTTTCAGTGGGTGACACCCAGGTTATCCAGGCCACAACCAGCAAAAGAGAAGAGGAAGCTACAAGGCTGTCTCCTCTCCAAAATTATTTGAGATGCACTCAAATATACCATTAAAAAGCTGTTATCTTACCTTTAAAAAGAGCTGGAAGCCATTTAGAAGTGTTCTACTTTTTTGCTTTCTTAAAACGACTTTCCAGAGCACCGACAGGTCGTGGAGATTCCAGTCGTGACTTTCTGCCGAGCTTGGGATGTGGTTTGTGGCTTCCCCTCTGGTGACATCATCCACAGTGGTAATTATCCACACACAGAGACAATGAATAACGTTTGCACCCTGAAAATGACAAAAATCATGGTTTCATAATAAGCAGAGATAAACATCACCGGGCCAAGCGTGTCATGCTGTTCACAATTGCTACCAAAACTGAGAAAAAGACTTCATGAACACAAATCATGTATCTACCACTGCCCATCACTGTGCACAACCAGCACTTTTTAATTACTTCTTCCTCCAAAAGACAAATAACCTCATCAATACTCACTTGGAAACATGCTGCTAAAACACTCAGGATGGGAGCGTGTTCTCTCAGTCCTTCAGACAAAAGGTAACGTGAAGGGTTGGGGTTCCCCTGACACTGCAAAAGGATCCGGAAGAGCCCATCTGCGTTTCTGCCCTTGGCCATGGTGGCAGCTCCGGACCCAGCGCTCCCCATCCCAGGGCACAAAACCAGCAGCTTCTCCAACGCCAACATCAAGTGGTCTTGTAAAATGGGAGAGAAATCTTGAAGGATAGGAATGACCTAGGAAAACAGAACCAAAAGCATCGGTACAGAGAGAGATCAGCTTTTCACACACCAATAGGGAGGGAAAAGCAGAGAAGCTGGACAATCCGGCTGTAAGAGAAGGATCGTCATTGGAGGATATCAAGCATCCTGAGACAACATCTCACTTCTTGGAAACTGAGGAGGCTTCAGTTTTGTGTTGTCTCGACAATGTGATATTTTCTTGTTAAAAGAACCTGGCTTTTTCCTCCTCTATTTTTTTTTTTTTTTTAACATCACAGTCAAAGAACACTCTTGATCAACTCTCTCCTTTAGAATCACCCAGAGCCAGCTCACCTGCGCTGGCTGGCAGCGGTACAGCTGGGTCTGGATGATGAACTGCAGCCAGTCGTTGGATTTGGCACATTCCTTTAGGTAAGACGTACTGGGTCCAACATTATGCAGCTGACAGAACTGCATCACCAAAGACCACTGCCTCCTCGAGTCACTAGACGTCCTGCAAGGGATTTCAACAGCTTCAGCTGTAATAAGCTGATATTCATACCAGATGTTAACAACGTATAAACTCATCGTGGAACCCGAGATTCACTGCCTGCAAACAGCAACAACATCCATCAGCTTCACTATGGACTGGGTCGTGGGAGCTGCCACCCTGGGGACATTCCCGCCCACCAAGGTAGGCACATCGTCCTGGCTTTGAAAAGAAGTCACCAAATCTCCACCCCTGAGCACCCTGCAAGATCTCCAGACACAGCGCATCTGACTTCCTGACTGCATCTCCCTGTCCTTGCCAGGAGACAGCTATCACCCCTACTATTTGAATTATCAAGGCTATCTTCTAAATCCAGACACTGTTGCTCAGTTTACCACAGTAAAACACACACATCTCTCATCAATTCAGTGCTCAATCACAATTTGCCAGTGTCATCCTTTAAATCTCGTATTACTCACTTCTTTATTCCTTGATGCTCAATTGCATCCCAAAAGGCTTCTTCTAAGGAGACAAGAACTTCCGCTGCTGCTGCTTTTTCACCATCAGCCAACTTCGTTAATTTTTCAACTGTTTAAAAGAATGTACATTTCTGAGATGCTTTCTGAGATTAGAGTAAGGGTAATATTTTCAAAAGTACCAGAATCGATAAGAAGTACAAACCCTGTAAATGCAAATGCTTCAATAACTATGTCAAGTCTGGCACCAAATTGGGGATGTGATCTTTGAAAAAAGAATCTTAACTTCTAAATCGCATAATATTTTATTTTAAATAAGCTCTACCTACAGTTTTAAATAACATCTATGTTTTTAGAATGATCTGGAAAATATAAATCAATGCCAGCAGTTTCCTAGTTGGGACAAACAACCAAACGAGGATCTACAGTTAGAAATTCAACTTACTAAAGTTATTCCTAGGATAAATTTAGTTTCCTTACAGCTTCAAACATTGATTTCATTGCAGCTGTGAGACAGTTTTCAAATACAAAAGAGATTTGGTGATGACCCTTTGTTTAATCCTCTAGTTACACTATTACAATATCAGGCTGAACTTTACTAAATGTTACACCGAGCCTTATGCAGCCGTTTGCCTGTTAGATATTCCTGCAATTCTGGCTGCATGTCATAATACAGCCTTCCTGCCTCATTCGGTATGCCAGGTTCCAAATGCACCTTCAAATTAGTAAGAAGCAGGGAAAAAAGAGCAAAACTCTTAGCTCTTCAAAGGACAGGATGCTCTTACTGCGTTTCTGAGAAGTCAGGTGCCACCTTTCAATCCATCCCTTGTTCTCTTCCCACTCAAAACATGGTACCCTATGCTAACCCCAAGCAAAAGACACCCTTACCCAAAGCTTCTTTGATCTGATTGTGCTGAGATTCTTCATTTCTAGTTCTGTAACTGAAAATCATGTTTGCCACTTTAATATCGACCCTGAGTTTGAGGCTGTCGAGACCGAGCAGCTCCAGAAAACACACACAGGCTGCTCCCACCGCAGGGACGCTGAAGGAGGAGAGGGCCAGGACACAGGCTTCCCTTCCTGCCTGCTGGATCCTGGAACACAGGGAACACCAGGGAACACACGGGATTTTTTAACCCATTGTCAAACATAAATACCCACCCCCTAAACAAGTGCCTGCAAGGTTTAGGTGTGCACAGATTTCCTTAGCAGGGAAGACGTTTACACCGTGCTTAGCTGTGTGGGGCTTTGTTCTTGTACCTATGGGGGTTTTTGCATAGAAGTGATGAAAACAAAAATACAGTGACTGATACACAGACAAGACCCCACCTGGAGCACTGTGTTCAGTTCTGGAGTCCTCAACAGAGAAAGGACATGGAACTGTTGGAACAGGTCCAGCGNCTGGAAACCAGGAGTGATTTGGTCTGACCTAACTCCCACTAATTTTGAATATACTTAATAGTAAATTTTACATACTAAAGCAAGATGTGCAATTTGACCGTGTCCTTTTGAACACAGGCTTTTGAAGCTTCAGCCAGAAAATTTAATTCCTTCCATCTCCAGTTCCTTATTCATCGTATTAATTCAACTAAAGAAGTCTCATCCTTAGGAGATGGCAAAGAAAAGAGGCATCTTTTTCCTCCAAAGCGCTCTAGGTCCTTGAAAGAAGAGTCGACCTGTGGTTTGGGATGACTGGAACGTTTTTCATTCCTTGCTTTCATTGTGGAGGTTTTGTTTAGATAATTCAAAATATAATTCACCTTCTTTCAGGTGATCTTTGATCTCTATCCTACTCGATGATCAACTATTGAATAGACTCGTAGGACACCTAAAATTCCACATGGTACAACGCTCACCACGTGTTTGCTGGTGGGGAGGATTAGTGTTACTCCATGTACCAGATCACAGCTTCAAAAGAACTGTTTCTGAGCAGACTTACAGCTGTCTGGGGGATTTGCTCTTCACTAACTGCTGGACCAAAAAGGTACCAAAAGCAAACGACGGGCGTCCGTGGTGCAAATAGTACAAAAAATCCAGTCGCTCCATGACAGCGTATTTGTTCACCAGTTCAGGGGATGAAAAATGAGGAAAGTCACTTGATGCATCTAGAAAGGATACCACCATTACCGTCAGCTGATAAATAGTTGAATTAAACACAGAAAATGGCTTTTAGCTACAAAATGTGAAATGACAATCAAATACCTCTCCCTCTTACTCTAATTCAAATCTCAGCATACCCAAATCCCACTAAGTTCCCATTCTCATGGTAAAATCCGAACTCCAGATCACATCTTAGGCCCTCAACTTGCTTTTAAAAGCAAATACTGCTGTTCTATCTCATAATACATTTAGAAAAAAGTCTGTCTGTGAAGAGCTTAATGGAAAAAGGCAACCTACCGGGGATTTAATTTCAAATCAAAATTTTAGCATATTACACTGGGGTTTTTTTGGTAAAAGAAATGGTCTTTCGAGTAAGTTTATCTGCCAAATCATTCCTCTGGAAGGTATTTCATCCTAGGTGCTCAGGCTGAAACAGAAAGTCACATACCTGACGCAGCAAGAGTGTTCGTTGACTGCCAGCCAAACAATTTAGCAGGATCAAAGGGCACCAGTGACTGAAAGATTAGAAACAAAATATATAGAGACAGCTTCACATTTTCCCATCAGAGCAGACTAGAGCTGCTCCCAGGGATGTATCTCCTGCAGCGCTCTCAAAGGCGCCTCCTGATCTGCCCCACGGGATCAGAACACAAACAACTGCCAGGAAAGGCTCAGACCTCGCTCTAATGAAATGGGGAAAGAACATGCTTAAGCATTTTGATCGGTGGTCTTAGCAAAGTTAACACTCCTAATAATGAATAATTCATTACATTTCTTCCAACTTTCAGTCTATCTCATACCACAGGTCTGAAGTAAGAGGCATTTGCCCAGAAACGCATCATGACATTCCCCGAGATGCCATCCTTTTATTCGAAATTCCAACTGCCCTCAGACAATTTAAAAAGACATCTTTTTTTCCTGTTAAAAAACCTGCCCACTGAGCACTGCAAGAACTTCACCTCTCTGACATTGCAGGGTGCTGATGTTAAACACCGTGATGTCTTTCCACGTCTGGGGAACAGCGGGAAGCCAAACTCACAGGTCCCATTTCAAAAAACTGCTCAGACCAAAGCTATCAACCTTAGCTCCAAATTAAAGATTCCAAGGAAACAGCACAGTCGTCCCCCCAAGGCTTTACCTGCAAACAAACTTCTCTGAGCATACTTTTCCTCTGCCAAAAAGCACCACTGAGAAGCAATCTGTGTACCTGAACAAGGTGGTAGAGAGAGATGTCCAGCGGCAGAATGCCATGGGAAGTACAGGGGGGAAAGAGAGCGGCTTTCAGTTTGGGGTAGGGAGTCAGTGCCATTTTCAAGAGCTGTGGATCAACCTTCTTCAGAGGTTTTTCCGTATCTTCATTCTGAAGAACCTGCATTGCAAGGAAGCAAAAACATTTCATGAGGAAGAATAAATGATGTCAAGAACATGTCAGACAACCGACTTCAATGGGAATTTGACATATCCGGGGAGACCCAATAGCAGCCTTCCAGGATCTGAACGGAGCTACAGGAGAGCTGGGGAGGGACTCTTTGTCAGGAAGTCTAGTGACAGGACGATGGGGAATGGTTTTAAATTGGAAGAGGGGAGACTGAGATTAGATATTAGGAAGAAGTTCTTTACTGTGAGGGTGGTGAGGCACTGGAACAGGTTGCCCAGGGAAGTTGTTGATGCCCCATCCCTGGAAGTGTTTAAGGCCAGGCTGGATGGGGCTTGGAGCAACCTGCTCTAGGGAGAGGTGTCCCTGCCCATGGCAGGGGGGATGGAACTTGGTGATCTCTAAGGTCCCTTCCAACTCTGACCATTCTATGATTCTACATGGCGACAATGCATAAAGCATCATTTTTTTCCTGGAAAACACACAGCACCAAAACCGCATTATTATACCCCCCAAAATTAAAAATAAATACATGAAGGTTGTTGTATGTTAATGCACTCCTGGGAGTTTTCCACAGTGTGAGAGCTGCTCCCAAAGCTGCTCGCAGTACCTGGTCGATGCCCCCGGGCGCGTACACGGTGGTAGCCAGCGCCAGGAGGGTCCGTCCCTCCAGCAGCATGCTGCTCACACTGGCCTGGTTGCTGGGAATCAGCATCTGAGCATTTGCCAGGCTGGCCTGAAAAACCATCTGTGGATCTTGAAAGAGAAATTAAGAGAGTTTAAGAGTATTTAAACTGTTCTGTGACTACGAAAAAAGCCGAAATTTCTACTTTTTGTCATTAAAATAGTGATTTTTCTCAATTTGCTTATCATTACAGCCAACCTGTTCTAAATGTTACAGAGCTTTCCTGAATTCAAACCACGCTGTTACCTACACAGAGGGATTTGGATTGAGTCCCACAGCTTAGCACTGCATTGGTTCAGTTCTTCATCCTATGCTGATCACATTTTCTGAAAAAACTTCACTGGGCTTATTTTTCTCAGGTGGGGCAGAGCAGAGAATGAAGCCCACAGGCAGCAGACCCGGGCCAGGCTCCTACCTCGGGGATCACTGGCAGCTCCTCGACACCGCACGAGGAATTCAAACCAGGGATGTGCTTCGTGCAGTTCCTTGTTATCCAAAATAGGGCAATTTGAAGGAGTTAAACTGGAAATGAGATGAGCAGCAGCACAGTGAAAATACAGTATTTATAACCACCCTCTGCCCTGATATAGCCCTGCATTAATGATTAGGAGCATCTGATTAGTGTCAGAGTGACTCATTTAATCCATTCTCATGAAAGACCCCAGTCACAGCCTTCCCTCCAGGATGTACAGCCTCAGCCGATGAGACATCTGACAGTTCCCTTCCTTAACATTCTGTTTCTGTACTTTCTTGCTTCTGTAGATCAAAGTAATGGTTTCCAGACCTGACAACCCCCAACACTTCCCAAAGAAGGGACCTGATTCAGCAACACCACTCTGCATAGTCTAAATATTTTATGCAAACTAAAACTGATTATACAAACAAATCAGAACAAAAAGATTTGTTGGCTTTTCTCTGGTCTGCTTTTCCCTTCTTATGAATTACACAGTTAGTCTGGGGTTACCGCTAAGAAATTTTAATGGCAAAGTATTCAATAAGTGGGAAGTATTCAGACAGTTCCAATACCTAATATTTCTTTCTCCTTCAAATCCCAACTAATCCTAATTTAGATGAAAAATAGCAATTTCTTTATCTGTGAATGTATCAAGAATGAACTCGGACTTCTGCTCAAGCAAGAGTTTCTGAAGAGTAAGCTGGTTTGGCTCATTTAAGATCGCATTGCTTATAACATACTATTGCAACTATAATAATTTCCTTAGATGACTGACATACAAATGAATCCTCACAAGACAACCTGAACTAAGCTTCAAAATACAGCACAGAACCCAATGCTCTGCCCCGCAGTTTTTCATTAAAGTCTTTCCTTAAAGACTACTTTTCATTAGTCTTTCCTGCCAAACACCAAGGGCCAAGGAAAACTCTACTCAAACTGTGCTTCATTATTTAAATCTGCATGAGATTTGAGGGATGGAAAGTGTTCATACCTGTAATAGTCCAAGTAAGTGTATAAGAGATACTGCAAATTATGCTCTAAGCAGTGAAGGACAAAGCGAGCGTGGAAGTCCAAACCACTGGCAGCGCTGTAGTTGGGCACGGGGTGAGGGTTTTGCAGGACTCCCCCAAGGTAAGACAGTCGCTGAAGCAGAAGTTCAAAATCTTCCAGCTCAGAAGAGACAAAAATTCCCTTCCTATCAGAAAAGAGAAAAAGCACATACGCTTGTTAGATGGTTCTATTTAAAAACTTCTGAAGAATGTTTTCGATTCAAAATTATACGGCAACCTCCTTCCAGGGGATTGCTTCACCGCCGAGGTGAGCACAAGGTGACAAATGTCTGTCTGACAGTGCTCAAACAGGATCGCTGTTACTACAGTTCACTGCGGAGAAGTGAAATGCTCTCTCTCATTAAAATGGGCATTGGGAACACAATCATAGAATCATAGAATGGTCAGAGTTGGAAGGGACCTTAAAGATCATCAAGTTCCAACCCCCCTGCCATGTGCAGGGACACCTCTCCCTAGAGCAGGTTCCTCCAAGCCCCATCCAGCCTGGCCTTAAACACTTCCAGGGATGGGGCATCAACAACTTCCCTGGGCAACCTGTTCCAGTGCCTCACCACCCTCACAGGAAAGAACTTCTTCCTAATATCTCATCTAAATCTCCCCTCTTCCAATCGCTACAAAAGATCAAAGAGCTGACAGAGGATTTCTGTTGCTCTCATGTTTCTTACCGTTTTCAGATAATGGAAAGGGCAAGTGCCAGACTAACATTAAATTTATCAATGGATTTGTTCTGTTTCAAGACAGGGCACTAAATACATGATAAAAATTCCGATGTATCAAAGATTTTATGAACGTGTACTTCTCTAACTATCTGATTTAGGCTTCCCATAGGGTAGAAAGTAAGTATAAGGCACTGGGGGCACGTACCTCGCCAGCTTGTTTAATATATCATTTCTCATGTAGCTACTGCACAACGTGCTCCGGTCAACGATGTCTGGAGTAAGAGGGGGCCAGTAAGCTTGGCCACACCACGGCTGGTTGGGCTCCCACTCCTCAAGCCAGGAAGAGATACTAGGCCAGTCGTGCTGGGCTGTCAAGTGCATCCAAAGCACCTCAGGGCTAGACGTCTTGAGGTCTGTGTTTCAGAAAGGGAAATGGATGAAACCGGCACAAACAAACACCGCGTAGGGAAATGCTGACATTTCTTTGTACACGTGTGTATTTTTAATAAGCAGTTGTAAATCTGATGCTGAGATGAAGCACACGGTGACAGCTTGCTGGAGCTCTCTGCTGGAAAAGCTCAATGCAATACCACAGTGTAAAAAGCTTTACAGAATGCAGCAGGGTATGACATTTACATGTGGCCAAGAGTTAGGCAATTCCCTTTCAGTAAATTCCAAATTTTCCTCTGCAGGAAAATCATGGATCCCTGTGTGTTCATTCCTAGGATGAAAACACACGGTTCATCCATTTCCTATCAATGCCACTCCTACACAACTGCCAGCTCCTACGTCACAGACAGATTTTTAATTCACAATTGAAGTCCTTGGTCCCTGAATACTTGCCTTGGCGTGGTCTTTTGGGGAGAAGGATCATTTCCTGAATCGGCTGATCCCACCACTGAGCCCAGTTCAACATGAGTCTGACTCTCCTGGTGTGATCTCGACGTCCATCACATCTCAGCACTGAGTCCAGAACAGCCCTATGGCTGGAAAGGTCTTGCTCCTTCCTCCAACTGCAATGAAGTGTTGTTGACTTAGGACGTTTTCTAGCACTCTTTTAAAAAACAAGACAACAATCTAACAAATAGAACGTGGTGAAAGGGTCAAGAAATCTTGAAGTGGGAATTTTCTAGAAGTGACAGAGGGACTTAATTCAGCCAGAAGCTCGAGGGTGCACATGAGAGCAGTGAGCAAAGAACTACCTCATTTTTCCAAAACTGATATAGCAAATATTAAGTATCATAACGTTTTTACAACTATTTAACTGTCAAATGATTTTTCTAGGTTACTTTAGTTTGCTATATTATGCATATCATCTACCAAAAATAGAGCAAACATCCCATCTGAACGTGTTTCATTTGATTAATAATTCTAATAATATCGATTGTAACTTAAAATGCTTCATTTCTGGTGATGATGACATGAACAGAGGACCTCTGTGACACTGACCAGAGTATGTTGGGACTTGGTCTGGAAAGAACACGAAGCAATTGTGACAATAATGAGAAAAACCACCAGTTCCCACCCTAATCTTTATTTCTGGAAATGAAAACCAGTGTGACACCAATGAAATCACAGAAGACTATATCTGTTAGTGCAGTAAATCATACGGAATGCAGAAGTCTACATATTTTAAATCCTATTAATGTTATTAATTAATAATTAAAATTGATAACCCACATTACCTGGAAAGAGATTGAATCTCTTTAGTTTCGTGGAAGGATTCCGAGTAAAAGCTTTCAACCTGATGCACAAAGTCTATCATTTTCTTCTCTTTTTCAGAAAAATAGTTTTCTTCTCGTAAAACTTTCACCTTTAATTCAAATTAAAGTATTACCTCTGATTACAATTTGTATCTACTTACAGTACATTAAAGTTGCAAACGATCCTGCAAGTGTGAAGAGTTAACTAACTGCAGGAAAAGATGCTGGAAGCACTAAAGGTCAATACACTTAACCTACAAGAGAGCCAGGACTTCGTGCTGTGTGCAAGCAGATGAGAACTAGATCAGAGCCACACCAAAGAAACGACATTTTAACCACTTTTGACTGCAAATACAGAAGAACAGAGGCATGTCAATGACGTGTCTCAGCAACTACACTGTGATTTGTTTCCATTCTGAAAGTGCATTCAATAAAATGCTTCCTCCCAGCAGAAATACATGCCAAACTTCAGACCTGGGAACATCAACTAGAGCAGAAAAAGCCTTTTCAACACTTACCAACAGATCTCGTACATGTTTATCAAGCGTGTAGAAACATATCTTGCGCAATTCCTCCTTCACATCAAAGCCCTAACAAAAAAGAAGATACTCGTTGTATGCAAACTGCGCCGACAGAATAAATACCCACTTCTTCCCAAAGCACACAAGCTTTGACAAACCTCCTTGTGATACTCGCTTCACCAGCTACTACAGATGTCACAATAACCCAGTGATCTGCGTGATGTCCCCAGCATGTCTAGACACAAAATACGCCCCCTTTAACACCCAACTTGCCAGAAGCACCTTTACACTTCACTGATGGTGACACCAGCCAATACACAATCACAAACAGGCTCTCTCTATGCTCTGAAGGTGTTAGTGATCAAAGCAGTTCTTCAAAACAAGGTAATTTTCACTGTAATGCATGTTTGTGGTAGAATCGATACCTCCATAAGACACCTAAATGCTCCCCACTCCCTTAGCATCCATTTCTTTCACCAGCCGTGGCAAAGTGTGCAGAACTATCAACACCTCTCACCATGTTTCTTAAAAGTTCGGAGGCCTCTTGGGTATTATCCTTCAGAAGATGGTCATAGACCAGATTCAAGCCCAGCTGAACAAACTCTGGAAGGCTTTGAGCAGGATGCTGATGCATTCGGAAGAAGATCTGCGCCTCTGGCATTTTGTTGCTTAATATGGCATCAGCAATGACTTCCTAAAGGGGGAAACCAGGGAACAAACCCAGCTCACCAATCTTCAGTCATACTGTCTTTATAAATCCTATCTTTTTTTTTTTCCCCCAACAGTTTAATAATATTAATAATTTCCTCAAATATATTTAATAGGAACAGCAAAAAAGGGATTACTCGTTTTTACCTCTGGTGTCAGTTTTTCCCACACGTGGAATTCTTCCAAGGCAGGCAGCTCTTCCTCAGGATCACCTCCCGTCTGCACTGCACAGGGCTGTGGCTGAGGATATTTTCTCAGAAATTTTCTAAGTTTAATAATGTAATCAGTTAAAATATCTGCACCCTTCCGCAGGAATTCATCGGGTTCTGTGAAGAGCACGTGAGGTATCAGTCAAACAGGAATGAACAATACATCAGTTTTAATGCTCATTATTTTAATGCTTATTATGCAATGTTGGGTGACAGATAATGGTCTGAATCTTTTACTCTGGGAAGAAAGCTGTTCCGCTTCCACATGTGTAACCTCTTAGTCCACAAACACCGTATGCGCAGCAATTCCCACCCCAAGCAGCAGGACAGGTCACCCCACTTCCCACAGCTTTCTCTAGCACAATAGAACTGTCCTCTGGAATTCTGACATTTTAATACTTCACCAGTACACCAGCTCTTACTCTGTCCTCACGCCTTTTAGGCTGTATTTCAAAGAGCAACACTTCAGGGCCAGCGTGAGCAGTCCCACACTGCCACATCCCAGCTGTAGCCCCCATCAGACGCCACTTCTTGCTTCCCTGCCACCCCAGGGGTTACACGGGGATGTGTGACTGTTGCACACAGTAAATCAGACCAGGAAGCACTCCAGATAAAAAAAAAAAACAACCTGGGGTGCTATTTTCACAGCTGTATCAGCTTCTTAAACTAACCTGCTCCATTCTGCAGTCACATAAATATTTGTGCCAGAACATTTCAAAGGGCAGCACTGAGAAAAGACGGAGCAGCTGAGGGCGAAATTCAGGTCATTTACTGCACTACCATCAGGTACCCAGCAACAGCCTGGAAGTCCTGTTCTGCCACTCCATGCATCCCATAATGATCCCGTTGACAGTATCCTGTCTGACCTGAGAGCCTGATCATACTGTTACATACAGCTAACATGCTGTATTCAGATTAATTTCTCAATTTTCCCTTAAATAACATTTTTCATTCCCTTAACTCTAGCATAACTGTTGCTAGTTCAAGGCAACTTTAGGCCTGAAATGTAAAAAAACCCAACCCCATTACTTTTTCTTACTTATCTGAAGAAGGACACATGACATTCCTACATAACATCTTACCCTCTGTGTGCACGAAAATGTCTTCAAGTTGCCTGCTAAGGAAAGTCAACGTGAGGTTCAGCAGTTGCTCCGAAAAGTGTTTACTCTGAGGCTCCAGATCATTTTCTCTGATTGCTGAGCACAGCAAGTTCAGGGCTGGCCTCAGCTCTTCCAAATCTGCAATATTTACACGCAAAGTTAAAACATCTTCATTCTACCATCTGGCCGATAACATAAATTTAAAATTCAAGCTAAAAGTCACAGGGATATGCTATAAAAATCCTCTACAATGTGTCAAACGATATACGTAACGTGTTTTGCCTCCACATCAAAATGCTGGTGATGCCTGTGCCAGGGGCAGCACATGGCAAAACCCCCACATCGTGCACCATTCCTCTCTTATTTTGCAGAACTGGGAAGCTGTGTGACAGCCCCACCCCAACACACAGGAGCACAGGCAACCCAACCTGCTGTTACAGACACACGGCTGTAAATAGCAAGGTGATTAAATTCAAACCTCTGTGGAGCTGGAAGTAAATCACTTACTTTTCAGGTAAGACTGGGATGTGCTCTCAGCGGACTGCTCAGGCCCAGAGCAGGGGGCAGACAGGCTGAAAAGACCTTCTTTGCTTTTTAAAAACAAGTCTACTGTGTCTAGTTGCCGATTTTCCAAACCTGCCTAGACAGAGATGCCATAGAACAATCAGAGCACTGGAAAACTGCAGAGGAACAGGATTTGGTGTGTGGTCTGGAAGGTTAAAAATATTTTATCACCTATGGTTAAGGGACACCGAGCTTTAAGTTCTCCTCTTGGCTTTGCAAGAGGGGTATGATAAAAACATAAACCAAAAAGGATTTATTTTAATATTTGACATTTTGCACGAGGACAAGAACTGCTGCAGAAATTGGCCAAAATGCTTTTGGGTCCAATGACGAGGGAGTTTTCAGCACTGCTTAGTTTAAAAGATTATTTATTTGTTTTAACATATGCTAACTTAGCTGTTGTATTTCTTCTTTCGCGTTACTCACCTGGGTTATTTGGAATTCTTACTGTTTATTTAAGAACTAAACCATTTATTTTTGCCCCCAGGTTACTGAGGCATACTCTTAATTGTGTCTAAAACCACCACTAACGTTGTGAAGCTGCATTCATTACTGCAAAGAAGTATTTCTGTTACCTCTAAGCCATGAAATAAGACACGAAAGAGATTTCTTTACCTCTAGCGCATGTATTGGAATTGAACATCGTTCCCATCCGTTGAGATGACAAACGGAATCTACGACTCCAGCGCTGCCATAGATCATCAATCGGTTCAAAAACTCTTCTTGAGTTAAACCAAACAGAACTAAGGACAGACCGTGCTCTAAATAAAAGAATTAAACCATAATTTAAAAAAAATATAAGCAAGTTGCTGGAACTTTTCTATCTACTGCCTCTCTTCTGAAATAACGATGCAAAGCTGCAGTGGCTCCAGTTGGATTTCACCTCAAGAACCCGTCAGAAATCACACAACTCCCCCCTCACCTGTCAGGAGCAGAGCTAACGGCTCTCCATCGCTGCAATCCACATAAGCACTGCTTCTGCCAAAGGGGTAATACATCACCTTTTGTGACTCAAAATCCCAGAGAGCAAGAGTCAATCCTTTGTCATTTGTTAGCACCACAAACAGGGCTTTGACTCCAGTCACCAGTTTACACTCCAGTTTCACCACCTCCTGTGGTGCCTCTCTGGGGATTGGTCTCCATCGCTGTCTTGTGTCACTGAGGTTTGTGCCATCACGTCGTACTGGTTTGGAAGGGGCCCACGTAACGGCCCGTGGAACAAAAGCCACCATCTTCTCAGAATTTTCATAGATTTCAGGGTCATGATCTTCAAGATGAGTAAAAAACTGATACCAAGGTAAATTCAAGTCATTCACCAAATCTGGAGAACCTGGTCGTCTTCTCCTCACGGCATCGCTCAGCGCGGCCAAGTGTGCCCTCCAGGACCTGGGGTGAAGAACGAAGATGCATATAGTACCACGCATTACGACAGGAACAGTGCAGATCAATCAATTTTTAAAGTTTCCTCAGTAAAATAACATGCCTTTTGAGCTTACAGATTCCATCCAGCATCTTGCATTTTAACCCTAATGTGTCCTGTTGGTTTCTATTTAAACACTGTTTGCAGCCAAGTGGAACAGGCACAGCTGCACTGGCTGACAATGGCTGTGAAACTAAGTGGTTTTACCAGAAAAATGTTCTGTTCTCATCAAAAACAAAGAAATATTGTAGTATGAAATTAATTCCAGAATTGAGTATTTATCACATTTACATCAAGTTATAATTAACATATTTTATTAGTATTAATACCTCTACTACTAAGGGTCACAACACAGAATATTTTACATGAACACAATGTATTTGGGAGTCCACGTGCACCCATCTGTGCCAAACACACAACAAACTGTAAAGCAACCAGAAGACAAGAATCTGTCAATACTGGTTCAAACTTACAGTGACACACAAACAGTAATCACTATCTGGAAGTTGTTTGATGACATACATAAAGTGGTCTCAGTCCATTTCTTAAGGTCATCCCAAAGATGATGCAAAGGACTTAAAGCAGAATGAGCTGATTTTCCTTCCAACAATTAAAATGAAAAACTAATAATAATAAAAAAAAGCCAGTAGCTTATCAATCAATGATCTACAGGAGGCAACCCCCAGCTTGCTTCAGAAAGCATTTTCATTCTGTACCTGTCTGTGCGGAAAGGCGAAGCCAAGAGCTCCATGCTGTAGGCAGAGCAAGCAAGGTCGTCCTCATCGAGTCCTTCAGGAGGCTTCACTGGAAGGTTTTCAGAATCTCTCTTACACAGCAAATGCCCAGGGAACTGTCTGGAAATGAAGGAAGGCAGGAAGGAAGGAAGGCAGGAAGGAAGGAAGGCAGGAAGGAAGGCAGGAAGGAAGGCAGGAAGGCAGGAAGGAAGGCAGG
>VXBW01001562.1:275719-331914 GCA_013400375.1 Thinocorus orbignyianus
GGAGCCGTGGGGTGGGCGTCTGGTAGGCGGGGGTATGAGAGGCCGTGGGCGGCGAGGAGCCATGGGGCGGGGGTCTGAGAGGCCGTGGGTGGTGAGGAGCCGTGGGGTGGGGGCCTGTAAGGGTCTGCGGGTCCATGGGTCTATGAGGGGCCGTGGGGTGGGGGTCTGTGAGGGTCTCTGGGGCCGTGGGTCGGTGAGGAGCTGTGAGGTAGGGCCCTGTGAGAGGCCGTGGGTCAGTGAGGAGCTGTGAGGGTCTCTGGGGCCGTGGGTCGGTGAGGAGCTGTGAGGTAGGGCCCTGTGAGAGGCCGTGGGTCAGTGAGGAGCTGTGAGGGTCTCTGGGGCCGTGGGTCGGTGAGGAGCTGTGAGGTAGGGCCCTGTGAGAGGCCGTGGGTCAGTGAGGAGCTGTGGGGCAGGGGTCTGTGAGAGGCCTTTTATTAAATGCAGGAAGGCTACCTTATTGATGATCTCTTGTCTTCTGCTTTAGATATAATCCGTACTATCCGGGACCCGGAGAAACCCAATACTTTGGAAGAACTGGAAGTGGTAACGGAAAGCTGTGTTGAAGTGCAAGAGATAGGCGAAGACGAGTATCTGGTTATCATCAGGTTTACACCAACAGTACCTCATTGCTCTTTGGCTACTCTCATTGGTAAGGTTTTCGTGTTGTTAAATCTGTAACAACGAGTGTAAGGTTAATTTTAGGTTGTCTGAATAACATCAATCTTCGTCAAGATTCAGTATTGCTGGTAGTTTGGCAAGGATTTTCATCTTGAGAGACTTCCTAACAATGCAAATAAACAAAACCATCCTTCTGTTTTCATCAAGTTAGGGATACTCTTCCAAGAGAAGCTCTCAAAAATCTGCTGGGAGGTAGTACAGAATTCCTTCTTTATATTCTCCATTGAATTATTTCAGTGATGCTAAACCCAACATTTGCCAGCTCTTCAATGTAAAAACAATGTTAAAGCTTTATGATTGTTTCCCTTGTCTTTTCCATACCTTACGGGCTGTTCTTCATTCCCACACGTGCAAAAAGCCCCACCTGAAATCCAAGAATACAAAAAAAGTCCCAGACTGTTGGGAGTTTGAAAGCAGTTAAGTTGAATGGGAATCTACACTTATTTGGCTTTTTTTCTTCCTTATTATTTGGGGTGTGAAAAATCCCATCTGAGGTCTCTGAAACGATTTGTGTAAGTGTTCCCAGCTCTTACTGTTATGTATCAAGACTAAAATTTCTTGGTCTTTGTTAAAGATTTATGGGAAAATAGGTTCTTAATGAAGAAGTACGTGTGTCTATGCCCAAGTAAGTCTTTGCAGCTTTATGTAGAAAGTCAAGTATAGACAGCGAAGCTTTAGCCTGTCAAACCGTAATAGTTTGTTTATAGTCTGACCCTGTTAGGAGTGTCAGAGGGCCAGGGCTCAGGCCTGAGGGTGGGTGATGCACATGTCAAATCCTAACCTTCCTGCTCAGAATACAAAAGGAGAAGGTTGTCCCTTATATTGGTCTTTTTTGATTGTTAAATATGGATTCTCTAAAAATGCACCTCAACCCTTGACTTTTACAAGAAGATCTCTTGTCTGTTTTCTTTCAACAGGCCTCTGTTTAAGAATAAAACTTCAGAGATGTTTGCCTTTTAGACATAAGGTAAAGGAGCCGCTCTGGAACTTGCTTTAAACTCCGTGGAGGTGTGCCAGGGTGCCTTTGAGAGAGTGTGTGCTGCATCACGTAACCCGTGAGCTGTGGTTAGGGACAGGGTCTGTGGAGGGAGTCGATGTGACACCTGCAATTCTGGCGGCTTTTAAACAAATTGTTCCTGATTTGTGGCCCGCAGAGAACTTGTTGGGGAGGCAGTGCCAATTCTCTGCTCTCCTTCCAGTGGCTGAACTGCGGTGACTTTTTCACAGGAGCAGTTGATTTGAGCAAAGAATGAATGGCTCTGCAATTCTGGAGAAAGATTATTGGGGCCTCTCTGAACTGGGGGAGGAGATTGTCTGGTGATGGTGTTGCAGTGACATCTAAGATCAGCTCTTGTCCTTGATGCCCTTTTGTTGTCTGTGAACGTTTTTCAGAAGCATGAATGGCATTGCATGTGTATTGTAGAGGTTGTTTTTCTTCCAGTACTGTCTATGTTTACCTGTGTGCCTTAGTCAACTAACATCATTGATCTCTCCTCTAGCTGGAAATCTACATCTCTGAAGGCACACATTCCACCGAAGAGGACAGTAAGTAGAGCTTGTGAAGGAGTGAGTGCATCTTTGGGCTCTGTGTTGGTGTTCTTTTCAGAAATTAATACACTGCTAAAGCTCTAAACTGAAATGAGTAGTTCAGGCTGTTTCAAAAGCTCTGTTGGTGCTGTGAGTGTGTGCTGCTGCTTCATGGTGCTAGTTTCTCTCTAGTGGGCTTTTTTAAACAAAAAGAACCCTGCAGTTCTTGCGGGTGTTGAGTTGTTTATAACGTAAGAAATCGTGGCTGTGCTGCTGGGTGATGGACGGGAAGAACTTCCTGACTGGCTGATCTCACTGCCAGAACATCACTGTTACAAAAATAGGTGTTTCTCAGTCAATGTTTAAAGTAAAACTTACAGGACATCAAAAATTGTCTCAAAGCTGTAGCCAGTCCCTGTCTTAAACAGCCGTTAAAGCCTTTGGCCAGGCAGTGCCCCAGGCTTTTTTGTCCTTCAGCATTAGGTATCTGTGTGGGGAAAATCAGTTCTTTTGATTAAATTACTAGAAATTGAATGTGGAGAAGTTGGGCTACCAATTGGTGATGAATTTCACGGTTGACATTAAGACATATCGTTAGAGCATCTTACATTCTTTTCCTGAACTAGAAAAGTAACAAAAGTGCATGGTTTCTGGTGAAAAGAAAGCAGAGGCAGTGTCCTGTCACGGCACGGTGGTGTTTCCTCAGCCTTCGAGCTCACCAGGTTTGGGAAACCGTGGCTGCAGTTGGGTGTGGAGCGTTTGTCACCTTACCTCACCTTACCTGTAATGTGCCACTGGGAACCCCTGCTGACTTTGCCTTTCCTGGGATGTTTTGCAGTCAACAAGCAAATCAACGACAAAGAGAGAGTCGCAGCTGCCATGGAGAACCCCAACCTGCGGGAAATCGTGGAGCAGTGCGTTACGGAGCCTGACTAGGAGCTGTGACACCCCCAGAGTTAGCCTTTTGATACGTTTCTTAAGCTATCTTTTGTTCAAAAGAAAAAAAAGAAAATAATAATAATCAAGGCCTTGAGTTTAATACTTGAGTTCTTTTTATCTTCCACGTGTTTTTTTAAAAGAAAATGTTTATAATATAGATTTAAATTATGAGGAATTAGTCTCTAAAATAAAGTGTATAGTGTTAAGAGTTTGTAATTTCTGGTGTCCAGAGAAATATTTTATGATTCAAACCAAACCACCATACGTACTGCCTTCTGATAGACATTGTGATATAAATTCAGTTTTGCAAGTTAAATTTCTACATTGTTCAGTCACTGCACTGTAAAAATAAAACAGATTATTGTACTGAAACGCTGCTTCCTCAGTTCAGAATTTTTCAGTATTTCTTTTTTTCTTTAAGCTTAGGTTTAGATTTCTGTTAGAGAAGGGAAGGTTTCATCAGCTTTAACGTGCTTATTGACAACGGAGCTGAAAATAAATTCAGAAGAAGAATTTGGAGCCAAGAGGCTGCACTAGAAGGAGGTGTATTTTTGCTGGGACACTATTCCTACTAAGAATTTGCTTTGTTGTTTTTTTTTCCTCTGTAAGTACATGGTTTTGATTTTGCTGGCTTTACTTTATAATTATCCTGAGGGTGAAGTTTTGTCCTTGGGTAAGATCTTGCCAGTTTGATCCTGCTTTTTCTCAAGGCTCACCTGCAGCGTGGAAGGGGAGTGGATCCCACAGCCCCTCATCCCTCTGGTTCCCACTGTCCCGTCACCCGTGGTGCTCCCTTGCCCCGATAAAATCCTCTCTGGTGCACCCCTGGTGCTTTCCGCTGCCAACATACCCTCACTGCAGAGCTTCCCTGGGCTTCCTTGCCATTGCAGCTGGGGATTTGACCCTGGATTTGCCTTTCCCTGAAGAATTAGGCAGAGATTTCTAGCCCTGGTTGCCCTTTTCCCGGTGGATGTGATGTTCAGCATCTGCCAGGCAGCCACAGGAGGGCCCCCGAGGTAAATGGATGTCCCCCAGCACCTGAGGAGCTATTCTAGTTGTTCCCGATGGTGTGTTATCCAGGTAGTTTTCCACTGCAGTGGTTTTGGGAGAGATTCAGGGAGCCGTTCCTCCCTGAAACAGTGATCACTGGTGGGTTTGTGTTTGGCTAAAGGGGGAGAAATCCTTGGAGTTCAGCGCAAACAGCTGTTGAGATTTCAGGGATTTGTAACTGTTTTCATAATAAGGCACAAAAAGCTTTCCTGAGGGCATGCAGTGGTTTCCATCTAGAGATGGGAAAAAGGGACTGTTCTCTCCCCTCCCTTTTGTTTTTTTTCCCTTTTCTTTTTTCTTTTTTTTTTTTCTTATTTTTGCTTTTGTGCTTTTAAGCTGACTTTGGCACTGGAAGTGGGGAGATTACAAGCTCCTGTTGGCACAGCTGTGACACGTGTCAGTGCTCTCCATTACAGAGGGAAAGGTTTCCCCTGCTGTTTCTATCCCACAGCCAGGCTGGAGTCCCTTCAGTCCCTGTGTGCCCGAAGCCTGTTGACCATGAGCAAAGCCCCCTGCAAAATGCTGCAGGCTCCTGGAGGTAATTCCTGCTCTAATTGCGCCAGCTCTCTTCCACACTAAATGTAAGCATATCCTTCAAAACATCATGAGAAAGACCCAAAGCACCCTGGGGAAAAGGAAAAGGCTTTTCTGGGGGAGGGCAATGGCAATGATTGCGTTTATTTCTCTGGAAATTTAATCCCAGGAGGGTTATCTTACTCCATTTCCTGATCTAATACAAAAATGCTCCAAGTCATGATTTCAGAGTCTCAACCCATTTCAAATAACCTTTAATCTAAATAAACAGCTTCTGGGTTGTAGTAAGACAAGTGTGGGTGAGATTTGCATGCAAGGCCAGCAAGGGCAGCAGGTGACTTTGCTCTTCTCTCTGCAGGCACTTGGAACCCCTCAGTAGCCCCCAGCTCTGGGGCCAGAGACAGATGAAATATTTTAAAATGGCAACTTGTGACTTCCAAGAGCTATTTCTCCAGCATCAGGGCTGGTTTCAGCTGCTTTGCCTCCTGCCTTCTGGTGAGTCCAGTGAAGCTTCGCAGCTTCCCGGAGGGATGGATTTTATTTCCAAGAGTTTCTCCTAAAAGCAGGGACCAGTTTGTGTTTCAGCCACATTTGGTAACTTCTGCTGGGGCACAGTGGTGGCTTATGAGCTGGTTTCTTCAAAGACCAGCTTTTGTTCTGCAGGAGGGAGTCCTGCCCGGGGGAGGCTGTGGCTCTGGGAGCTGGTGGTTTCTCAAGTGCCGCACGAGGGAGTTTGTTGGTGTTGGGGACACCCAGATAAAGTGGAAAACAAGGCACCTGCAGCTTGTTGGGCTTCTTGAGAGCCTGAGTCTATGCTAAACTACTAAAATGGATTTTTCCAGGTTATATTCTGCTTGGCACATTTGGTGTACTTTTCTAGAAGCAAAGCAAATGTAGCTGTGGCAAAATGTCATTTCAAATACAGAATGTAATTTTGGCAGCAGCTTTGCTGTGTGCCCACGGGGTCTCCCTGCTCACCAGCACCCACCTGTGTTACTGAAAATGCACTGGGGAGATGGAGCAGTGAGTTAGCCTAGTGCCGACCTTGGGAAAGGTGTGCTTAAGGCATGAATTTGCAGTGGATAGAAAGTGAGAAACACCCCCAGAGATGGGTGAGGATGAATAAGGATAAATAAATACCCTTCAGGGATGTGTTAAATGAACCCATGAGCCTGAGCTCACCTTATCTGTCAGCTGTTTTCCTGGAACTTGTGGGTTGTTGTTTTTTTTCACTTTCCAGTGCAGAGGTTGATGTTTTCTTTTCAGGATGAAGATATCTGCTGGGAGCAATGAGGTTTTGTGAAACACTGTCACCCTGAGATATGCCGCTCCTCGTCTCGGGTGAGCTGCCTGGTGGGTGCCTGTGTGTGGCCTTGGGCTGCAGCACCACAGGGTTGTCAGGATTCAGCGGGGTTCAGCTCTTCTGAGATGTCTCTACTTAAACCCCCGAGATCTTAGAGACAGCTTCTATTCTAGATGGGATTTTTTAAAAAAATAAGTATAGAAAACAAACTCCTTTGTAAAATAAAATACCAAGTTCATTGTTCTTTGTCCAAATCCTGCCTTTTAAATCTTTTTAAATGCACTTTGCAGCAATTCCCTACTAAATGGGGGTTGGCAGAGGCTTCAGTGTCCCTAGCACAGCCACAGGGTTTTGTGGGCCACCAAATGTGGTTTTGGATGTATCTCCAAACCCAGAAAGACAGGGACATGTCACCTGTCCTCACTCGCTCTCATCAAGTAAGGAAATTGTCCCCTCATATTATTAATATTTTGCATTTAAAATAAGGCAGAGCAACTGCAGAGGGCACCAGCAAGCCATGGAGCTCCGGGCCACCCGCTGAGTGTCTGCTGGGTGAGGAGCATCCCTGCCCTGGGCTCTTGCTGCTCCTCTTGCTCTGCACCGTGTCCCCAGCCCCAGCGTGACCCCTGAGCAGCTGCAGCCACCGGCCACCCTATAAAAGCCAAAGGAAGAAAAAAAAAGAGATAAAGCAGCTAAATTCTTCAAATCCTTTTCTGGCTGCCCCTCCTCCTGCTTTTCTGATCCTGGAGGCTGTCCTTGCAAAACCTTTCCGAGGTTTTAGAAATAAGATAAAGTAAACCCATCTCTTCTTGGTGGCTGCAGAGGTGCAGATGGATGTTGTGAACTATTCCTGGTATGTCTGAGCTTCGCTGCCTCCTGATGAAGGACTGATGACCCCGCTGGCTCTTAGGGGATTAAAATACTCCAGCTGAGGTCATCTGGTGGGGACAGAAGCACTGGGGAAAGATTTGAGAGCTGCAGAACACAGGTGTCTGAGAGGGTGACCCAACCGCTTCTTGAGATGTGGAAGCGTTTCAAGGGTTATTGTTAATAAGAGACACAAACAACCTCCTCCATAAACTGCCTGCTGCTTCCCAATTAATGAGCTCTCAGTTCCTTCCTGTCTCCAGCTCTGGAAATGTCTGGAGGTGACCAGGGGAGGCAGAAGGTCTGATTTCTCATCTGAAACCAAACGCCTCCAGCTCCTCTGACAGAAGCTTTCGGGAGATCCCCGTAAACAAACAGAAGCAACAGCAAAACCCAAGCTACAGGTTACTGCCCCAGCACCTCCCTTGAAGGTTCTCCTGCAAGGCTGCAATCAGGAGGGACCTCAAAGTGTTCATGAGCACCATCCTGCTGCTGATTGCCAGGACGATGATGCTGGTCACCCATCTCCTGGTCACCCATCATCTCCCAGTCACCCAGCCTGCTGTGCCCCTGCAGCCTCTCTGTCCCTGCCACCCAGGCTGAAGCCACCAGGCTTGCTGGCATGTCCCCAGAGCTTTGGTTTCAGCAGGTCCACGTCTTGTTGGGTTTTCCAGGTCCTCCCTCACTTGGGACCTCTAGGGCTGGCTGGGCTCAGCAGAAGTTTCCACTGATGAACATCAGGGAGCTGCTTCCTTCCACTGAGCTGTGCTGACAGACAAGACCTTGGGCTTAGCTTCTTTTGAAGACCTTGTTATTTTAATTACATCTGATAGCTCTGCCTGGCACTTACCTTTCCAAGTCTCTCCTGTCCCACATGGGGACAAGCCTTGCCCAAAGAGCCCCAAACCCTGGGAAGGTACCCAAGCAGACGTCACAGCCGCTGGGCAGGGTGTTGGGTCTGAGCACCCTCCTCTCGCCTTCCCCGGGTTTAACACCACTGGCCTTGGTCTCCTTTTATAGTCACAAGGCTTCTTTGCAGATTTATCGCTGGATCCCAGCCCAGTTCTTTCCCACATTCTTCGTTGCCCACTAAAAGGGAGCTCTCACATCTTGCAGAAATTCTTCTTAAATCCCGACTGACGTCTGCCTCCAGAAACGGAGCTGGATCCAGCTCCCCTGATGGACACGGTGCAGAGATGTCTGATTTCATCTTTACCCCAAGTAAGGGTGGGGGGGTGTGAGAAAAAGCTATTTAGGAGACACTGGGATGAGGTGGGAGAAGAAGTGGGGACCCTGAGCACAGCCAGCCTCCACGGGGTCTTGATGGCAAGGGTTTGCACGGCCGAGCTGCAGCAAATTGGCTGTTTATACATAAAGGCATAAACCGAAAGCCTACAGAGAAACAGAAAATATCTTGGGGAGGCTTTATATTTACAATTGGTCCTGAAAAAAAAAACAACTAGGAAAAGTCCTTTGGAAGTTCAGCTTTGTGGATGTCAGGGAGGTTGGAACGGGAGCCGTGGCTGCGGGCTGGGATCCATCACAGTCAGTATTTCTGTAACTGAAGCAGCCAACTGACCAGGTCTAAATATTGCTCTGAAGGAGCAAGTGGCCTGGCTAAGGGGGTCCGTTCCCCTTCATTTGCACTAAAATTGTCTTCTGCTTTGGTCCCAGCTGCCCATATCCCCCCCTGAGCATCCCCAGCTGCCCAAACGGGCTCCAGCATCCCAGCAGAGCGTCTCCAACCTGCGCTTCAGGGTCTGGTTGGCTCCAGAATCAAACTATTTCTTAAATTAACTTCATCGACGGTTTCTTGAAAGCGAAACCTGCACAAATGTGAGGGTTTCCCCTTGTTCCCCTTGTTTCCTCCTTGTGGATTTATCATCTGTTAGTCCAAAAAAACTGGCAAGTGCAACCTGTGAGCAATTCCTTCCCTGTTGGGTAATTACCAGCTGGAGATTACAATAGATTTCAGGAAACTGAGCTGAAACCCTCTTTGCAAAACATATTGTTTGTTCTGTTTCCTCTGTGGAAAATATAGGGAAAAGCTCCTTGGGAGCATCTGTCAGAGCTTCGTGCCGGGTGTTCGGCAGGGAGCTGGGGACGAGGAGCCCGGAGGCACGGGGAAAGCAGCGGGGGAAGGAGGCTGGGATGGACCCTGGCTCTGTTTATTTCCCAAAGGAACTCAGCCCGGCTTCCAAGGCAGCCTGGGCATCGGGTCGCTTTGGGAAGAGGTGGAGTGGATGAACCTGAAATATAGGAGCTGAGTGCAGCTCTTTGGAAAGTTTTGGAAAGGCGGTTTCTAGCCTTTGTGAAGCTTCATTTGCCTAAATTGCTGGTTTTAACTTTCTACATTTGGGTTGTGTTGGGCTTTATCTTTTTGGCTTTTCCCATTATTCAGAATTTTGTCTTCCCCCTCCCCTCAGCTCTTCCCTCCTTCAGGAGCTGCTGAAACACTTGGGGTTTGGGTTTTAAAGCAGCAGAGGAGGTGGCTGCCCTGGGATCAAGAGCCAGCCTGGAGACCCCTGCAGAGGGATGCTCCCAGATCTTCCTTGGGCACTGAAGGACCCCTGAGCTCAGGACCCCCTGCAGTATCTGCACCCAAGATTTGCTGATCCCACAGGAACCATTTTAAGGCAGAACTTCAGAATTTTTGGCCAAAAAGCCATGGCTGCTGGGAAAAAGCAGGATCCGTTTGAGTCCCTCTTGTCTCTTCCTTCCAAAGTCCCTGGGGATGAAGCCATTTGGATGGGAAGGGATAGTTGTTTCCCAGCTCCAGCACAGCTGAACACCTACCAAAGGTTTGGCCCTCGGGAAAAGTGCATTTAGAGTCTTTTCCCAGTTCAGCAGCGTGGGGAGAGGGGAGAGAAGGTGAAGAGGTGAGAGGCATTCACCTCCAAAGGCCAAAGGATGAGGTGAGGGGCAGCAGTAAATTATCTGCCTTCTGCTGCTGGTTGAGCCACTTATTGGCTTGAAAATGCTCTTGAACATAAAAATAAATTCCACATCTGTCTTTTATCAAATAAAAGGACTTATTCTTACTGATGAATCAGCTCAGTGACTCCTGAGCAGACTGGGGCTGGAAAGCCTGGGACGAAAGGCAGCTCTGTGCTGTGCAGAGTATTGCAGGGTGTTGCCCAAAGCAGTTGGTTTCTCCCTCCATCCTCAACATCGGCCATTCCTGCTCTTTTTTCAGCTGCAGCCCCTGGTCCCTCCTCCAGTGCTGGGGCAGGTGGAGACCCTTTGGCTGCTCAAGGCAACTCCTTACACCACGCAGGTGTTTTCCCAATTTCCCATCCCAGCAGGAGGGGTCTTGCTGAATATATATACCTTTGTATGTGCATAAATATGTATTTCTATTCCTATACATGCAGAGACAGGGGCCAGCAGGTCTCAGTCAGCCTCAGCCCCCTGCAGAGGAAGGCACGGTCTATGCCATGTAACCAAAGAGGGCGTCCATGACATAAAATTTTAAGAACAATTCATTTGAAAGAGGAGACATAGCTCCGGTATCAGTTGCTGTTGTAATTAAGCTTGCCTAGATTTGTATAAATGCACATTCCTGCCTTAAAAACCAGCCCACAGCTCCCATCAGACATCCAGTGCAGATGTCCAGCTGATACTGGGAGGCGACCAGGCTGCAAGAACAAAATTCCCTGTAGCCTCCAGTAGTTCAGAGGGGAAAATGAGCGGTTTTCAAACGGGCCAAGTAAACGCCAGTGGCCAAAGGTCAGAGGGACCTCGACCCCCCCACTGCCCCAGCTCACAATGAGGGGGAATCCTCCCCTTTACTGTGTGGCCAATGAAGCATGTGAGCTCTGCAGCGAGGGGTTCAATGGGGTCTTTCTGAAGTAATGAACCAAAAACTATCTTAGAATGACAAAGTGACCGCATCCTGGTCACCAGCATCCCAGATCCCCGGTGACATGCGTGACCCAAGGCTTTTCTCCAGTCCCTGCTGGGCAGAGCTGGGGGTCTTTGGGAGGCTCTGCTGGGGGCTCTGGCCAAACACTGGCATGACCGGTGCGTCCCACCCGGCGGTGGTGGGATTCCTGCTGAAGGTCAGTGGCATTGGAGCTCGGGGACCTCTGCGGTGCAGGACTGATGTATTCTGCTGTTCTCTTTCATACTCTGCACTAATTAACCCAGAAAAAAACCCCTTGATTTCCTGGCAAAACACCCTCAGATACCTCTTGGAAAAGCGTCTTTCTATTTTAGACATCTTTTGGTTACTTTCCTGCTTCCCTTTGCACACTAATCTAGCCACTGTTTCTGAAGTAGCATCCTTCTTGTGCTGACAAGTTATTAAAAGCGTTTTTAAAAGAGGAAAAAAGGCATTTCTCGTTAGTGCCTTGGTTACAAGGAGCGAGTGAACACTCAGGCAACAGCAAAGTGAGCAAACACCCGTAACTGCTCCCGGGAAGGGTCTGGCTTTGCCGGGAGGGGATGTGGGGAGCCCTGCTCTCATGTCCCCCCGTGACTTAAAGCCCACCCTGATGTCAGAGTGTTCAGAGCCAGGAATGGCAGGACCAGGGCCAGAACTGCTCCAGTTCCACAGAGATTTCCATTTACTGGTGCAGTCCATCCCCCACGCTGTAGATTGGAAATTTTCTTCGTGGAAAGGTATGCTGCAGGCAGAAACCCAGGCGTGTTGCTGCTCCCAAGGAAGGACGGAGCGAAGGCGATGCCCTGCAGCTTTCCCCACCCCTCACAAATACACACAAGGAAATGCTCTGTTGGACCCCAAAACCAAGCTGTCATTTCACTGGAGCATTCCCTGGGCTCCAGGGTGATGGGGGCAATGGCTGTGGCAGAGCAAGCCGGCAGCGGGGAGATGGGACCACGGAGCCTTTGTGAGCCCTGGACCCCTGGGCATACCCAAAGCTGGTATTTTAGTCCTCTGCCCCATCTCCACGTCTTAAATTACAGCTATTCAGCTTCAGTGTGTAAACATTTTAATGAAAGATACAGAAATGGGTTGCCAGCTTCAAGTCCCTTAAGAAAAAACAACAAACCCCAAAATCCCTAACCCGAACGGTCAGCTGTACTGGTGGAACGCTACATGCTCCCTTCAGAGATACAAAAATAATAACAAAAGTCAAGAGTTTCGTGCTGGCCTGCCAACACCATTAAGAGGCTGAAAATGTGGTATGATAGCACCATAAAGCGTTTCTGAGAATTATTGCTGCTTTCAGTTCCCCTTCCCCAAAACGTTTCTCGACGGAGGGTCCCGGCTGCCCCGGCCTCTCCCTCCCGCGGGACCCGCATCCCCAGCCCACACCACACCTTACTTTTCAGACCAATGGTTTGAGCACCGTTAAGAGTGTAGCACAAATAAAAGAAATCAAGCCTTCCCCCGTGTTTTGAAAAGAGCACCGGCCGCAGCACAAGGCAGAGCCACAAGTCCTGGCTGTCACCCAGCTCCCTCTGTTGTCACTGTCACGCTGCTCTGGGAGCCACCACGGGTCCTGGCGCTTCTCGTCCCTGGGGACAGTCCTGTCACCTCCTGGAAGCTCGCTTGTCCCCGCGGTCCCGGCCAGGCGCCGCGTGGTGCCTGTGCTGGCGGCAGCTCCGGCAGCACTGGAGGTGGACCGTGGGGAGGTGGCACCTTCCCAGCACCTTCAGGGTCTGGCAGAAGCCGAAGGTCAAGCGGTCACGCTCGCAGACGAAGCCTGGAGGGGAGGCGAGAGGGCAGGGACAGCGTTTGATGGAAGGGTTTTCATTTGATGGAAGGATTTTGCATCTGATGGAAGGATTTCGCACTTGATGCAAGAGCTGGCATGAGACAGAGTCACAGAAACACAGAATTGTCATGGTTGGGAAGGACCCCTGAGATCACCAAGTCCAACCATACACAAAGACACAACCTACTCTCTACAATCTCGATGAGAGCATGCCCTGAAGTGCCTCATCTACACCCTTCTGAAATATCCCCAGGGATGGTGACTCCACCACATCCCTTGGGTAGACCCTTCCAGTGCCTGACCACTCTTGTGGTGAAGTCCTTCTTCCTAATATCTAATCTGAACCTCCCCTGCCCCAGCTTCAGACTATTTCCTCTGGTCCTGTCATTATTCCCTTGGGAGAAGGTGTCACCACCCACCTCTCTCCAACCTCCTTTCAGGGAGCTGCAGAGGGCAAGGAGATCTCCCCTCAGCCTCATCTTCTCCAAAGTCAACATGCCCAGCTCCCTCAGCCTCTCCTCACAGGACTTGTTCTCCAGACCCCTCCCCAGCCTGGTGGCTCTCCTCTGGACACGCTCCAGTCCTTCAATGTCCTTCTTGTAGAGAGGGGCCCAGAACTGGACACAACTCTGGAGGTGAGGCCTCACCAGCGCCCAGGACAGAGGCAGGACAAGGACAGACCTCAGCAAGGGCAGAGACCACCCTCATCTGGGTACTGAGCATCCTCCTTATTTCTAATTGATCAGAAATAATGCCCTTGCTCTGCTCTGCAGCATCTTCCCAGGGTGGAAAAATCATTTTGGGGGAGCGGGGCTGAGCTTGGGGCTCTCTCCCCAGGGAAGAGAGTCTGCGCTGGAGGTCTGGGAGAGGTGACAAACCTCCCTGTGATGACAGTCCCCAGACCTTCCCCGCCATCCCAGCAGAAGGCGGCAGGAAGGCGGGAGGGAATTCATATTTTTCTTTGCATTGTGTTTAGATTCTCTGGAGGAGCTGCACCATCTGGGGCGCTTCCTGCAGGTGTCTCTCCCAAACCTCAAAACAACATCCAGGCTGCTCTGGGGATGGGCTTTGTTTTGGGAACCGCTGCCCCAGCTCCATCCCCAAGCCAGACTGAGCTCAAACATGCCCCAGGTCCACCTTGCTTACAAGCACACACAGTTTGTTTGCTTACGTTTTTAATTTCCTCCTTTTCTATTTCATTCCAAAAGAGGCGTGCGCCTCACCGAGCCTCCAGCATCTCACCCAGCTGCCTGAGCCTCGTTAAAATTACAGGACCTCTGCCTAATTTTACCTCCAGTACGAGTGATTAAAATAAATCACAGCTCTTCTCTGAAGAAGGGCAGAGTTGGTGCTCCCTGGGTCCCCCCACGCTGCCTCTGCCTGGGCACCCTCTGTGTAGACACAGAAATGGGGCAAGAAAATGGACTTTTCTCCTCCCGAGGACACTTTCCTGCTGGATGGAGCCAGGGGAGGGGGCTGATCATCGCCCCTCGCCATCTCCCCTCTGGGAACAAAAGGCTCTGCTGAGGGAACGGCTGCTGCCCCCATTCCCACGGGGACGAGCCCACCCACCGCCCCTCCTGCCCGGGACGCGGCAGATGCAGAGCAGAGACTTCTCCCCCCGTTGGGGATTTCAATCGCAGCCCTCGCCCCCCGCCAGCCCCTCAGCAAGGAGGTCACAATACTGCTCTAAAATTAATTTTCTATTTCGGTAGAGGTATTTCCTCTCTTCCTCTCGAGCAACAGCTATTTCTGCTCGGCAATAGCGTCTCTGTGCCCTGAAGAAAGCGTGTTAAAACGCTGCTCTGTGCCAAACAGAAGCCACTGGCACTGCCATCTCCAAGGGATGGGATCCCAGCCCTCTGGGTGCTGGGGGATAACGTGGGTTTTTCCTGCTGGTTGAGCAGAGGGGATGAGGAATTGCTGGGAAGCCCGGAGAGGGACAGGATGGGAGCGGTGCCCCGCCCCAAACCTGCTGTGAGAGCAGCCACACCATGGAGCTGGTGGGGAAAAGGGAACAGTTCACCCTTGTGATGCTCCATCGGGATCTGAGGATTCCCTAGGATCTCATGGTATTCCCTGGGAACATCCCTGCAGCTCAAGCCCCCACCAAGGCATTCAAGCAGGTGAATACACATATTCCCCTTTGCACGTGCTGCAGGACAGGGGTGTCTCAAGCAGGGACCCTAAAACACCTCTGGGGTGTCTGACGAGGGAGAAAAGCCTGGAGACCCCCCCTCCTGCTGCCCCCGAGGGCTGGTGACAGCAATTCTGGGGTGCACCAGCCAAGATCCAGCTGAGCATACCCCTCCTGGGATCCCATCTCTCCCCTGGAGCAGGGTTTGGCAATCATTTACCCTTCACCGGGGCATGAGGGCTGGGCAAGCCCCCCCAGCCCATACTGTGCTTTCCGTGGGATTCATCCCATGGTTGGGGTTGCTGGTTTTTGGAAGCGACACTGAGCAGGGGATGGGGAAGGCAGTGACAGCTCCCGGCAGGAGAGCTCCAGGGGGGTTATTTATTCACTGCAGGGCACGGAGCAAGTGTAACCACAGTGAAAACTCCGCGGTGTTTGGGAGAACTCGGTTTAAAATACCCCACGGATGGATGGGAACGTCACCGGCGCTTTGGAGGGTCAGGCTGGGACTATGCTCCCGGGGCAGACCCCCACCGAGGGCTGGGTATTTTTAGCCCCTGCCTCGCTGGGCTCCTTTCCGTCCACGAGCCCTCTGCTTATCACCATGGTCTTCCCAGAAAGCTATTTATGGCTCACCACCAAGTTGTCTCCTGCCTTCCCTTGAAAGAGCTGTAAAGGCCACGCTTCTGGAGCCTCTCCCTGGCAGGTCGCTTCCCAGGAGCAGAGGTGATGGTTTAGCTCTTCTCTGATCCCTTTCCAAGGGGTCAGCATGGAAATTCCTGTACCTGCAGCGCACGGAGCCCGACACAGGCATAAATAAGCCCAACCGGTCTCCTGCCAGGAGTTATTTCTCTTTGAACCCCCAACGTCATCAGCAAAGGTAGGAGCCTGCCATGGAATAACAGCCGGGATGGGCTTGGTGGAGGGTGGAGAGGAGCCACCACCCTTGGAGCAACCCCTCTGCTGACCTTCCCTGAGACCCCACCGCAGGACGCCGGGGTTTCCAAAGTGTTTTAATAAAATGAAGTCAATGGGAGTTACTGAGCTCTCCTCATTTTGCCGTGCTCCACTGATGGCCCCGCTCAGCGCGGACGTGCACGGGGTCAAGCTCAGGTCTGAAAATCTTGGCTGAGCTCGTGATTCCTCCCTGGAATTTGGTCTTGGGCAAGGGAAGCTGTAATAAGCACTTAATTTTTCAGCTCTTCAGAAAGCGTCCCTACAGAATTGACCCCATTTTCATGTAATGCTTTTACTGTTATTTTTTTTTCTAGTAACAATTTTTTTTTTTTAATATAATCCTAACACTTCATTTGAACACATGCTACAGCGTTCAAGCCTACGCCAAATTTTAGGCTAAAGAAATAGCTAAAAGCAGGGCTTTCAAAATCCAGGCTAAGTCAGCACATTAGAAACTGAAAACCCCCACTTTTTTTTAGTTGTTTTTTTTTAAGTTGGGGTGGAGGCCGCTTTAAATTTCGTTTAAGCTTCTGCCACACAGACCTAAGCATTTACTTTTATGCTGGGGAAAAATAAACTTCCTGGAACAGGTTTTGTAAAAACAAGGAAAGGTTGAGGGTAGAGCTGAGCTAGCAGAACCAGGGAATGCAGCAGGTGACCTCTGGCCTTGGGGATGCTCTCAGAGCCGCTGCCGAATTTAGCAAGTATTATCCCAGGCTCCTGCCCCGGGGCCCCACGGTGCCCCCGGGAATAAGCCTGGAAAACTGGGAGAAAAGCAGAAAAACCTGCCCTGGAAGCTGCCGGCACGTCTCGCTCAGCTCCCATTGACGTCCCCCTGAGCATCCACAGAGCAGAGGGAGGAAATGTCGACGCTCTCTAAGAGTTCCAGAGGGATCATCCGTTTTTCAGAGTCTCTGGATCCCACAGAAAGAAACTCTAACTTCCACAGAGCTGCAGCTCAGCCAGGACTACTTTCCCCCTGAGCTCCCTTCCCTTCCTTTCCCTTCCCTTCCCTCATCCTGGGCGCAGGGAGGGGCAGAAAAAGCCAGCTCTGCCTAAACGAGCCGCTGAATGACCCCTGGCTTCCTCTCCAAAATCCAAAACCGCTTGAAACACACCGTATCCAGAACTTCCCACAGCCCAGCAAGGAGCAATCAGGCTCAAGCAGACAACTGTGTCACATCTATGGACTATTTGCTTTTTCTGCCTTTTTTTTTTTAACAGGAAGATTAGGCAGGGTAACGGTGCTGGGCAGCAGCGCTGAGCCCTCCTCTATTCCAGGACCGAGGGAAACCGAATCCAGGCAGGAGCCCCGGAGGGTGACAGCCGGTGTTCCCCCGTGGCTCAGAGCAGCTGTTCCTGCCCGTGTCTTCATTATTGTCCTTGCTTTCCCGTTTTTAACACTCCAAGGCCAAGGCCAGCATCCTCTCTGCTGAAGGTCTTTCTTCTGCACGGAAAAATAGGCCTTTGATGTATTCTGGAGAGTTTTCAAAGAAATTAAGTCTTGTTACTGGGATTAGGCTTTGCAGGGGTGTTGGCAAGAGGTTCCTGGCAGAGGAGCCCAGTCTGCAGCAGCCGGGCCCCTTGGGTGCCTGCACAGGTTGTCCCATACGTGGACACCCACACCCAGGGCAGACAAGCACCAGATTTTTGTACCCTCCCAATTGCTTGTACTGGACACTGAAATTCATGCTTTCTAAAACTTAAATCTCCTCAGTGGTTGCTAAGAAGGAGGAAGGAGAAGCATCTCCCACCACCAGAGGAAGAGCATCTCCCAGCACCAGCAAAAGGGCATCTCCCACCGCTGGAGAAGCATCATCTCCCACCACCGGAGGAGAAGCATCTCCCACCCCCAGAAGAAGAGCATCTCCCACTGCTGGAGCAGAAGCATCATCTCCCACAGCTGGAGGAGAACCATCTCCCACCACCACCAGTCCAACCAAGGGCACTTCCACAGAAGGCATCCAGTGCTGCCATCAGGAAACCCTACTGTTCTCATCAGGGTGAGGAAACCTGCCTTTCCTGCTCCATCTGCCTGATGTCTATCATGGTTTTTTTCTCCCCTTGCCTGGGTTTTCCCGGGAGCCGTGCCATGCCCACCCGCTGTGCAGGGACCACACAGCATCATCACAGCTCCAGCCTGGCACCAGCATCAATCCCTCCGTAGGACAGGCTGAGACAGGGATGCCTGAACAGCCTCTGCCAGCCCAGGTCACTGAGAGCCCATTTCTCCATAAAGCTAAAATGTGTAACATTAATTTCTCCTACATTTAATAAAATCGGGGAGTCTTTTCCCAAGCACACGTTTTTCATTGATGGCTGTTGTTAATTAGCAGTAAACAGAGGGCACTTAATGACTAGCACCTCCCTGCCTTGCCGCTTGGATACAGACTTACGTGCTCAAACAACAAGAAAAAGTTGGAATCTGCTGCAATTATTTCGAGTCCGTGCTCCCTTGCGGACAGATCCAGCTACATGCAGAACCAAGAATAATGCTGCTTCCCTACTCAGAGGAATACAACACATTTAATCGGCAATTAATCCGGAAGCAACTAGAAATACAATCACCCAGCCCCTGGATAATGAGCCCGGAGCACCACAAACGGAGGGTGCTGGGCATCTGGGGTTTGTCCCTGGTGCCAGGGGGGAGTCTTCACCCCTCCATCCCCCCACCCGAGGTACTGCCCCTCTCCCAGGCTGCTCCCTGACACAGGGCTGAACTCCATCCCGCTCCATCCCATCCTGCGGGCTGGAAACCTTTGTCTCCTTCCCAAAGAAGCTGTATCCATGGCCAGCTTGTGCATATTTGTTCTGGGGCCAGCTGAATGCTTTACCTTAATTCCTTTCCCTCGCTGGTATTTAAAGCCTGAGACACTTGTGGGAACGGTTGTGTTTGCTAAAGTGCGTTGGCTGGAGCAAAGAACCAGACCCCTCACCTGCCTGACACCTGCCTGCTGTGGGTTTGGGGAACCTGCAGACTCCAGAGAAAAAGGCAGGGGGAAAATTGTTAATTTTATGGCATTTACTGCGATGAGCACCCCGTGGGCTGCGAGCATTTGGTCCTGAGCAGGGCTGTGCCACCCATCCCTGAGGTCTGGCCAAAAGCCATCGTGCAGGCACAGCCACCACCTTTGCCCATTAGCATCCTCTTCCGATACAAAGCCACTGCTGCTGGCATGTTAAAACAGTTTTAAAAATGTTCCACGGAATCAGGGAATTGTTAGGGTTGGAAGGGACCTCTAGGGATTATACAGTCCCACTCACCTGCTAAAGCAGGGCTGCCCAGAGCACATCCCTCAGGATGGCATCCAGGAAGGTCTGAAGTTCTCCAGAGAAGGGGACTCCACACCCTCCCTGGGCAGCCTCTGCCAGGGCTCTGCCACCCTCATCCCAAAGAAGTTTTTCCTTATATTTGAATAAAACTCCCTGTGTTCCAGCTCGTGCCCGTTGCCCCTCATCCTGGGAACCAGTCACTGGGAACCACTGAAAAGAGTCTGATTCCATCCTCCTTCAACCCACCCTTCAGATACTTGTAGGCATTAATAAGGTCTCCCCTCAGCCTTCTCTTCTCCAGGCTAAAAAGTTCCAGCTCTCTCAGCCTTTCCTCATCAGGGAGGTGCTCCAGTCCCTCCAGCATCTCTGTTGCCTTTGATGTGCTGAATGACCCGGTGCCAGCCTCTCCAAGTTCTCAGGCGGGAGCTGCTGCTCAGCTCCTTCCCAAGGTGGCCATAAAACAAAGTGCAATACTTAAAGGCAGAAGAAATAAACATGCTGTGAGGGCTTTTTTTCCAGTGTTCTGAGTTAAAAGAGATGATCCGGTAACAGGCTGATGTGGGTCCTATTGCCCAGCCCGTGCTGCCGGGAGGACAGCGATGTCCTCCTCATCCCCTGGATGGCAGCAGGGACCTGCAGGGCTTTCCCAGTTGTCCATATCGTGGGAGAGAGCAATGGCTCTGGGTATCCATAAAGACTTCCCTGCACTGGAGTTGTGTTTGTATGAGTTCCTCATCCTAGCACGGAGTAAGATGAATGTCCCCAGCCTTGCTGGGCCACTGCGCGGAGGCATCTGAGTACCCACTGGGCTCCGATGCTCCCTAAAAACTACGGGAGACTGGGAGACATGTCCCAGGACATGGCCAACCTTATCTTCTCCGCTCACAGCTGGATACAGCTGGAAAGTGACAGCCCCATTAAAAAGAACCTCCGTGTAATCATCAATTAATTTATAACCTGGCAACAGAACGGGATTCTGGTTCTAATTAATTCCGACCTCCTCTGACTGCCAGCAGAGATGTTTGTTTACGTTTGATCTGTTCCACCTCTGCTAAAAATTCATCCCATAATGGTTTTAACATTTAAACTCTACTGGGGTTATCCGCATTTTTGTGTCCAGTGAGAGGAGGGTTGCTCCCGGAGACAAACCCAGGCTCTTGCTGGTAGCCGTGCGCTCCACGACAGAGGGGATAGAGGCTCCTTGTGCCTCTAACACAAACACATGAATCACCCCAGCCCGCATTAATCTTGCAGTAACGACCCCTTAAAACACAGGAAAGGGCTGGAGTTTACGTTCATGCCTTTTTCTGGGAGCCTCTGCCTGTGGATTTACACATCTGTGATTTCCTGCCCTGTGAAACTTTCGTTCCTCTCGATGGTTTGGCAGGAAATGTTTGTATTTCCAAGAGGCGTTTCCTGTGCTGGGCTGTGGTCAGAGCATTTATGTCATTCTTAATCCAGGATTTTACCATTTATTCGTGTCCTTCCTACACATCTCAGTGGTTATTCTGGTGCAACCTTGGCTGCGCCGTGTGGCTCCATGGCTCCCATTACTGAGCCTGCCAGGGAAATTCTCCCTGGACAAAAATAGCCGGAACCACACATCGGTTCTTGACCAAATCTGACTAATCATTGTCGAGTGCTGAACTGCCCAACGGACTGACAAATGCAGGAGGGCTGTGCAGCCCCCCAAAAGGAGGGATTTAATGGCTAAAAGCATCCCAACGGCCAGCAGTCACAGTCTCCAAATCCCAGTTAACCAAAGCCAGCGCTCCTGCCCTCTCCTGAACAGGTTTTAGGAGGAATGTGGCCGGATATGGGACAAATACAAACAGCTGGAAGGATGAGGATGGGTGTCCCCAGCTGCAGATGAGGACGTGTGTGGAGGTGTGGGGCAGCCCAGGGGGCCGGCTCCTGCTCTTTCCTTCTTCAGGAAACCTCCTGAGGGTCTAATATTTCCTTCTGGACAGACAAAAAGCTTTTTTTTTTTTTGCTTTTTTCAACTTTTTGCCCAGACACATTAAAAAGATAAGGTTGATTAACGATTAACATGCTGTTATCAATGACATCTAATCCCCTCCTTATACTGCTTCTCCTTTGAAGTGCTGTTAACCCCTGCAGCCCCCAGGTCTCTGGCTCACAGGGAACTGCCCAGTGCTGTGGGACATAGCTCTCCAAGTGACCATCAGAGGAGAAGCCAAGTGAGTGCCCGTGCCACGAAGCTGGCAGACACGGCTCGGGGTAAAACAGGACAAACTTGCTGGAGAATTATCTTGGACATCCCCAAAAGTGTTGGAGAACCTGCCTTTTATTGGGCTTTCTCATGGTGCAACCCAGCTTGTTTCAAAAAGTTTGTATCCAGGACTTTATCACCAAACAGCATTCTTGGAATTTCCCTCTGGTTTCCCTTTGTCTGAATCACACGCTGCTTCTGCAGCAGGGCCCTGTGCCCGGTGCCACCTCCAGTGTGGTCACTCGGGCTGGCACCAGGGGTCCCTCTCGCTGGGTGATGCTGCTGCTCTGACCGGCACATCCCAGCTCCCACCCCTGTCAGCAAATCAGCCACGCTCGGCCCCTCCGGAGCCGAATGCTCTGGATATTTATAGACCGTTAAAACATTCCCACTTAATTATCGATTAGCCAAGCCAGCCTTACACAACCCTTGTAGAAAACACCCCCTCCATCCTCCCATGGGTACGTTGCTTTTTAGCGGGCTGACTGGTTTGCCTTCCTCCCTCATTGCTCCCCCTGTTACAGCTGGCACCGGCTCCCAGTTTGGTGGCACCAGCTCCCAGTTTGGCAGCACCAGCACCACACACCCATCATCTTTCCCATGCCTGGATCCTTCCTGGGGTCCCCTCCCGGCAGCAGGATGCTGGCCAGCGGGACCAGCTCAGGGCACAGCCTGCCCCGGGGAAATTAATGGAGTGTCACTCGTCTCCCAGCACGGCCAGTTATTGCTGGCGCCCTCCGCCAGACTGTCCCAGGGGACCCAAGAAATGAAAGGTGGGGAGAAGAAGCATAAAGAACGAGTCTAAACTTGGCTAGAAAAAACATCTCCGGTTACTGGACCCTGAAACGGGTCGTGTTCTTACACGGCCTTTGCTTCGTTTCACGGCGTGGCTTCTGAGAGCCCAAGCAGACCACCCAGCCAGCACACAGCGTGCCCACCCGACACCCACCACCAACGTGGGGCTGTTGAAACCTCCCCAGCACATGGCACAACAAGTGACACTATGCTGTGCCTCGGCATGCTGCTGTATGACTCATGGGGAGTGTAAAAACTGGGCACAACTGAGTTTCCAACCAGGTGCTGCTGTATCAGCCCTCACTGATGCTCTGTGGCGGAAAGTGTCTCCAACCACGGCAGAGGATGGTGGTGGACTCACTGGTGCTCTGGTGGAAAGTACCTCCAACCCCAGCACAGAACGGTGATGGACTCACCGGTGCTCTGTGGTGGAAAGTATCTCCAGCCACAGCACATGATGATGATGGAGGATGATGCATCACTCCTTCATAAAACTGATGGCAAAGGAGCTCATTCTCCAAGAAATATTCCTTAAAGCCTGTGTGGTTTTCACACCACTCTCCACAATTTCTGCCATGTCCTCAAAAGGCAGTATTTAACCCAAGCAGCACCTGCAGGCTCTTGGGGAGCACAACTACACTGAGGAGAAGATGTCCAGCTTTTGGGAGCTTACCTGACTCAGAGCTCTCGCAGTCCTGCGGGTTGCACTTCTGGGTGCTCTCTGGCCAGGGCTCGTGGTCGCAGAGGCTGCTGTCCTCCTCGGCCAGCCCCGTCTTGGTGTTGATGCACTTGACCTGGCGGCGCTGGATGCCGCCGCTGCAGGGAGCTGTGCACTGTGGGAGGGGGGCAGCCCCATCAGCCATGTGGGGGTCCCATCCCCACACCCTGCACCACCCCCTCCCAGTGGAGCACCAGATCCCAAGAAGTTTTTATGGCAGTAGCTCCCAGTTCGGTGTTGAGGGTTGGTTTTCCCCCCCCCCCAGTTTCTTGAATTTGGTGCCAAAGCCCCGCGGGCACCAGTGGGGTCTCACTCACCTCTCCCCAGGAGCCCACCACCCAGGTGGTGCAGGGGTGGGTGTTGCAGGGCCGGGTGGTGTTGGGTCGTAAGGTCTCCTCGCAGCGACCCAGCTCCGGGCATGTCACCAGCCGCTCCTGCTCGCCGCCACCGCAGGACTCCGAGCACTGCCAGGACACCAGCCATGGAGAGGGGACACCAGCCGTGGAGAGGGGACACCAGCCGTGCAAGAGAAAGAGAGGCAGACACACTCCATGCACTGGTGTTTTAAGGAAATGTGCTGCAAACCCACCCTACAAACACAGAAGCAGAGGCAAAACCTGCTTCCCAGGCAGAGAGCTTGCTTTTAGCCCTGTGAACAGAGGGTGGTTTCCTCCCTGGTGCCCAAAACTGTCTGCGAGGGGACCCAGAGATGCTGCAGACCCACTGCAAGCATCTCCCAAAATCCTGCAGGTGTGGGAAGAGGCAGGCTGAGCCCGCTGAGACTCAGGGGGGTTCAAATTAAGCACATCACTGTGGGTGGCTCAGCCCCCCACCCAAGCCAGGCACTTGCCCAGCAATGAGGCATCTGCTCTGGGTGAGCAAACATCAAGCATTGGCCAAAAGTGCTTCCAGGGAGAGAGGAAAAATAATAGCAGGTGTGAAACACCCCATCACAGATGTTCTGTGTGTGCCCAGGCAGGAGCAAAGCCCCAATGTGATGCTCAGGGGTCCAGTTCTGCCCACCCTGCACCGCCAGCCCCCTCCCCAGGAGCCCCCACCTCTCTCCAGGAGGACGTGTACCAGTCCAGGCAGGGCATGCTCTGGCAGGGGAGCTGTGCCGGTGGCTTGTAGAGGACAGCCTGGCAGTGGAAGGGCCGCAGGAGCCTCTGGTCTCTGGTGTCGATGCAGTGCACGTCCCGGACCTTCGTCCCCCTGCCGCAGCTCCTGGAGCACTGGGGAAGGACAGGAGCATCAGGCCGGGGAAGGAGAATGGCTCTGGCAAAGGGAGATGACCCCAGGGACACCTTGTGCTGGATTGAGACGAATGTTCAACCTCTTTCCACCTCCATCCTTAGTCCAAGCTAGGGAAAAAGTCCGTGCAGCTCCAAATCTGCCACTTCCATCCCTCTGAAAGCAATTAGCTTCCAGCTGTAACCCCAACAAAGTCTTTCCTTATGACTGAGGACCCCCCCAACTGCAGAGCCAAGGGATGGTGCCTACCCTGAGCAAGGGGGGCTGTTCCCCACCACCGAACCCCTGGGATGCTCCCAGTCCCATGCAAACAACCACCTGCTCGGGCAGCCTGGCCAGGATGCTTTCAAAACCCTCTCTCTATTTAGCTTTCTCCAAATTCCTGCCTTTTTAACCAGCCGAAGGTTACGAAGAATGGAAAGATTATCATGGGATGGCGTTGTTTAAGCCCTCATGGCAAATACAAGTTTTCACCCTCTGCCTCCACGATCCATGGGGGCAAGAGCAAGCCCCGAAGGCAGGTCCTCTCCAGCAGCGGGGATTTTTCCTGTGGGGATTCCAGGCTTTTCCCCTTTACCTTGCTCCAGTTGCCCACGCGCCAGGAGGAGCAGGGTCTCAGGGAACACCTCCGTGCAGGGATGGGTCTGTTCTCGGCGGCGCAGCCCCCATCGCTGCCGCTGCTGCAGCGCACGCTCCTCCAGATCGCGCCCACACCGCAGGTGGCCGAGCACTGCAAGACAGCAGGGCACAGACAATGCCCCCTGTGCCACCTCTGGCCCAGGATGGAGCCTGGTGACCCAGCAGAAAGGTCTCTGGGGACCAGAGACCAGAAAGCCAACCGTATCCTGGGTTGCATCCAAAGCAGCATGATCAGCAGCTCAAGGGAGGTGATTCTCCCCCTCTACTCTGTGCTCCTGAGACCCCACCTGGAGTCCTGTGTCCAGCTCTGGAGTCCTCAACACAGAAAGGACATGGACCTGCTGGAACAGGTCCAGCGCAGGGCCACCAAGATGCTCAGAGGAATGGAGCACCTCTGCTGTGAGGACAGGCTGAGAGAGCTGGGGCTGTTCAGCCTGGAGAAGAGAAGGCTCTGGGGAGACCTTGGAGCAGCCTTCCAGGATCTGAAGGGAGCTCCAGGAGAGCTGGGGAGGGACTCTTTCTCAGGAAGTCTAGTGACAGGACGAGGGGAACGGTTTAAAATTGGAAGAGGGGAGATTTAGATGAGATCTTAGGAAGAAGTTCTTTACTGTGAGGGTGGTGAGACCCTGGAACAGGTTGCCCAGGGAAGTTGTTGATGCCCCATCCCTGGAGGGGTTCAAGGCCAGGCTGGATGGGGCTTGGAGCAACCTAGTGTGGTGGAAGGTGTCCCCGCCCAGGGCAGAGGGTTGGAACTTGATGATCTTGAAGGTCCCTTCCAACTCTGAACATTCTGTGATTCTATGACATTGCTCATCGTCCCCTCCCTGGGGCTGCAAGTAAAAGTGGGGCGTGTGGGGGCAGGACGATGCAGGACGATGTGGGAGAGAGGAGGTTTCCTGGAGGCTGTGCCCATCACTGCCCAACCCCAGCCCCATGGAGAACTCCCCCGCAGCGAGAGGCTCCTCTCCAACCAGTCCCACAGCATGCAGTCTAGGGGAAGGAAGAGGGAAACCCTCCTCCATAACCTGTTTCAGTCATTCCTGGTCTGGCTGGCACTGTCCTTTCTCTCCCTGGGCAATTTTTTGGGTTCCAGGAGGATGCTCAAGCTGTGATCCCGTGTCCCAGCAGCGATGGGCATCACCCCATGCCAGCGTCCTGGCCACAGCCACCCGCATCCCAGTGGGAAACCAGGGCAGCACCAGTGATCTCTGTGGTGGGGGGTGGCTTTAGCTTTTCTCGTTGCCAGGTCTCTATTAATTAGCACTAACGACTTGAACCAGTTGACTGCTGCCTCATAAAGCTGTGTTTCAGCAGACTTCTGCCTGTCCCTTGCTCTCTCACGGTTCCGAGCCCCCATAAAGATTTCTCTCCACCCAAAAGGCAGTGCCTCCACCTCCTCTGCATGACCACCCCGTCGGCTGGCCAGACCAATCCCATTTATTTTGTAGCAGACTTTCATTTAAAAGCCTTTGAGGGCTTTCCAAACACACCCAGGTACCTCTGTGTCACAGCACTGCCACCAGCCCCACGGCAGAGCCCCCTCCAACCCCCTGGCTCAAGCGATGCTCAACATCCTTTTAGAAAACCCAAACCTGGGGCTGGGTTTTCACTGATATTAAGCATTGTCCTGGCTGACACTGAGTTCTTGGTGCAGCCCTTCTTAAGAAGGCTCCCCCAGCTCCATCTCCAGTGCTCCACGACACCAAAATCTTGGTATTTTTTGTGCTTTCTGATAAAAGCCTCTCAGGATGAGCTGCAGCAGCCCTCTGGCACAAGTTATGCGCAGAGAGCAGCCTGGGGACAGCCAGGCAGTGAGGATAGCTGCTAATTGCTGATAATTGCTGATCATCCCCCACAGCCCACAGCCCCTTCCCTTTGGCAACCTGCAGCCTGGCTGTGCCTCACACTTGATGTTTAAAATTGTGGCTTTTCATGGCATATTTTAAGATGCTCCCTCCTATAGGATGGCAGGAGCTTGTTCCAGTGCCAGGGTGGGGGCTCTGTGTTGCCCAGTGCGTGCTGCCACCACCACCACCACCCCACCAGTCCCTCCCTGCCAAGCAATGCCCCGGAGACCAGCCAGGAGAGGGATGGGTGTCCCCTCCATACTGGTCACATCATGCTTTTGACTCAACACCTACCTCGCTCCAGTTCCCAACCTCCCAGCTGGGCATCCCAGAGGCTGCCGTGGTGGTCGATGGTGGAAGCAAAGCCACCTCCTTCTCTCTCTCTTCCTTCTCTTGGAGTGGTGGGTGGGCTGGGGTGGGCTGGGGTAACTCGTGCTCCCCGTCACTGAAAGCAAATGTCCCTGGGGTTTCCCAGGGCCAGCTGTCCCCTGGCTCGGTGCTGCTGATGGGGGACCAGTGTGAAGTCTGCTGGGCACGGGATGACACCACTTCTGGGTGGTGGGACACCCCCATGGTCCACCACGCTGAGGGGTCCTCGGAGGATGATGCTTCCATTGGGTGCATGGGAGGGCTGCGAGCTGGGGCTGTGGGCACAGCTAGTGCCAGGGCATCTTGGTGGATGAGGCCGCTGGAGATGAGTTGGGTGGCTGGCCCAGGCATGGCAGGGGACAAGGACACTGCTGCTGGCAAGGCTGTGGTGGCCACCAAGGGGGCCCAGGTGAAGGAAGTGGGAGTCTGGAGCTCTGCCTGGTGCCGTGCCTGCCCCCTGGAACCCCTGTCAGCAGCCGTGGGATAGGGTCTGGCAGCAGGATGGGTGCTGCCAGCACTCCATCCCACCTCCCACCATAGTCCCTGCGGGGTGGGGAAGGGAAGATCTGCCCTCTCTGTCCCATGGGCTTGCATGCTTGCTGTCCCCTCTGGCATTTCTGTCCACCCATCCTGCTCCGTGGCTTTGGGGGCAGCGCTGGTGGCATCACTGGTGGTTACAAGACCCATTACCCTCAAGCCTTCATGGCCTCTCCCCACAGAGCTGTTCACATCATGCTCCCCACTGCTGGTACCACCTGGTCCCTCTGTGCTCACGTGTCCCTTATCACTGCTCCCTGGCTCTCCCAGGCTGTTGGAGGGCTCTGTGCCATCCTTGTCCCGGCCAGCAGGCTGCTGTGAGGTGGGATCAGCCAGGTAAGGAGCCCAGGGAGGGAGGTCATGGGCTGGAGCATCCTGCCCCGGACTGGTCCTCGTGGGTACAGCTCCCCAGGGTTCGGCCAGGGGCGGGTGGTCCTGGCTTTTGGCAGAGCCCCGGCTCCTGCTACTCTGGGTGGGTGGGTGGTTGTTGGAGTGAGGCCCAAGTATTGCATCCTCTTCCTCACCCATGAAGTCAGGGATGGCATATTCGGGAGCGGTTGTCCCCGTGTCTTCAGTGACCACACTCAGGAGGTCGTTCATGACTAAACCCCCCGGCTCCGACTCTCCTTCACTGTGCACAGGAGCAGAAGTGCTGGCTTTGCTGGTCACCAGACGGTCCTCACTTGCTTCTCCTCCTGGTTTTACTGTGTGCAGAACATCAGTGGGCACCTCATGGGACCCCTCCACATCATTGGGGCTCAGCTCTGGCTTCGGCTCCTCGCCTTTCGTCTCCTTCTCCGTGAAGGGATAGTAAGACAGATCCTCATGGAAGTTGATAAAATTATAATCGTAGTAAAAATCGTCAACAAAGACATTTCCCTTCCTGACTGAGAAGTCTTCCTCTGTGATGAGATTGATATCATTGGACTCCGGAATGTTGGGAATTAAGGGGTTAAATTTAGTGATGTGGTTGCTGGGGATGTAATGGATTTCATTGAATATCTCCCTGCTGGAGGACCCGCTGCCAGACCAGTCCATGTTGGCATTGTCTGATTTCTTCTGGCACTGGGGCAGGGAGCAAATAGTTTCCGAGCTGGGTCTTTCTGCCAGGTCACAGGGGGCTCCAGTGCTGTTGCTGCAGTACACAGGGCGCCTCTGTGTCCCGTTTCCACACGTTGCGGAGCACTGGGAAAGGAGGAGAGAGGCAAACGTGAGGGATGGGAGCACAGGTGATGCAGCAGGAGGAGCACGAAAGGGGCTGGCAGCGGTGACATGACCTGTTCCCCTCCATGGTGCTCCCCTCTGAGATACCAAAGTGGGTACTTGACCATCCCATGCGCTGTGATGCTTTGGGTACCAGGAGAAGATGCTCCACATCACTCTGCCATGGCCCCACCACTCACCTGGGGTTCTCCTGTGCCAGTCCCAGCTGGGGCACGGGGTCCCAAGAGCAGGGGGTACTGGTCACACTGGTAAGCAGTGTTATTACTGGCCAAATCTACTTCTGGGGCTGTCTCCCCATCAGAGACCATCCCAGTGCAGGGTTGGTGTTGCAGGGTCCCCACTTAGGGTGATCCTTGACCTGCTCTCCAGCCAGAAACAATATTCCCAGGGGGAAGGACATTGGGCAAGATGACCTAATAGGTCTTTTCCATGGCCCATTGCCATGAATTGCATCTCTTCTTCCAGAAGAGAAATTTTTGAAGCAGGGGATAATAACAAGGGTGTTGTCCCAGTAGGGAAAAAGCAAGGGTCAATGAGCAGCTTTGTTGAGGACAGCCCTTCCCCCACCATAATGGACTCTTTGAGGTTGCTCACTATAAAGGAAACCCACAAGCTGGAAAGAAGGACGGCAACATTTTTTCTGCTGCATAAGTAAATTGTAGTGCTACCAAGATGACATGTGGGCTGCACAAGCCACAGGCCACTGCGGTCGGGGGTGAGGGATGCACAGAGCATTAGTCACCTACATCAAAGTGCCTTCTGCAACCCAGCCAATAAGAACAAACGGTCAGCGAGGCAAAAACAAACCCGAGGGAGGGGGTTTCTGCTGAAATCCCTGCTGTATGGATGGAAACAGAGGGGCTGGGGGGAGGGTTTGCTGCACGGCCACCAGCACACAGAAATTAAGAAGTGAAGGTGGAAGAAGCAGAGCTGCTGGCTGGATGATGTGCTCCTCAGACAGTATTTACTCCTGTATTTTGAGCTTTTCTTCTCTTTGCTCAACCCTTGCAAGGTCCATGTGCCCGGTCGGGGCTTGCCCCACTGCCTCTGCTGGTTCTGGTGGGCTCCCAGGTGGATGCCCACCCTGTGGGACATCTCCTGCCAGGCAGAGGTGATGTCTGGAGGAGATGCTGATACTACACGCTAACATCTGCAGGAGGGGGGTGGCCAGGCTGCTTCTCCTCACTGGGATGGCACTGCCAAAGCAGGGAAAACAGAGGCCAACTCCCACAGCATGTGCCTCAAGCCTAAATCTCTGGGCAGATGCCTCCTGCTCCATCCAGGAGATAAACTCCAGGTGTGGCAACTCCTGCAGGGGGAGGGAGGGGGCTCGTTGGCCAAGGCTCAGTTATCAGGAAAGCCTCTGGGACACAGACAAGAAGCGGTGGCTGTTAGAGGAGACCCGTGGAGGAGCAGCCAGAGCTTGCAGGAGGGTTCAGCGCCAGGGACAGCGTGGCAGGAGGCACCAGAGCAAGCTGCATGGTGGGATGGGCTCTGCAGGTCACAGACAGCAATGTGATGGACAACAAATAATACTTCTGAGCACTCTGATAACTTATTTGGAAAGTCCACAAAGCTAGACATTGCTTTAGAGTCCTTCTGAAGGAACTTTAAGCACTTTGTTGGGCTAAACCACGATGCCACCCAAACCGTAAATACCCCCTTGGGCTCCACGAGCTGCCAGCGCCGGACAGACAGACGTGCTGCCCTGCCCGAGGGTCTGCCAGCACAGGACAAGCAACAACCCCCCTATTATTGTCGCTGGACAAAAGGACCACATTTCTGCCAAGCTTCTGAGCCCCTCAGATTTCTCCACTTACCAGGGGCGGGGGAAAAGAAAGAGGGCTCTCACTGAAGTGAGAGGAGGACAGAAAAGTTACAGACAAGTCAGAAATCTCGAGCACGATTTCCCAGGCCTCGCAGCCCCCTCGATGTCACCCCCACAGAGGATGACTGTGGTGGTTCGTGGGGGCTCCGTGCACAGCACAGACCCACAGGCAACACAGGGTTTTCCTTTTAAGCACCCGCTGTCTACTTTCTCAGCCCTGCAATTGTGGCTTTCTGGGGCCCCTAGAAAAATATGTCTCAATAGCTCTCGTTTAGCCTCCACATTTTCTGTTCGCATTTTTATTCCATTAGTTTCTTAGCAACAATCTCGGTTCCCAGGCTCTCTCGTTTCTCCCTCAATACTTGTCTTCACACTGCACACTTTCCGAAACCGCTGCTTGAATTAGGAGATGTAATTTCCCAGTTAAAACCCTCAACCGGTGGTTAAGCTGATCCACAGGACAAAAATAAATAAAAGCTACACAGGGTGCCCGCAGACCACAGCGTTTCATAGGCGAGCATTTTTGGGGTTTTTTTTTGATCTCTCCTTCTCTTTGAATAAATTGTTGGAAAGTTTGTGATGGGTCCCCCACTCCCTGGGAGCATCGCTGAGGGGGTCTCTGTCTCTGCCCTCCCGGGCAGCAGATGCCCATCAACCAACACACACGTCCCTGTGGCACCCAGACCCCAGCTTGCCCCTAACACCTCGCCTCAGCTGGCAAGAACGATCTTTAAGGCTTCTGCCAAAAGCAAAGGGGAAGGTTTGTGGTGCTGGAAAATCTACTGAAGGGTCGAAACCCCCTTGCTCCTGCCCTCCTTGCAACGAAGCATGGAGCATCCTCCAGAGAGGACGGGGCAGAGTCCAACAGCTTGGTGCTCCTTCCTCCCTCTGAGACCACCCCATACCACAAAATTCCCACCCATGGGAGCTGCTCTTCCAACCTGAGCCCACAGAGAAACAGCCATGATTTTTTCCCCATAAGCAGGAGCCCACCCGTGGCTCTGGAGCAGGCTGAGGACAACCTGCAGGCACCTTGTTCCCAGCTCCCACCAGCTTTGCAGGATCTCCCTGATGCTCCTCACCTCAGACCAGTTCCCAAAGGCCCACTGGGAGGGACAGGGGACCTCCTGGTGACAAGGTGCAGTGGCTTCTGGTTTGGGGAGGTGCTGGCAGTCTGCATGCTGTAAGGCCCTCTGCTCATCCAGCCCCACGCTCTGGATGCAGAGCACCGTCCTCTTCATCAGCCCCGACCAGCCGCAGGTAGCCGAGCACTTCTGCCACTCGCCAACCCACCACCTGGGGACACATGGAAGGGGAAACACCTCAGCTACAAGCTGTGCCCCACATGTCCAGTGCTGTGGGGCGGTGGGGTTTAGCCCAGGAGATGCATGTGGCCTTCAGCAGCCTGTAACGATCAATTTGGACCCCAACTGCAGCTTGTGTTTCAGCCCAAGGTGTGGGTCAGGGATGGATGAGTCCCCGTGTTGTGCCAGGGATGGTTATTTGCAGAGAGGGACTCCCAGGGTGGTGCTTTCCCATCTGGCTCTTGGTTTGCAGACAAGCAACACACCACGGTTGTTGGGCAACCACAGGGATTTGCTCCCATGGACCAATGCAGGGTTTGGGACTCATTCTCCAGCACAAGGGAAAGGAGAGGTGCAAAACCAGGGGTGCAAATAGCTGCCCACATCCTGGTGCAATTGGGGAATGGCAGTGAGCAAGGGTCCCCCCAACCCTGGTGGATCCCTTGGGGCAGTTTGGAGATTCAAGCTTTGCAAGACCTGGCAGGACAGGGTTCCTCACTGCAGGTCCTCTGCTGGTCGTCGGGGCGGGTGAGGGCATCGCAGAACCTGTCCTCCACGATGCCCGCCAGCTTCTCCACGCAGTGCACGATCTGCCGCTGCACCCCTGCGGGCACAGCAAAGGGACCAGCTCAAGAACATCGAACCTCAAACTGGGACAGAACCAAACTCCCCAGCATCCTCTGCCAGCAGGAGATAGAAGGCCCTAAGGTAAATCTGAGCCACCAAAAACAGGGCAAAGAAAACAAAACTACCACCAAAACTGGAAGGTGAGAGCCCACTTCTGCTACAGTATACTGATGCCCTCACGAAACCCAATGGCACCCATTTCCAGTGTACCCAGGTGGGAAAAGCAGAGCTGGACATCTGGAATCAATCTGACACGTCTGTCACGAGACCTACAGAGCTCAATTGGGCTGGAAATAACCCTGGGACACATGGGGAGGGATGGAGGTATGGGTGGGTGGATGGGTGGGTAGACGGATGGATGGATGGAAGCAGCCTGTCAAAACATTGGTCCAGTCAGGTGTGAAAAGCCTCTGCAGCCAGAGATGCAGGATGCACCACATTTGAAGCTGCCAAGAAGGAGCACAGGACAGACAGCAGTGGAGATGCTGCAGCCCTGGCACTACCATCCAGAGCCACATCCAGCTGTGGGAGCACGTGTGTGCACCTACACACACCCACAGGCACGGAAGCTTTCGGGAGGCTGTGTCCGAAGGGGACACAACCGAGAGCAGCCCAGCTTTCTTGGCAGCTGCAGCTGATGGATAAATCACCCGTTGAAGCCTCCTGCCCCCGGTCTGCAGGGCTCACGGGACATTTTTCTGGATGACCTCATCCCCCACACGCTGCCTGGCCGCCTGCTTTTGTCCTCCTTTTTGCAACACGTACTTGACCCCTGACTCGGGAGCGCTGCGGATAATAACCCCTGCCATCAGCTGGGATTGATCGGAGCCTGCTGGAGCTGCTGCGTAGCACTCCAGCTCAAGGGCTCCAGAGCTTGTGGGGACGGTGGGGATGGGGTCCTGGGCTTGGTCCCCGCAGAAAAGGCTCAGCTCGAGCTCTTCCAAACCCACGTCTCAGCTCCCACCCTCACCCAGCCCAGGGAGAGGGGCTCAGCCCTCCTCCGGCTGCACACCCATGGCTGGACAAGCTGAGCATCCTCACCCACCTCCTCTTCCCCTCCTGTTCTGGAAGCCAAGCACTCAAACCTTGCAAAACAAGCTGGTTCAGAACAAAAGCAAGTGCCTTCAGCTCCCGTCCACCTCAACACTGCAGGGCTCATGCAAACCCACGGTGAGAAGCTAGCTCTGGGTGTAAATGTCTGTAAAACACCCCGCCAGCTGCACAACTCTCTTGCTCTCGGCAGGGATCCATGGCCATGTCCCAGAATAGGCAGGAAACATCTCCCGGCATTCTGTGCTACCTAGAAAGCGTGACTGTCCTCGAATGTCCTTATTTTCAGCAGCAGCCACTCTCGAGGAAGTGCTAGCCGGTCCCAGCCTCCCCCCTTGCAGTGTCCCCCTCCATCGGCCAGCCCAGAAGCTACCCCAGGCCACTCTCCTGGTGGCACAGTGGGGCAGGATGGGGGAAGCAAGTGTCTAACGCCATGAGGCAGTGCAGGATCCCAGAGCTCTGCCCCACAGCACTCTCCCCTGTTCTACCCGTCAAACACTGGAAGAAGCGTGAGCAGCAGGTCACGGGAGGTGATTCTCCCCCTCTACTCTGCGCTTGTGAGACCCCACCTGGAGTCCTGCGTCCAGCTCTGGAGTCCTCAACACAGAAAGGACATGGACCTGGTGGAACAGGTCCAGCAGAGGGCCACCAAGATGCTCAGAGGGCTGGAGCACCTCTGCTGTGAGGACAGGCTGAGAGAGCTGGGGCTGTTCAGCCTGGAGAAGAGAAGGCTCCAGGGAGACCTTGGAGCAGCCTTCCAGGATCTGAAGGGAGCTCCAGGAGAGCTGGAGAGGGACTCTTGGTCAGGGAGTGGAGGGACAGGACAAGGGGAAAGGGTTTTAAAGTGGAAGACGGGAGATTTAGATTAGATATTAGGAAGAAGTTCTTTGCTGTGAGGGTGATGAGGCACTGGGACAGGTTGCCCAGAGAAGCTGTGGCTGCCCCATCCCTGGAGGGGTTCAAGGCCAGGCTGGATGGGGCTTGGAGCAACCTGGTGTGGTGGGAGGTGTCCCTGCCAGGGCAGGGCAGGGGGGCTGGAACTTGATGATCTTTAGGGTCCCTTCCAACTCCAACCATTCTAAGATCCTATTAAATGATTCCCCAGGAAAGAGGCCCCAGCCAGGTGGGAGACCAGCCCTTCGACACCCCCTGGATTCCTCTAAACCTCTTTTGTCTCCATCACCCTGATGCCCCGCGCAGTAACAGGACACCCAGCCAGAAGCAGAGCACTGATAAAGCAGGGGGTCCGGAGGGCGAGCACAGCAGGGACACCAGAGAGTGGTGACCTCAGCAGATGTCACTTATTTTTCCCCTCCCCAGATACCTCCTGAAACCAAAGACCCAGGGATTTCTCAGGGGATGCTCTGGCTGATCCCCACTCACCAGTGCCGCAGGTGGCCGTGCAGGTGGTCCAGGAGCCGAAGCGCCAGAGGAACTCTGCCTGCTCAATCTCGTTCTCGCTGTCGGCCGCGCGCTGGATGGTGTACTGGTATCGCACGCCCGGGTTGGTCTCCTGAAACAGCAGCTGTGGGGACAGGAGGGCGGTCAGGGAGGTGACAGCAGAGCAGCCGGGGCTGGCTGTCGCACCCTTTTCAGGAGATAACAGCCACGGCCATCAAAAGATGGCATTCTCCATCCGGCTCCACACCAGGGCTGCATTACCTGTGCCCCAGCAACAAATCCCTTTGGAAACAGGGTTAGCACACGGCCAGGGCAGTGCAGGAGCAGAGGAGCTGCCCCTGCTGTGAGCGCTGGGCTTATGGAAATGTCAGGTAACGATCAAAAAATAACATTGAGAGCACAAGAATCACCAAGAATTTGTTTGCATGTCTCCCCTGATGTTGAAAACATCAGCCTGGAAGGATTCCCCTGTTAACCCCATCCAGTCCCACTGCCAAACACGGACCTTCTCAAGTTTCAGTGTGCTGAAGGGGTCCAGAACAGCCAGATGTCCCCTTCCCCGCTGGGGAGAAGGTTGTGTATGTGCCACCACCAGCCCCAGCCCTACAGACCACGGGGCAGAAACAACCCTCCCGCTGGTTGGGGGGATGCTGAGCCATGTCTGCCTCTCCCCATCACTCCTGAGCTCTCGGCGAGGGGTCTTACAACGGAGGAAGGCTCCGACTGTCCTTTGGGACAGCAGCAGGAGGAAGGGAAGGGGACAGCAGCAAAGGAGGAACGGAATTTCCTTGGCTCTGCATGTCCCAGAGAGCTGCAGCTGCTCCAGCAGCCTCCCTGGGGAAGCACTGCGGCACATCTTGGCTGGAGATACCAACCACCTGTGTTGGTGGCACCTCCAACTCGCCACTGATGTGCCCCATGCACCACCCCAGTGTGACCCCCATCTCGTCCAGTGGCCGAAGGGGCTGTGGCAAAAAGGAGGGAGCCGCTGGCCACAAGCACCAGTGATGACTGGTGGCGACTTGCTCCCGGAGGGATTTCATTCCTTGCTCCCCTCACTTGGAAGGGGCTCCCATTGTTCTTGACACTCCATTGACACAAATCCTGCCCAAAGCACCTCCCGCACCAGCGCCGGGTGAAGGCTGGGACTTAAACCTTGTTTTCCTTAGCCTAAGTGCTCCTATTGCTGCCAGAGCTTTGTTGTTCTTGGAGCTTTGGCCGGAGTGGAGCGGGGAAGTGGGAGGAGGGGGGGACACAGGCATCTTTCCAAAACCTCTTCATGAATATTGAAACACTTTTGTCAAAAGGTTTTAATGAGGCTATGAATCCCAGAAAGTGATCTGCGGGTGCCGAGCAGGCCAGCGCTCCCATTAACAGCAGCACTTGGCAGCAGGCGAGCCCAGCATCCCGCTCACTTCTCAGCCCCAGACTTGGCTGGAAAAAAAAAAAGGGAAAAAGGTGAAAAGTTTGGCAGCTCGGCGTGGCCGGGCTCCAGGGCAAGAGCCTCAGCAAAAGGGATGATGCTCGGGAAGGGTGCTGAGCCATGACTGACTGGGCTGGGCGGTCATGGAATCAGAGAATTGTCAGGGAATTTCTCTGGGGAGACCCTGGAGCAGACTTCCAGGATCTGAAAAGAGCTCCAGGAGAGCTGGAGAGGGACTCTTGGTCAGGGAGTGGAGGGACAGGACAAGGGGGAAGGGTTTTAAATTGAAATTTTACTATGGGGTTAATTGTAACCTCTTCTGCCCACACCCAGGCGGGCACAGCGACTGGTCCTGGGTGCCCTCCCCTGCCGAGTCAGGCAGCATCACCCACCTCCTCAGAGCCTCAGGGGGTCTGATGAACCATAGAGACTCATTCTGGGGAGGGAATTTGTTTTTATGGAAATTCCCATCTGCATAAAAAGAGTAAACCTTGACATTTCTATTTGTTTCAGAGGATTTAAAATGGATTTTTTTGATTTCTTTTTGATTTTTACCTTCTGCCTCAAGGGCTTTTGGAAGGAACAGAGGCGCCCTGTGAAGAATCACCGAGGGTTTGCACCACGGAGCAGGACCCCTTGGTCCAAGCTCCTGGCCATGGCCCCATCCCTTGGATGGCAGGGAAGTACCACAATGGACAATGGGAAGGCAGGAGATCCAGTGGCTTCTGTCTTCCCCATCCTCCCTGTCACACACCCCAAACCACCAGCAGATCCCAGACTGTACCTGGATCCACACGGGCTCCACGGTGGGCCCCGGAGAGGTGAGGTTCTCCCAGTTCCCTGTCCTCTTGTAGGTAAAGGTGGTCCCTGCCACCCTGTAGTCCCCGTTCCACTGGATGGTCCAGCCACCGTTCAGGAAATACTTCTCTGGGTCCTCGCTCCGCAGCGCCAGAAAATTCCCAGCTTCTGCCACTTCTTCGATCCGGATCTCCCGCGCTCCCACAGGGATAATCCCGATATCAACGTAACCTGGGCACGGAACCAAGCATTGGTCTTGGGGGAGTCTAAGATGGGGCAGAGACGACTCGTGTCCATCCTTACCCCTTAGCAAGGCACCAGTGGGCACCAAACCCCACCTCGTGCTGAGCCCAGCCACCTTCTCTGCTGGCATAACACATCGCTGAGCAAGATGCTTCCCACCTGGGTGCTGGCAAAGCATTTACTGCACTTCCAACATGTCCCTGCAACCCACAAAATCCCCTAAAACCCCTCCAGACCTTCTCCAGCATGCACAGATCTAGCTTCCAGGCTTCTAGATGCAAAAAGCAACATGGGGATGCTTTTTTTCCAAGGAGCAAGAAGTGGAACAGCAACGCCACGTCTCCCTCGTGCTGCTGCTTGGGTCTTATCCCACCCAAATCGATTGAAACAATTAACAGCCACGCTGCAAACGAGCGTGGAGAGGAGCATGTCTCCCTTACCCAGCCCTTCGCTGTCCTCAAAGGTCTTCTGGACGGTGTGGCAGGTGGAGCCGTCCCCGTGGCAGACGCCGCAGCGGTCCTCCAGGGCGTTGGAGTCGATCTCGTAGTCGCAGCCCACGTTCTGCAAGGCAGCCCCGTCAGCCCCTGCCCGCCCCAGCCTCGCACCACGCCAGCGGCTGCTGGGGCGGCAGCAAGGAGGGAGAGACACGACGGTCCTAAATGGTGGGAGATAAGGAACAGGGATGGGAGAATGGGGCGTGCCGGAGCCGCTTTGCTCAGGAGGGGTGGTGGTACAGACACCTCAGCTGCCACACCGGTTTCTCTAACATATCTTTGTAGTCCTGCCACCCTGTTCACACACAGTGAGGAGCGCAACCCACACCTCATCTTCACCTTTTCCAACCTAAATCACCGAGCAGCAGAGCCTGCTGGCACACATTATGGGCTGAGCTGAGCTGGGAAAGCCCCTTGGTCCTCAGCCCTGCTGGTCCTGTTTCAAAATACTTTCACAGAATCATAGAGTGGTTAAAGTGGGAAGGGACCTTAAAGATCATCAAGTTCCAGCCCCCCTGCCCTGCCCTGGCAGGGACACCTCCCACCACACCAGGTTGCTCCAAGCCCCATCCAGCCTGGCCTTGAACCCCTCCAGGGATGGGGCAGCCACAGCTTCTCTGGGCAACCTGTCCCAGTGTCTCACCACCCTCACAGCAAAGAACTTCTTCCTAAGATCTCATCTAAATCTCCCCTCTTCCGATTTAAAACCGTTACCCCTTGTCCTATCACTAGTCTTCCTGACAAAGAGTCCCTCTCCAACTACCTCCTGAAAACTATTTTTTATGTCGTGCTGAAGCTCTCCCCACCTCGTGCCAGAGCGAGATGCTCCCTGAGATCTTTGCACCACAAAAGCCACCCGCAGCCAAGACCCCAAAGGGACCTGCTGGGTCTTGTGCCTGGAGCCTTCAGCCTTCGCTGCCTGAGGAGGTGCCCAGGATCTGCTGGCACACACCTACTGCAGAAACAGTGCTGGTTCAGCTTCTCCCACAGCCTGTCATCAGCCAGGTTTAAGTCTGGTGCAACGGGCTCAGCAGTGATGAGGATTTTGGGTGCAGCGAGCTCTGGGTAAAGGTGCTGTCATCTGCTAGATTACACACCAAGTGAAAACCATGACCCCTGTGCTCTCCTCCAGCCTCTGCACCGGCACGCTGTGGCTTTTGAAGTCACTCACAGCCCATTCCAGGAGGAAACAGCACCTTCCCAAAGCCTCCAGTTGCCGCTGGGTCCTGGCCCGCAGCGTGGCCAGTGAGGGGGGGAAGTTTCCACGCATGGTTTTGATATAAGAGGCTGGAAGGAAACTCGTTGGCTGATTATTTTCCCCATTTCCTGCTGCTCTTTGTGCCATCCAAAATGTCTTTTTTTTTTCCCCTCCCCCCAAAAAGCATGTTTTTCCAAAAAGCCTTTCAGAGAGCATCTTTACCTAACACGAAGGCAGACCTGACCGCATCCCTGATGGCTTGTGTGAGTCCCTGGTGACACAGAAATCCAATGTCCCTTGTGTGTTTATTCCTAAACATCAGGCTCACTTCCCGAGGGAGAGGGAAGGTGTGACTGGAAGGGCTGTCTTGTTGCCAGCAGAAGCCCTTGGGGGACCCAGGCTACAGCTCAGCAAACTCCCCCCCAGTCACACCAGTATCTCTCCAGAGGATTCTCAGCACCGACCGTGTCGTTTCCACCACATTCCTGTGCCTCCCGCACTGGGAGGTGCCCTCCTGGGCCAGCAGCCAGGGCAATGCTGCCACACATCACAGCTCGTTTGGAGAGAGCTTCCAAGAAATTAAAATAGCAACCCAAAAGGGAAACTGAATCCCAGTGCTGGGAGAGGCTGCCAAGCTGGGGGAGGCATCTCCATCACTGCAGGTCAGACCTGTGGCTGCCAGCATCAAGCTGGGTGTCCTCTCTACACTCCCTTTCACACACCAGACATTATTTTCAAGTGAAATTCTTCCTTTTTTTTTTCCCCTCTGGGTTTGTGCTCTGTCTCTGTTTCCCTGCAGCCAAAATACACATGGAAACAAGGAAAACTTTCCGAGCGGTGAATGACAAAATGAATCTCAGCCCGTCGGTGCGTGCAGGAGGGGAGACAGGGAGGGGTGATGGTGCCCACCCGCACTTCCCCGAGCACGGGGGGCAATCCTGGAGCTCCCTGCCTGGCGTGGGACCCACCTTGCAGATGCCGTTGATGCAGATGTCGCGGCTGGCATTCATCTCGTAGCAGGGCGTCCCGTCGATGACGGCGTCCCGCAGCTTCTCCGCAAAGTACTCGTCCTCCGGCCGGCAGTGCAGCTCGCAGGGGTTAACTGGGGAAGCCCAACAGGCAGAAAACTAAACCCGAGCAGCTGGGGGACACCCCAACCATCTCTGAAAACATAAATCCACCCTGCAAGCCCAGCCAGAACTTAAAATACAGCACAGACACGCCGCAAGGCAAATCTTAGAGAGGCGCACGGCAAAAATCAAGCTGTTGGCAGGACTGGGGTTCAGGGATTTTGTCAGGGCTGGAGGCATAAACTCACTGTTGTTGGGCACTGGTGTCCACTTGTAGAGTTTCCCTTTGTAGGGCATGGGGTTGAACTGGCTGCACTGGAGCTGGCGGAAGGAGGGCTTGTCTGGGGGACACGGCCTGACGTTGCAAATCCGGAACCGCTTCCGCTCCCCCAGGCAGTACCTGCCCCCATACTTGGGCCTGTTCGTGGGAAGAAAAGGCAAAAATCAGAGAATTTCAGAAGGGTTTGGGTCAGAAGGGACATTAATGACCAAGGGGGTTGGAACTCGATGATCTTGAAGGTCCCTTCCAACTCTAACCATTCTATGATTCTATGATCTAGTCCAACCCCCCTGCATGGACATCTGCCTGGTCAAGATTAGGACTGGACCAGGTTGCTCAAAGTCCCATCCAACCTTGAACCCCTTGAACCCCAGCTTCTCTGGGCAACCTGTTCCAGGGTCTCACCACTCCCACAGTTTAAAAATTCCTCCTCACATCTAACCTAAATCTACCCTCTTCCAGTTTAAACCCGTTATCCTCTGTCCTATCAAACACTGCACACAAGGGGAAGCTCCCTTTTTATTCCCAGCTAAGGGAGGGTGGGTTTGTACTGGCTGCTGAGGTTTGATCTCCTGGAGTGGGGTCAATCCTGACCTTTCCTAGAATCAATGAGGAGCTCTCCCAGTTATAACCCACACATGGCTCTCCCGCAGTGTTCATGGAAGGAAGCTGGCTGTGAACCCAGCATCCATCCTAGAAGTGTTCCCACTCCATAGAGCAAGCTTTTGAAATGTGTGGAAACCATGGCCCATGTCTTTCTTCTCCAGGGCCCTCCTGGACCAGCTCCCTGCTGCTGTGGGATGTGCTACAGGACCATGCAGCATGAGACCAAAGGCATCTTCTGCTGAGTGATGGCTCTCGAGCTGGATCAGCTACATCTCGGGTCTCGTCCCTCTTGAGAGACTCTCCTTAATGTTGGAAATACGGTCAATTTTGTAGCTCTGGTGTAGAATGCCACAAAAGCAGTTATTTAAGCCAGGTGTCACCAGTGGTGGTCACGTCTGAAGCCCTCCCACCTCCTGCAGCTGCAGCTGGGTACCCTTCCCCTGGTGTAAAATATCTCCTTCACCATCCTGGGTACCACGGCTTAGGAGATGCCAGCGCTCCCGTGAGCCAGGTCAGGCACGAGGAGCTGCTGACTCTGATGCTCTACCACCCAAAGGAAAGCAAAGCTGCCACTGGGCTTTTTAAAGCAAGAGGGACTCTAAAAGCACCAATAGTTCTTTCTCAGGTGCCAACAGACTCCCAAAATATCACCACCATCCCCTGATGCTTTGCCTCTTCCTTTGGGCACAGCACTCGCCGTGTCCCCACAACCTCATGTCCCCCGATCAGTTAAGTCCGGGCACACTTTGCTGACAAGAATCAAGTTAATTATTATTTTAGGGTCGTGTTTACATACTCTGCCCTGAGGAAATGCCTGTGGGAGGAGGGCTGCCCAGCACTCACATTTGTTCACTCCATCCAACAGGCAGAGCTGAAGATTTACCTACGGTGGCCAAAGCAAACAACTGCCTGGGGAAACTCTCCTGCTGTTCCAGCACCGGCTCTCCTGCCTGCCCACAGCTGTGTTTAAAACCCTCCACAAACTACAACTGCACTTCTGCCGTGAAACTCCCGTCACACAAACCCAGCTCCTGGCCCAGGACCCAGATTACGCAGCGCTTCTCAGGAAGAAACCAGGCAGGGAGCGCATCAGGGCTCACAAAAGACCCTGCTCCTGGGGCTTTCAGAGCTCCTCACCGACACTGAAAAGCAACCACTGCTGGCAAATTGCCCCAAACCCCCTTTTTTCTCCCCATCCCAGGGTGCTCTGACACCTGGGCAAGCCGGGGGCTCTGGCTATGTCCAATACAACAGTGATTTGATGATGCAGGGGACATGTGGGGAGCAGATGGGTCAGCCTAGAAATCATGGGATGGACAAAGCTGCTCCTCCATCAGTTTTCAGATACTGGAGAGAGCTGGCACTGGCCGGCGTGGGGGAGGCAGCCTCTGGCTGGGTATAGATCAGAAATCACTCATGAAAAGCAACAGGGGGATAACCAGCAGCAGGATTTTTCCAGATGACTCCAAATCAGACCCAAAGAACACCTGCTTTTCTTTTCTGTCATTAAAGGACACTGGATATCATAGAATCATAGAATGGTCAGAGTTGGAAGGGACCTTAAAGATCATCCAGTGCCACCCCCTGCCCTGGGCANACAATAACCCCATGAAACCAATCCCTTGAGCGTTTCAAATGCACGGTGTTCACACTGATGACCATGTAATGACACATCTTGGCCGTGCAGCGGCAGCCAGGGGCAAGACCACGGTGGCCAGGTCCTCTGCTTTACGGGGCAGTGTTGGGTTCCTCTCCAATAAATGGGGTCTGGGGGAGCTCCGGGGGGGTGAGGGCTCGCTTACGTGGGGCTGTTGCACTGCCTCTCCGCGCTCTGCACGCCCGCACCGCAGCTGCGAGAGCAGGATGCCCAGGAGCTCCAGGAGCTCCAGCCGCCGGCGATCGCCTCGGGACGGTAGCCCACAGGCACACATTCCCCGTTGAAGCACCACTGCGAAGGGAGAGGACAGAAGAAGAGAAAAAAAACAAGGCTTCAGGGTGCAATAATTGGTGTTGAGTCAGAGAGCCCATGGGGTGCCCTGTGGAAATCCATGCTTTGCTCACATAGAGGTGCCTGAGGGTGAGTTGGGCTCTGCTGGAGCCTGGAGAACCTCCATGGGATGGGAAACTCAAGAGATGTTGGGTTGTTTGATGATTTGTCCCAGGTAACATACTCAAACCTCCCCCAGGACCCCTCAGCAAGGGGATTCACAGCCCCATCTCAGCCCAGAGAGAAGGGTCAGTGAGGCATCACCATGGACAAAGGCACACAGGTCTCACAGGGATCATCCCTGGTGCCCTGGGACCAGGACTTTGGGAGGAGACACTAAACCAAGCAAGAAGAAATGTCCATGGGCATTTTTATAACTTTATAATAGTTTTATGCTACCTGGAGCAAGAAAACCCTGTTCCGGCATGCCACTCATGCAAGGCTGGCCAGAGCTGGTTGCCCACAGATGGTGGCCCCTCCGCACTGCCAGACCCTCCGTGCCCCAGAGCAGGGAGAGGAATTCCCTGTGGAATTCCCCTGTGAGCAGGACAAGGAGTCTCAGTGGCCGCAGCAGGGACTGCTCCCCATTACCTTGTTCTCCCCACAGGCTGTGCCATCGACGGCAGCATCCAGCTTGGAGTGGCACGTGTTCCCCACCGTGCACCATAGCGTGTTGCAGACGCTCTGCAGAAAGCACAGGACATATTTAGGGCACCCAGCAAACCCATTGGCACAAGCTTAACTTGCAGGGAGAGGACCACCCCGTGCAAAGCTCCCCGCTGCCACATGAGCCTGTGTAAGAATCACAGAATTGCCCAGGTTGGAAGGGACCTTTCAGATCATCCAGTCCAACCATCAACCCAACACTGACAAACCCACCACTGACCCATGTCCCTCAGCACCACATCTGCCCGGCTTTGAAACCCCTCCAGGACTGGTGACTCCACCACCGCCCTGGGCAGCCTCTTCCAAAGCTTCACAACTCTTTCCATGAAGAAATCTTTCCCAATCTCCATCCTAAACCTCCCCTGGTGCAACTTGAGGCCATTTCCTCTTGCCCCATCGTCTGTTCCTTGGGAAAAGAGACCAACCCCCCCAGCTTATGTTGGAGAGAGGAACCCTGGCTTACATCCATGTCATCACAGAAGGTGGAGTAGGGGCCGTACTGCAGCCGGCACTGGTGGCCCACATCGTAGAGGACGCCCGGGGGCACCAAGGGGTAGTCCAGCACCTCCCGGGCAGGGGGGTCATCCAGGCACAGCCCCCAGCCCCGGCTGAAAGAGAGAGGTCAGAGCAGCATCACCACCAGCCCAGCACAGCCACACCAGACTCTAACAGAGGAACCAAACAGCTCATTAACATCCCACCACCACCAGAAGCAATTAGCATCTCCAGCTGCTAGGACCCTGGCTCTCCAACCCACCCCAGCACACGGATGGGCACGGGTAGGTACCTGCTTTTCAGGGTGGGTAGTTTTTGGGGTGCCTGGTCCCAGAGTGACCACCCCACTGCCCCCAGGGCTGGTGGGTTTTGGAGAAGGTGAAGGGACAAAGGCAGCAGCAGCTTCTCCATGCAGCTGTGGGGCCAGTCCCTGTCTCAATCCCCATTTCCCCCCTGAGATGTCCCTGTCCCCCTGATGGAAAGCCAGAAATGCCATTTTCCCTGGGAATAATCCCTTTGGATCTTAGCTTTGTGACCAGGTCATCGGCTCAGCCCCCAGCCGGGACCCCGCTTTCCCCACTCTAGGAGAAGGATTTCACTGAACAAACATCTCAGCTGCTGAGAACCAGCTGCTGTCCTCGTGTCCCCGCATCCCACCGGGGCTGTCTCCATGGAGAGCACAACCCTGGTGTTAGTGCCCTGCTAACAGAAATAAAGCCAGCAACAAAACAGGCTCGCCCTCCTCTTTGCCGCTACAAACAGTGCTCAAACTGTGCTGGATGGGATGTTTTTTAGTAAAAAGATATTAAAGCTGAGCCCTGCAGGCTGGCCGGGGCAGGCAGCCAGGCTGCAGGAGCCGGGGGGGACACTGCTGGTTGTCCCTTGGTGCTTTTGCTGCGATGCCTCACAAACACACCAGAAACTGTGGCTAGCTCAGCCCTCGGTGTTGATTTAGAACAAACATGTTTCCAGCAAGGCAGAGCGTCCGGTGAGGCTTTCTCAGCAGATTAGATTACTCTGGCTCCTTCTGACGGGGAACAGGTCAGAATTAACTCGAAACAAGATTCTGTGTCAACCCAGAGCAGCAACACAGAGACCGGGGCCAGCAGCCGGGGGGGGCACCTGCGTTGGGGTCCCAGCAGCGCCGTGGGGTGATGCCCATCAGAACCATCCCACCCCAGTGAGGTCCACAGCAGACACCAGCAAACACCCCACTGGGCTGGAGACAGCCCTTTAAAACACCATGGACATAGAACTTTTCTGTCCTGGAGCGGAGGGTGATTTAGATTTGCTGTCAGCTTTCCAGCGCTGTGTTCGAGACCTATTTCTTCATTAAATATTTTACAATCGTCCTACTGGCCTCTTCAGTTGGCCAAAACATATTATTGAGCCGGCAAAAAAAAAATCAAAACCAAAAAAATCCTTGGCATGAGTTTTCCCTCTGGCTTTGCAGGGATGTGCAATAAACCCCACGCTGCAGTAAAAACGCACAGGGGCTCTCCCAGCCTGTTCCTTAACAAGCCGGATGATGGAGTAGATGGGATGGTGATTAAATCCCCATCTGTGAGCAAGCTGGGAGGATCTGCAGATACATTTGAGAGCGGGATTAAAATTCCAAAAGCACTTGGAGAACTGGAGGAAGGGTCCAAAAAGCCAGGAAGGAATTCAATAAAAACAAAGGCAAGGATTGGAGCTCGGGAGGAACCGGCTGCTCAAAGAGGAGATGCAGCAGCCCTGGCAGCAGAGTGATGGAGCAGGCAGGGCTGGAGAGGACCAGCCATTCCCAAGCCCAGGAAAGGTGGGAATGAAATGAAAGAAGCCCATGAGAGGGTGATGGATGAAGACATCCCAGTGATGCACAGAGAGGCCGCAGAACTGGTTGTCTGATCAAGACAGAGAAAAGACTGAAGGGAGATAAGACAACCTGCAGCTGTGCCAAGGCTGGAAGGAGTGGAAGGAGTTTCTCCACACCATCAAGGCATCCATGAGACACTCACCCCTGTTTTACAAGGGTGTTCCCCCAGCCAGGCTGGGAAAGAGCTCACGTCATGGGGAGCGAAAAGCCTTACAGCATCTTCCAGCTCCTCCGAGGGTCACAGGGAAAAATCAGAGAACACCAAAAAGGGCTGGTTTGGGACCAGAGCGAGGAGGAGCAAAGGGGTCTCTCCACCACAGGAGCATCACCTGAAGAAGGGATGCTCATTGCCTTGGGGGTCACCACCACCACAGCAGGGACGTGACTTCTTCCATCACGCCTGGGTGGACCCTGATTCCCAGCATGGCCAAAAGGGTCCCCCAGCCCCAGCTGCAGCCCCAGGGCCATGACGCTGTCAAACATATTCAGATGTTTAAACGTTCAGCAACATTTGTAAAATACAAATCTTTTGTAAAATAAGAATCAGCCTCTGAGAGTGCTTGTTTTTTGTATTTTTTTTAAACATGAGGCCTGTTCCAAGCACATCTAGCAACCCCAGGTCAGCGGGGTCCCATTTTCTGGCTCATTCCTTCCCGTTCTCCTGCCAACATCGCATTATAACGCACTCATGTCTGTGCTGGCACTGCCTTTCTCTCCCCCAGGGTACGTCACAGTCGGGGAAAGTTGCCTGCTGGGCTCTGTCCTGCTCTCCAGGAAGAGCTGCCCCTTCTGGGGGGAGCAGAGAGACCAAAACCCAACTGGAGAAGCCTCCAGCTGCTCTGTTTCTTCCCCATCGCAGCTTGTAGCAGCCCGAGGTCACTACGAGCAGGAAACTCCTCCACAAGTAGTGAAGGTTTAAAGCAGAGGGCCAAGAACGCTGCGGATACGAGAAACCTCCATTCCACCAAAAGCCATAAATCAAGGATAATTCACCCTGCCAGGGGAGCAAGCCCACATGTTCTGGGCTGGGATTTAGGAATGGGAGCTCAGCCTCAGGCAGCATCCCCCTGGCATGTAACTGCGGGTCCCTCGCCCGGCTCTGGCAAGGAAGGAACACGTTTCTCCAGTGCGAGACACTGGCTGACAACGCTAAGTCTCTGGGCTGTGTTCCTAGGAACTTAATAACAACAGGCTGAAAAATCAGCCACGGGGCGCTAAAAATAAACAAATACATGGAAGAATTTGGCTCGGTCTCATCTCCTCACGTGATGCCTCCCTTGCCTAGAGGCAAACATCATCTCCTCCTCGCTCAGCACCGAAGAAAACTGCACAGAACCTCCGAGAAAAACCACTCTGGCTTTACTTGTTCAAGCCACAACTCCCGTGCCACCACCCTCTTATGTTGGAACCCCCATCCTTTGCAGCAAGGACTAAGGTAAAAGCATCCCCGTGGGCGCTGGAGCTGATTGCCAAGCCCACAGCCACCCCCAGCAAGGAGGAAGAGGAAGGGAAGACTTACTCGAGGAACCGTGTGATGTACTCCCGGCTGCAGCGGGACCAGGTGAGCGGGGATGTGTCATACAGGAGCTGTGGAGACATGATGAAAGGTCTTTTCCCAACTGGCTCACAGTCATTGCTGCTTCCATCATGCTGAATCCCAAAACTGTGTAAGAGCACAGCCCCACAAAGGAGAGGTGAGCCGAGCCGCACGCCGACAACACCGCGCAGCCTCGCTGCACACCAGCCCAGCTCCACCTGGAACAGGACCGGGGCGTCTGGCCAGGTGGGACATTCTAGTCACACCAGGGACACTGCCCCAAACTTTGTCCCGTGCTTTTATTTCAGCTTTTTTACTCAGTACTCAGCTGAGAAATAAGTAGTGAGGCTACCCAACAAGACTAACTCCATCAAACCTACTAGGTGCGTGGGTTTGCCATACAAAGGTATCTATTATGAACTGTGACGTTTGAGTGATCTTGTTGAAATTTAACTGAAATTAGGGCAAGCAAAATTCTGTCACTGATTCTACACCCAGACCCTATTTTAAAACTCTCTGGTCCACCCTCTTCTCCAAAACCCTCAGCATCAGCAACACAGGATGATACAAAACGCCCTTTGTCCAGGTTGCCTTGCCTTGTGTGATTTTTCATCGAACCTGCGGCAACCAAAAACTTACCCATCCTGTTAAACTCCCCGAGTAAATCCCCCTGGGAGAGGAGGAAGGTTTGCACCATCAAGGAATCTCCTCCCAAGTTCCACCCCTGACTGAGCAGCGCGGAGAGCAGAGGAGAGGAGGACGAGGAGGAGGAAGCCGGTGGTACCTGTGTCCGAGCTCGTGGGCCACAGTGAAGGCCAGGGGCAGCCCCGTGTCCTCGTTGATGTTGCAGCTTCTGTGGGGCTGGCACATCCCCGCCACGTGGGAGAGGCCCAGGGTCTCACAGGGTCTGTTCATGGCCGCGCAGATGTCCTTCCTGGGGGGTGGTGGAGACAAGGGACAGACAGACACAGAGCAAAGAGGGGTGTGAAAGCAGCAGGAGCCAACTCGGGACACGTCCCAGCCCGTGGAGGAAGACACACGGACAGTGGCCAAACAGAAGCCAGAATGGAGACGTCCAACCTCTTTCCGCAATGGAAAGATTTACGACCTCTCCATCCCCCTTTACTCTCCCAGTATCCCTGGCTTATTATTAAGCCTGATTAATGGGGTCTGCTAGCCAGGTTGGCTACACGCATGCCATCGTACAAATAAAGCTGATGCTGGGGATAATTAAGCAATTACTACATCGCCCGGGGAAGCGCATCCCAGGGGTGCTGTGGTCCAGGGTGGAGGAGCTCCAGCCACCCAGGAAGAACAACACCATTGAAGTGCGTGGCCTTAAGTGCCTCAGTTCTTGCTACAAAGAGAGCTTCCTACAGAAGATAAAGCTGTTGTGGGTTGTGAATCATCACAACAAACCACCGCGCTGCTGCCAAGAACCAAGCTGCTGCCGCGGCCTGAAACCATCAAACCCAGTTCTGACTGTAAGGTATATAAACTTGGCCAGAGGCACGAATTCCTGCGAGCTCCATGGGAGGTCATGGGCCAACTCTGCCAATCCCAGCATTAAGCTCTGAGGCAAAAAGGAGAGTTAATCCTTGTGTACATCTCCCCGCAGGATCCAGCCTTTCTGGGGCTTGGCAACAGGGCCACGGTGAAAACCTGGTTTGGAAATCTCAACTGCAAGTCAACTGGGAGCCCTCTCCCGTTTTAAACCTGAGACTTGGGACCAGTTCCAGCCACGAGGACCAGGTTACCTTCAGATTTCACATTCCACCTCTTATACGCAGGTGTCCAGCCAGGACTCAGGTGTGGACAGTGAGATTTCAAGAGCTCCCACTGAGATGCTCCCCTGGTTGCCTCTCTGCCCCCCTGCCCACCAACGTGTTTCTAGCTCCCAGCATAGCATCTACATCGTTAAATTATCCCATGAGGATGATACCTTGTGAGCAGGACTGCCACGTCGTGGTGCAGGGGATGGGAATCTCCTTTCACGTTGATGCTCTTCTGCCACTTGCAGAAGCTCCTCAAGGTGTTGTCTGCGTGGTGGGAGATTTTCAGATCCTCCTGCCAACAGAATCAAAAGGTTGCCGTCATACTGCTGCCAGATCTGCTTGGTTTTTCAGATGCAGGAGGGAGGGGACTGAGCTCAGACGGATCAGAGCGGAATCAGGAGTAACTGCTATCCAGATGGAATCGCTCCATATTTATAGGTTGTAGCCTGGGTGGGAAAACACCCCTTTTCTGCTTTCTTTTCATCTGTGATTCAACCAAAACATGACATTATCTGATACCGGGGGCTAAGAAACGCTGCAGAGAAATATCCCCTCCTGGCTGATAGAGAAGGATGCAGCTGGGGAGCCCGTCTGAGCGGCGTCAGGCTCCCACCGTAGCTGGGAGCACAAACAACCAGTGACCCACTCCCTCCGCTACCGAGTTATCCTAAATTATTGTTAGGAATGAGATTCTGCAGCTCCTCTGGCCGTAGTGTCCCCTTGACTTCACCAGTGCTGCAGCCCGTGCAGAGGACAAGGAAAGGAGGCAGAGGCGCCTGCATTTGTCTTACGCAAACCCACCCAGGCCACAAAAAAAGCACAAGAGATTCTGAGCTTTCAAGGCCAGCTCCTCCATGTGTCCCAGCCCGGCTGCCAGGAGAGGAGGGTGAGTCACCCTGTTTTGTTTTTACCTCCTCGTCTTCCAGCAGGATGAGTCGCACAATCGCAATGTTGATGGGGTTCCCGATGCTGGCGTGGTGGAACAGACCTGCCACCTGCAACGCACAAAAGCCAAAGAAATAAAGCCCCAAATGAAAGAAAGAAAGACCTTGCCCCGTGACACCGCTGCTGGTACGGACATCTGCAGGGGAACAGGAGCTCCAGGGGAAGCTACTGAAATGTTGTTGACACCGTCTCAGGGAATTCCCCAAAATGAAAGACCAGATGCAGACCTGGACTAAAGTGTTTAAAGTTGATATAATCTGTGCTGCAGATTGAAGCTCAACCAGAAACACCCAGGGGAACACCTCTGCTTTCACTCCCTAATAGATGTGTTTAACATCCTGGGCTCTCCGGGTGCCTTCACCAGCCCCCAGAAACCCAGGGTGGGCACCAACCTCCACCTCCCTTCCCTGGAGCATCCCTACCCTCAGGCTATCTCCCTGGGAGGCCACGTTATCCATCCCCACCATGGGAAGGAGAAGAGAACACTTCTCAAACACCAACCCATCCTCCCATGGCCCATGGAGCTCTAAGGAAAGCCAATGCGCGGGTGGGAAGAGCCTCTGGTGAGAGGTTTGCTGAGGTCCCATCAGGGATGAGTCCTGGTGACCCCGGTGGTCTTCATGCCTCATAACCCCAGGGAGCTGGCAGCTCTGCCGCTGAGAAGACCAGGACTCACCATGTTCATCACAGTCAGCACATACTTCTCTATGTTCTCACTCCCGTGGTAGTCTATCATCTTGGTGTCAGCCACCACCAGCGTTTCCACCCACTTCTCCTTGCTGATGGAGCGCTGCTTTATCCGCCTCTTCCTGTGCTGCTTCTGCTCCCACCTTTCTCGCCGCTTCTCAGACCTCTCCAGGCTTTCCTGAGATTCTGAGGGATAAAAGGGGGAGAAAAAAAAGACATTTTGTTGTTTTTTCTCTTTTAGGTAAAACATCTGCAACATTGGAAAAATGTCGTCAAGGCCTCTTTAATTCAGAGAAACAACCTTTGGGTGCTGAGGAGGAGGCCCACACTTCAGACACATGCGTTACTGGGGGGTGAAGACTCCAATCTTCCATGGCAACACTAGCATCATTAAAAAAAAATTATAAAAATAAAGCATCTGAAGTAATTTCTCTGACCAGAAGAGGGTTTGCAATATTCCATGTGGAGCATCCCAGAGCAGAGCACTTGGGGTTCGTATCGACATAAGAATCTACAGGCAGCCCTCCAGAGAAGCTGGAGCACGTACCATACCACCAAAAAGTACTATAATATTATACAGATATTATCTGATTATATCATATATGTGTAATTACCCTGTTGCTGATTTTCAGGTCATAGCTAACAAGTGTTTTATTTCAATTCTAGCTATCCGCTTCAATCATTCCGATTACCCAATGTCATAAAATGATAAAAACACACGCATCAATAATTCACCCAACATAAAAACTGAAAAGAAAAGCAGAAGATGGAAGACAGAATGAAAGAATAAAATAACATTGATTTTCCTCTCCAATGCTCTTTAATCTTTGGTAATTTTTTTTAAATTACTTTTCTGAGCCAAATCCCAAAGTTCATCCGTGTCACTGCTGGGAGCCACAGAGATCCTCCCGGGCACACAGAGACTGAATCCTGCTCCTTCCCCAGGAGGAACAAGGGGAACATTCACTGGCTGTGGGGTGGAGGAGAACACGGATGCTCCTCACGGACGCCAGCGGCCGGGAATTCTCAGGCAGAGACTCTTCCTGTGACGCTGCTCTGAGACCAAGGTCAGGGTCAGCCCCAAGCTGGGCAAAGGCTTTACAAACCTCATCCCACACAGTGGGAATCACTTTTATGGCCGGTTTCTAAGGGCTCAGCCCTACTTGGTTAACAACGGACTTTTACATTTTATGGACTATACTGTACTCTAGCCCTGAAAGAGTGTTTTATCCCCCCCAGCCTGAAAAATCCCAAGTATCTGGACAATTTGACGAATTGCTAATACTGCTGAGACGGTTTAATCGCAACGGCCTCCTTGGAGCTGGTTTCCACTGTGTCCTTCACCACTAAGCTTCCAGCTGGGGTGTGAAGGTACTGCAGAGGAGAAAATTCCCTGTGAACCTTCCTCCCAGGGAAGGAATTTTCCCTCTGGGACCTCCTCTTTAAACACCCCCTGGCTGTACCCAACGCCAGCTCTGGGTATTGATGGAAGCCAAGTAACACCTACCAGCCCAACAGCACCTGGCTGCCTAGTTTTGCCAAGGAAACCCAGGAATACATCAGAACCAAACTAAAAGCTTGTGGTAACTAAAATCCGACAGAGTTTTGGGTTCCTCTGCAGGGCACACACAGCCACTCTGCCAGCCCAGCCTGCGGTGCAGACCCACGAGCATTACACACGGGACACATCACACCCAGTGAAATCCATTTACAATGAGCAGACTTCGAAGTCTAGAAGAAGCCACTGCAATTAATATCATAGATTAAATAATTAATTTGAATTAATAGAAGAATGCCTGTAGATAACCCAACTATAGAAAAAAAATCCAACCCCGTTTCCAAAAGCGGAGAGCTTGAGGAAACACGTAAAACAAGATGTGCTGCCTGGAAGATGGAGCTTCACCAACGTGGACGAGGAGCAGAGAGCCCGTGAGCTGGCTGGGGATGCACCAAATTCCTCATTACTTGAAATCTTGGAAGTTCATCCACCCCATCTGCTCCAGCCAGAGGAGAAGGCACCAGCAGGATCTCTCTGCCCCACACAGATTCCCATAGCAGCGACCGGGTTTCACTTCCAAAGCCCAATGGCCTGGCAGGTCAGAAACTGATGTTTGTGAGGAAATGAGAACAAACCCTCGGTCTCCACATCACGGGAACCCTGGCAGCGGGGCCAGGAGGAAAAAATGAGAGCCTGAGGCTCAGGGCACACACTGAGTCATGTATGTGAGAAACTCAAGCAAATGCAGACAAATTGGCAGGAGAAAAACGATAAACAACTAGCCCCGTGCTCTGCAGGGATTCCCGTGACTTGTAGGCTCTGGTCATCAAGGCCATGAATCCACCACCCAGAACCATCCCCGGAGGTATCTCAAAGCTGGGTTGACAGTGCTGAGAGACACAGGTTAGAGATGGGTTTTATCACAGTTGGGTTGATGGTTGGACTACACGAGACCCCACCTGGAGTCCTCTGTCCAGCTCTGGAGTCCTCAACACAGAAAGGACATCGAACTGTTGGAACAGGTCCAGCAGAGGGCCACCAAGATGATCAGAGGGATGAAGCACCTCTGCTGAGAGGACAGGCTGAGAGAGCTGGGGCTGTTCAGCCTGGAGAAGAGAAGGCACCGGGGAGTCCTTGGAGCAGCCTTCCAGGATCTGAAGGGAGCTCCAGGAGAGCTGGAGAGGGACTCTGGGTCAGGAAGTGTAGTGACAGGACGAGGAGTAATGGTTTTAAATTGGAAGAGGGGAGATTCAGATGAGATATTAGGAAGAAGTTCTTTACTGTGAGGGTGGTGAGGCACTGGAACAGGTTGCCCCGAGAAGTTTTTGATGCCCCATCCCTGGAAGTGTTTAAAGCCAAGCTGGATGGGGCTTGGAGCACCCCGGTGTGGTGGGAGGTGTCCCTGCCCAGGGCAGGGGGTTGGAACCTGATGATCTTTAAGGTCCCTTCCAACTCTGAATCATTCTATGATTCTATAATTCTATGATCTTAAAGGTCCCTTCCAACACAGACAATTCCATGATTCTGTGACCATACCTTGCACGCCACAGGTTTCCCACGGAGCTAGTGGCCTCCTGCCTGGCTCTGCCCCGTGCTGGGGCGCCTGGCGCTTGTATATCCTGTGGGGCTGGGCTGCTCCATCCTCCTGGAAGCTGGTGGACACCGGCTCGATGAAATAGTCCTCGTTCATGAGCCGAAACACACCTTTCTGACAGGGAGAGAGAAAGTTGTCACTGTGGAGCCAGCTGCGCCTGGCAGAGACTCACACCAAGGAACCCGGGAATGGGTTTGCAGAATTTTCCAGGAAGATCTAGGTATCCTCCAAAGAAACTGGTTTTATGGGTGTAGCACATGCTGTGCTTACTCCCACAGAGTTATTGTCTCTCCAAACCCACAGACACTGGGTACGGACACCACCGGGCATTCATCCTTCCCTCCATCCTATTCTGGGGGTGCAGGGAATTTTCCTGGGGTCACCCTCTGCGAAGGAGAAACTTCCTCCCATCCACCCACTGATTCCAGGGAATGCCAGCCCCTGCTTGGGAATGGGGCTCTGCAAATCCCGGGAGCTACCCAGTGATATGGTACCACTTCTTCTGCAACCCCTTCAAAGGGGTTTTAAACACCAGGGACACCCTAGGGGGATGCCAGACACACTCGTTGATCCTAAAATCCCAAATTTGCCCCGCTGGGTGCCCACGCAATAGTCATATTCATCAAAATCACTTTGCCTTTCAGCAAAACTTAAAACTCTTGAGGGTCACTATTGCCCTCAAAAACATTTTTGGTGGAATAAGGCAGGGAGGTGTCCACAGGAGGCAGAGGATTTTCACCCCACAGGAGCTGCGTTACCAGAAACACCTCCCGGCTCCCAAAACCTTTCCAGATGGGTTTCTCACAGCCCCACGTTCCTGTACTAGAAGGCGGAGTGGATATGGGAATCGCTCTCTTTGGGAATTGGGATGCAAACAAGTAAACACAGCCCCGGAGAGTTCCCAAACCGCTGGAATCCATGGGAAATTTACAGCCAGCTCATCTGCAGCCGCACCAAACCGATGTGAAGAAATCCTTGGAAGAAATGATAATGAAAAAAAAAGGTTTTCGCACAGTTTCTGGCAGCCCAGAAACCAACCCCATCCTGGGCTGCATCAAAAGCAGCATGACCAGCAGGTCATATCAGGTGATTCTCCCCCTCTGCTCTGTGCTCCTGAGACCCCGCCTGGAGTCCTGTGTCCAGCTCTGGAGTCCTCAACACAGAAAGGACATGAACCTGGTAGAACGGGTCCAGAGGAGGGCCATCAAGATGATCAGAGAGGTGAAGAAGACAGGCTGAGGGAGCTGGGGCTGTTCAGCCTGGAGAAGAGAAGGCTCCAGGGAGACCTTGGAGCAGCCTTCCAGNATTCCCTTATGGAATAAAGAAACCTCTCTGCACTCACCAGGCCGTCGCAGGTGCTGAGGGCAGCCAGCCCTGTTGCCAGGGCCTGGCCCCGCACCTCCCCCTGCATGTGGCAGGCATTGTGGGCGAGGGGCTGGATTTTGGCCCTGGCTGTGCCCCCGTGCCGCCGCTCGATGACGAAGCTGGGTGCCAGGAGGTGGGGGTTGAGGCTGAGGTTGAACCTCAGGGGCTGCCCCCTGTACCGCAGCTCGTAGAAGGCCAGGAGCTTGCCCCTGGAAGAGGGCGAGCGCCGGTGGAGGGCCCGGTGGGAGAGGTCATAGGAGAGGAATGCCCCGCTCTCGTCAACCTTGATGGGGTGCACGATGTCGTACGGCTCTGGGAAGACAAGGGTTCCATGGTCAGCTTTGGGGGTCACCAACCGTTCCTCTCCAACCCCTTCAGATGGATGCTGAGCTCCTAAGGCATCCCAAGTAACCAAATACCAGTAGGATCTGGTGACTGGTGTCCACTGCCACCACCAAAGGCACGGTGGGGAGCAGGGAAAGGCAGGAACCCCCCAGGCCTGGGGTCCCACCAGCCCCCTTCTGCCCTCAGGGTGGGATTTGCCCCCGGAGAGGGTTAAGGTTGGGGTGGGGAGGGATGGAGGTGGGCAAAGTGGGGACCACTCCGCTCCAGGCGGGGCATCTCCCGGTATCCACGCACTCCTTCACTCCAAAAAAAAAATAAATTAAAATAATCAAAATCCAAACACCACCCCCATCCCCCCAAAATATTAAAATAATCAAAATCCAAACAAAAAAGAACCAAAAACCCCCAAACCAAGCAGAAACCCCAACCACCCCTACAAAGAGAAAAGCTCCAGACCCCAGTTTGGAAGCCGTTTTGGGGGAAAGGTCCCCCGGAGCCCCCCGGAGCTCCCGCAGCCAGCGCCGGGGGGAGAACCGGGGGAAAGAACCGACGGAGCGGGAGT
>VXBW01001562.1:332740-357748 GCA_013400375.1 Thinocorus orbignyianus
CCCCCCTCCCGTCGGTGTGATGCTCAGAAATCCCATTTCCCGGCAAAATTAACCCAAAAATCCCATCAAAAAACGCATTCCACACACGACGTGCCTACAGGTTCCAAGCAGGGGGTCTTCGGGAGACCCCCTCCAGCTGCCAACCCGGGACAGAGGAGGGGAATGGGTAGATATGGTGGGGACCGGAGAACACTGAGCACCCCTAGCCTTGTGGGTTTTAATTGAAGCGATGATGTTAATTATGCAAATGAGCTGGCGGCTCGGGCTCCCCCTGGTGGCCAGGCAGCGGAAGCGCCCTGGCGCCTCGAGGGGCGCTGCCGAGTAACCTGGCTGCAAACGGATCCTTGTGGCGCCCGGCTAGCTCAGTCGGTAGAGCATGGGACTCTTAATCCCAGGGTCGTGGGTTCGAGCCCCACGTTGGGCGTATAGCCTTTTCCCATTCTTTTCCTTTTTCGTTTTTTTCCCTCATCATCTGCATCTCAACGTCCTCACGGCCCCACCACAACCAACAACCGAGTACAACTGGTACTTGATTTTCCCGGCTCTGGGGTGGAAGGGGGGTCTTCCTCACCTTGTCGAGGTTCTGAGCGATCAGAAAAGACAGATGATCCCCTGTTTCTTCCTTATAGAAAAAAAAGAGGAGAGGAAGAAAAGAGATTCAGGAGTTTAGAAAAACTAAACTACTTTAATGAAAACATAAATAATAATAATATAGTGAATAATAAAAAGAAAAATTAAGAAAAAATGAAAGGAAAAAAGTATACAGTATATACAAAACCTTACCAAGCTCCCAGGATGACGACCATGTCACCAACAAGCACCAGTTCCAGACTGGACTCAGTGATGGACAGGAGCTGGATTCCAGCTCTGGAGTCAGGAATGCTGGGATCGGGATCAAAGGCAGACAACAGGCAGGGTCCTCCTGGGATGTGGGCCATGGAAGAAAGAGGAGCCATCGAAGAGAAGGAGGACCATCAAAGAGAAAAATTGACTCTTTGATCTCTCAGTTTTTATCCTGAGCACGATGCGGATGGGATGGAACACCCCTGTTGGTCAGTTTTTGGATCACTTGTCCTGTCCCCTCCTCCTTGCACGTGGGACCTTCCGATGCTTTTCTGCTTCCAACCCTCCAACGGGGCAAATAACAAAATTCCCGAAATAGCCCATTCCTTGGTTGTTCCAGCAATGAGGATAAGCAATGTCCTTTCTGCAGACCGTTCCTTGGGATAATCGGGCCTTATCACTGTGAGACAAAACGGTCCTCTGAACAGCGTGCTGTTAACTTCAGAGTTTAGTTAGTTAGAAGAGAAAAGAAATGGTAGAAGAGAAAATTGGTTCCTTTTAGCCCAAACCGGGACACCACCCAGCAGACTACAACTCCCAGCATGCCGCGGGGCGNCTTCTGGTACCTGCCTTTGAGCCCCTTGGTTTCTCTGGTTTTGTGACGGTTGGTGGGCCGAAAAGAAACAAAGGAATGGGTTTGAAGGGCGGGGGTGAGGTGTGTGTGGGGTGAAATCCCACTGCTGATTCGCTCTGGGGAGACATTACAGTTTGCCCCGCAAATGTGGTTGGCCGTGGTGGTGGGGGGCACTCCTGGCAGGTCAACAACAGCCCCATCCCTTGCCTCAGGCCTCCCCCAGGTCTGCAGTGAGGCAGAGGAAAAATAATTACAGTGTTCTGTCCCGCAGCCCCTATGGCTCCGGGGCAAGGTTTCCGTTAAGGCTTTTAGCCTGGCTGGGTTTGTTTTTTTGTGTGTATGATCCCTCGGCACAGGGGGTAGTTTGGTTTTTGGCTTTCCCTGCTCAGCCCTCGCAGTGTGGTAATGTGTGGAGAAGATGAAGGCCTGATCTCTTTGTCTCTCTTCCTGTTCCTCATCCTTCCTACCAATAAGACATGGGGCTTTCCTATCCCTTGTTATCCAATTTACCTCGTTTTTTTGCAAGTGTGGGCATTCATTGGTGTTAAAGCTGTTGAAATTTCCTAAATCTGTCAGGATTATTATTTTCTTGAGTTTGAAACACAATTATTATTTACCCTTCCTTGAAAGGGATCCTCATGCCCCATACATGGGGCAGTATTTGGGCTGTAGCTGGTGGTTGTGGTGGAATCTGTCTCTACAACAAAACACCAGGGGTTTTTAGGTGAATAAGGGTTAGGATCATGCTTTTTCTGAGACTTACTTTGCATGCACCTTGATTTTTAGACAGTGGTTGTGGATGATATGGGTAAATGAAAAAGCTAGATAATGGTGAACGGGAACTTAATTCCCCCTTTCCTCTCTGCCAGTCCCTTGATTTGGCTTCTAAGCAAGACTTTCTCCACAATTGTGATTTGTCTCCAAAAGCTCAGTTTACAGGAGAATGCCTGGACGGTGGCCATCCTGGGGGGCTTGAACAACACTCTGATTGTATGTGCTTCACAGAACATGTTCCGTGCCATGCATTAATACCCAGGGTATTATTAATCTGCAGAAATAATCAAGATTTTCATGCATGATTCACATTATAATAATTAATGTGGATTGCAAAAACTAAAACCAGTAGAATTCCGATCTGAAATGGTGTTCACAGCTGTGGGAATGCAAGCAACCTAAATTTAGTACAGAAGCTAAAAGTTTTAGGCTTTTTGTCCACAAATGTAAATGTGCTTCTGATCAACTGTAGCACTAAAAGGTAGGAAATTAAAGCTTCCTGCAGGCCTAAAGCTTAAATGCTTTACTATGGCTCTTTATAGCAGACAAACGAAAATTATTTTAATTGTAGATGTTTGGGCTAAATGCACACTGAAGAGTGGTAGGTGGACTTAGAAGTTATCCATGTCAGCATTTTTCCCAAAGCAAAGGGTGGGGAGGGAACTGAGTTTATTGTGAAAATGTGTAAGAGCTGGGAAAACCTAAATGTTAAGCTGGAATGGGCTGCAGATATAGAGAGGCCTTGTGTGTGTCTGCATTCAGCTGGGCAGGAGCAAGATCACGGGAGGTTAGTGGGAAAACACACCACTTTCTGCAAAACTGAGATATGTGTTGTGATTTTTTTAATTTTTTTTTAATAAATAAAATAATTCTTGCTAAGTGTGGACACCTTACCTAGAAAGACATCGGATAATAATTGAAATAAAGACATGTTTTCCAGTAGCACTTGTGAGGACAGTGTAAATCCTGATAGCTAGCCCTGATTATAAGGACTTTTCTTATTTTTTTAAAGCACTGAATGTGTCAAAATGGGCTAAACCTTCTTTTTTGTTACATAGCAGCATTCTGCCAGTTGAAATACACCTCTGACATAATTTTGTGTTCTTGGACTTTTTAGTGAATACTTGTTCCAGTTACGCAGAGAGCATGGGGTCCTACCCATTGGATAATAAAGATGTCTTAAAGGCTGTGTAGTTCTTTCTGGTCGACGTGGGAATGAAGCAGTAAATTTATAGTTGCGTCTTGTTCAGTCAGAGGCTGGATGTGTTAGATGGGATGTGATAGTAGCTGTGCTGGTTGAAGAGGCTGTTGCTGTATCTGCTTCTCTCCCAGTCTTGGTGGTGAAATGCTGTGTCTGAATCCTCCCTCATCTGCTTCAGGCAAAATCAGGTGGTTTGTCATCAGCCACCTGAAACTGTGTGACTGCCCTGACCCTGCCACAAGTGTGTTTGGGGAATGAGTGCAAGAACTGTTCTGCCGAAAAAACCCTGAGGTATGAGGACATTCAGTTCCTGTTTGCAGAGTGTGTGCTTGTTTGGGGCCCATCTGGCTAGAAGTTCCATCAGTGGCCTGTTATGTGTCTGGGGAGTAAAGAGGGGAATGAAGCCAGAATTGTGCAGGATTCAAGACTCAAAGCTACTGGCATGGTGTGCCACTGCCTGCATTTACCACTTGACTGTGCAGAAAGCAGTTTGGAAGAGCAGTAAAATTTACAGTGGGGAGTATTTTTAAAATAGTCTGCTACCTGCTCCTTTCCCACCCCAGTAGCTCCTGAGCTGCTCACAAGGAAGAAAGCATCCAGAGTTGTGTTACTGGTGAGACTGGCTTCTGCCCACCTCCTTCCCAGCACAGGCTGGGGAGTGTGCATGCGTGTGCTGCATAGCACGCATGTTCTTGCTGGGACAGCTCTCTTCTGTCCTGGAAACAGTGGCAAGAACTGGATGTGTGCTACAACCTGGAGTGTGTTACGCGGCTTGTCTCTCTGGAAATGTGAGGAACTGCAGCTTTCAAGAAGGAAACATCTGTGCTCAGATATCCTGTGTTAAGTACATTCGCCTTCCCCCAAGGTAACCGCACAATTAAACCTTGCCATTGAGGGGGGTGAAAAAACAGACTGAAGAACAATCTCTTCCTACTTAAAAACTGCAAAGAGAACATTTTTTTTTTCTTGCTGTTATGCCAGCCTGGTGTTTTTCTGTTGAAAAAATGTTGGGATCTCTCTCTTCCGGACTTAATTGAACTAGAAATAGCAGGCGATGTACTTCCTGTGGGAGAGGGAGCACTGACAACACTTGCTTTGGTTTGTGTCAGAAGCTTAACATGCAGAGGTGAGTCTCTTATGAGAGCTGATTTCCTGCCCTCAATCAAAATGCAGTGTCATGGAGACTGAAGAATCCCTCACAGTGAGATGTTTTTACTTGCCTACTGCTGGAGTTCTTAGGTTGAAGTAGTCCCTTTGTATCCAGGCAGTCTGCATCTGCAGTTCAAGTTCTCTGTGCCAGCCTTGCAGCAGGATAGAAGGGTGTCTCTAACAAGAATTGGCAATGGCTGGAAGCGTGGGCAGGAATGGGAGTTTTAGTGCCAGTTATTTGCTGAAGTAACCAACCCTTTTGCAAAACTCTGGTCAGGCTGGGACATGGGTTGCGTGAGTGCCCTTCAGGGAGGTCCTCAGGAACCTAAATAATCGGAGCTCTGATCCTCTTTTGTATGAGAGTCAATGTGCTTCTCCAGACAGTATACAGTATCTGCCTTTGAATGCCTTTCTAGGTGGAGACTGGATTTATGTATTCATTCTGTGTTGTACCTGGTGACGTATAATTTACAGAAATGCTACATTGGTGGTTTTCTAAGATGTTTATCTGCAATTTTCTTTCAGGTGAGCGAGTGCTTTGTTTTCATGGACCTCTCCTTTATGAAGCAAAGGTATGTGTGGTTTCTTACTGCTGCAAATGGCCTTGACTGATCCCGATGGAAATAAAGAGCTGTATTAGTTCACCTGCTGTGCCTCGCTAGATAGGATTAACTAAAAAGAAGGAAAACCTGATAATGTATGAAAATAATTCATTTTAAGTCCTGGAGCTCTATGTTACAGAAAATTTCAGAAATCCCAATGGTACTTTGCAGCTATTCTGGTAAACTGCTAAAGGCAGGCTGTCTGTGTTGAACGTGGGATGGAGCTGCGTTCCCACAACGCTGGAGAGCATTTGTGCCTGTAGGACTTGGTGCTGATGCATGGGCTACTAATTACCTGCAGTTTGAGCTTCCTCAGAGGTGTAGGTGGCTGAGTACGATCAGTGGTCTTCAAGCTGGATGATGCTGCAGAACATGCTGCTGGATTTCCCTGACAAAGGACTTGGCATTTTCAGTTCTGGCTCTTTAACTGCAGAAACCATGCATTGTAAGCATCTGGCTTGGAGGAGTATCCCTGCTGCTTCAGGGAGGCCTCTGCTGCAGCACTTTCCATTGAATGCTTTTCTCCTGGACCCTAAGCAGGTGTACTGCCATGCCAGCTGTTTTACTGAAGCTGTTTGCCTGTTTCCACTGAAATTGCAAAAAAAAAAACCCCAAACCAATCAAACAAAAAAAGGGCTTTTGTAGCTGTGTGGATTTGAAGGCTTGCAGAAATTCCCAGGGCAACTTAAACAGATGTTGAAATACTTTAGGTTTTAGTATCAGTAAGCATTAACTGAAGGGAACTTCAGAGAGGTGATTGTAGGGAGGCAGCTACAAATACTTGACATCTCTTGCTGTGCTGTCAGGAAATAGGCATTCTAATGTCAGATTAACATCCAGAGCACTGAGAGGGGATGTCTAAAATGTTTTCACTTTAGTGGTTCTACTCTGTTCTCTCCCTTGCTCTAGAATTGGAGGACAAGTTCCTTGTGAGTGTGTGCTCAGAGTGTTGTCTTCTGCCAGCGCCTGCCCAGGTGCTAGTACAGAGAGGAGAGTAACCCAGGCTTCTGCTCTTATGGAAACAAGCTCCTGTTAGAGGCAACCCTAACTCTTTAGTCAGTTAAAGAGCCCAGAGCTGCTGGAGTAGTGTGCTTCTCTGTGTTCTGCTCTGCCCCTCCTCTCCTTTACTCAGAGGTGGAATGAGTGTTGCAGGACCTGGCTCTGCCAGCTTGGTGTAGAAGGGGTTTCCCAGTTGGCAAAATAGCTTTGGGCTGGCTGTTTGTCTTGAGAGTCTGGATACTTCTGGGCTCCTGAAACAGCAGAAGGAACTGAGTTTGATTTTACAGAGGTACTTTGTAGGCAGTAATGAATAATAAGCTTAGTTTGCTTCCTGTTCCTTTGATCTATTTTTCTTCTGTCATTCTCCCTGAGTAAGTTATTCCTGATGACTGTATCCTTGACTTCCCACAGCAAGATGATCACAGAAGCACTTGTGTGTGTTGAGCATGAAAAATTATGGCAAGCAGAAACTGTGCATCTCTGTACAATGTGGAGGTAAACGAGAGTCACTTGAGATGCTTCTAACCTCCAGCAGGAAGGGAAATATTTTGGTACAGAAATATATTTGAATCCTCTTTTACTTCATGCTCACTTCTCATTCTTCAAAACAAGCAGGTGCTTTTTAAGCACAGGCTGTATTTGGGTGGCTTTTTCAATGGAAAACATCCTTAAAAAGGGACTAAAAGCTAGAGCTGAGAAGAGGGCGCTGCTTTGTGGTTTACAGCATCCTTGTTATCTCACTGTTCTGGTGGCATGGATAGGTCAGCATCTCCAGAACAAGACTGGGTAATGTCCAGGATAAAATGCCAAAGTTGGTGGGTTTAATTTGGTATTGCTGAGAAGTCTGGGGACTTGTGGTGGGCACAACGTTAAATTAGCTAGGGTTATGTAGTTTCTTTCCGGGGCTGGTTTTATTTTTCAGGAAGAGGCATGTCTGTGGTTGTGGTTTTGACTTTCTGTAGAAGTGGTAGCCTGAACTCTTGTGTGCCAGGCTGCGGTGTCAGGGGGAGCTGTGTTGCTGTTGGGCCTGTGCACAGTTGTTCCAGCTCATCGGACCACGCTTGTGAGCTGAGGCAGGGTCTTGCAGACTGCACGTAGGGCTCTGCTAAACAATTAGTTAAAACAGTTTGTGAGGGATGCTTCTGAACCTGAGTGATCCTGTGGAGTGGTTGGAGTAACCTTGTTAGGTTTGTGTTCCCTTTTTGTGGTCTCCCCATAGCATCAGTATATGAGGAAGTTACTGTATTCATGAGCTGGTCTTTTGATGGAAATAACTGTTCTTATTTACCTCGCGTATACATTCTTAGCCTGGAAAAAGCCCTTACTGCAACTCTTTCTGCTAAATATGATGCTCTCTACATGGCTGTAGAGATCCATGTTACTTATTTTTGAAGACTCCTCTGCTCCAGCCAGCCTCCCTGTCTGTGAGGTGGGGGCCTGCATGTCGATTGCTCTAGTGAATGGCTTTTGGTGAGCCTGGGTTAGGGAAGGGACCGCTTGTCATCCTCTGGGCTGATCCTTCTTGGGAAGGAAGGTGTCCCTCTGGATAGCCAAGCAGAGCCACTTTTTTGCCTACCCCTTCCAGATCCACCAACAGGCCGGACCTTGTTGGAGATCTCACTTTCTGCTGTGAAATCATGATGGGCATTTCAGTGGCTTGCATGGGAGACTCTGCATGCTGGAACTCTGACAGCTGGAAAAGCAAAACTCACTGGGATGTCTCTGTTCTCAGGGGTGCTGACTGAACTTTCCTCTCTGTTGCAGTGCGTAAAGGTTGCCATAAAGGACAAGCAAGTGAAATACTTCATCCATTACAGTGGTTGGAATAAAAAGTAAGTATTGCATAAAATGCAAGCAGGAGGTTTTTTCCTTGATGGTGAAATGCAGGCTTTAGCAGTTTGAATGCGAGCTTGATGGACTAGCGCTGCCACAACCGTGCTGTTGGGAGATTTTCTGAGATGGACCTAAACAATTTTTATACTTAAGCCAATGATTTATAGTAACCCAAAGAAAGTGTTCCCGAAGTAACCATTTCCTTCTGAGCTCTGGTTGCTTGGACAAACTGGCACAGGGTGTCAGGAGAGTAATGGGAATGCTTTTATAGCTTTCTGTTTGCTCAAGTTTGAAAAGAATTACTGGAATTCCTCCCTGGCAGAAACTGCTCGTGCAGCAAACTTCCTTGTTACGTGTTGTTAGGAGAGGCAGCCCCTGCTGAGGTGAAGCATATCTCTCTACTCAAATACACAGTGTACTTCACTTTTCTACCATTTTTTTGACAGTAAGCTTGGTAGCAAAGCTTTGGAGGAGTGTGTATCTTGGTGAGGTCTATGTTCAGAGTGGGAGAAGCTCTTCAGTCCCTCAGAGGAGCAGGGTCAGCCTGTATTTCAGTGCTGGCCTCTCACGCTAAGGCAGAGTTAGGGATGCTTTTCCCTCCTACCAAAATAGTAGGATTCTAGGTGAAGAATAAAGGTGTCTCCGTGAAATAAATGTTCAGCCCATTAAAGGTGAATTCTTTCATGAGATCATTGCATTTATGTAGTGTTCTCTTTTTTTAATTTGAATTCTGTCCTGCCACTAGGTTTTGAGTTTGAGAGAAGTGGAGTGTTGGGTTTTTTTAATCAATAACAATTTCAGCTCTTCAGACTCCACAAGTGTTGGAGAGCACTTTTTCCCATTTTGTTTGGCTTTGTTTTATTTCAGTGCTGCAGACTCTGGAGTGAAGGCTTTGAGTCATTACCATCTTGATCTCACTGACATGAGTAAAAGCTGAAATTCATATTTTTAATATGGAACTTCTTAAAATGCATCCACACACCCATCCTGCCATTGGCAGATAGATGTTTTATTGCAGATGCTGGCAGTTAGAGGGAGTGGAATTGGTTCTTATGGTGGCTGCTGTGTATTAATGAGGCAGCATAAATTGGATACTTCCTCTGCTTGTTTATCTCTGACAGGTGCCATAAGGGATGTGGTGACTCCTGCTTTTCTTGCTTGCACTGTTTGAGGGTTTTTTTGCCTTCAAGCTTCCAATTAACTACATTAAAAGTGGCGTTGCTGCAAGATTACACAACTGGGACAATGTGACTCCTTAATTTTAATTTCTGTAATTATGCTTCTTTGTTATTTGTTAATTGCTTGACTTCCTAATTATTATTTTTTTTTGCAAATATCAGCAGTTAGGATACCAAAAAGTTTCCTCCACATGCATTGTAGTGTGCCGCAGGGTTATATAGCACTCCTTCTGAAGGTCTCTTGCAGCTGTACAGGCAGGATTAAGATAAATGGCTTTAAGTATCTGACCAAAGCACTATCCTAAAATCATAGTCTTAGAATGTGTGTGCAGCTGGGTGTGTGCGTCTCTGTGACTTTTGGATGCTAAACTGACCTTGTCTTAACACTCGAAGACTTCGTACTCCTCTCAGTAGTGCTGGTTTTGCCACCTTGATGTTCCAAGACTGGCAGCTATTGTCACAGAATGAGAAAATGACAGAGAACTCCATATGCAGAGCTTTAACTTGCGTGCCTTAGAATAACCTGGCCACTTTTAATGTGTTTTATTTGAAATAAACTGTCAGATTGCTCAGATTATCCGCTCTTTGTCAAAGTGGAATTCTTGCTCGTAATGGCAATTTCCCCAACACCTGTTCTCTTAAATCATTCACTTCAGATTCTTCAAATATTCATGCCATCTTGGTTTCCTTCACAGACAGAAATCAGAGCTCTTCTTACAGTAAGATCTTATTGCTGAATTTGTTAACCTATAAAATGTTGGAATAGATAAAGGAAACTTGCTTCATAATATAGTTACGGCTACAGGTGTCCTATAATATAGTAAGTGTAGAATTATTATTTTTATTTTCTCCTGAGATGCTGCTTTTAAGTTAAAGACAGTCCCTTCCCTCCCAAATTGCCCGTCCTTCAAGTTTGGGAAGCTCTTTGGAAATGACTGAGATTTACACTTCCCTAGAAAAAAACCCTTACAGCTTCAGTTGTGCCAGTCCATGACTTGCCCCAACAGCCAAGCTCAGCCTCCAATTCTGTGAGGTTTTTAATTGATGGTTGTGTGTAGAATGCAGTTACGTAGTGATTTTGAATGATGGTTTGATTTTTTTATATCTTTTATTTTTTTTTCAGCTGGGATGAATGGGTTCCAGAAAGCAGAGTGCTCAAATACGTGGATACCAATTTGCAGAAACAAAAAGAACTTCAAAAGGCCAATCAGTAAGTGTTTTTGTTAGAAGTCCTTGTCAGTAAATGATTTTTACAGCGCTTCAATCCAAGAAGTATATTTCAAGGGGAGTTAGTGAGATTTAAAAATGGTCATTTATTCTTGAGATATTTTGGCTTACAGAGGGGGGTGGGTTTTGTCCTCTAGCAGTTTAGAAAGAACAAGCTGTTACTTGGTTTTTACAATGGTGACTTGAGGTTTTATGGAAGAGAAGGTTGAGGCAGCGGAGAGGCAGCCTGGCTGATGGCAGGCACCTCCTCCGAGGGGGGAAATTACGTGGCTGAAAATGACCCTTGTGCAGCATCCTGAAAATCCTTACCACTTAGTTATTTTCTGAGATGGCTTTAGGATGCCTACAAATACTTTGATTTTCATGAATGCTAATCTGGTATTTCCTTAATATAATTTTTTGGAGAAGCTGGTCTATATTTTTATTTTTCAGAAGCAGTGTGCTGCTTCCACATGAATCAGAATAACAAAGGGGCTGGGGGAGAACAGTAGAAAATGAGTGTTCATACTACTGAGTGTTGTATGAAGAAGCCTAAGTCTTGATACTGAGTTGAGTCTCTTCCTGCTCATGACACACACTGATTTGCGAAGCCGTTTAAGTGTTGTGTTTTGGGGAAAAAACAAGCTTCCTTTTCCGTTAAAGTCTTATTTATGAATTTCCTTGTTTTCAAGGGAACAATATGCAGAGGGGAAGATGAGAGGTGCTGCTCCAGGCAAGAAGACTTCTGGTCTGCAGCAGAAAAATGTTGAAGTGTAAGAAGCTTTTTATTCTAAAAAAACCCCACAAATGAAACAACCCACCCCAAACACCTTCCAAACTTCTGCTTGTCAGTTTTACCACTGATCTTGAAATAGTGTTTTCCTTCGAATGGTTCTGCAGGTGAAACAATCCTCACAGAACTTGTTTTACTTTTGTGATATCAAAAAGGCCCTCACTGAAGTATTTTATTAAAACTGCTGCCTCAGATTGTGCAGTGCTTGATACCAGATGGAGGAGACACTGACAGTCTGTACTCTCTTTGCACTCTGTTCCTCTTCAGTTAACGAGCTGACACTCCAAGTGGTGAGTCCTTGTAAGACTCGTGTATCTCTGAAATCAGTTTCTATATAGAATTTTACAGTTCTTCCAAGCTGTGCAAGCACTCTTGAACAAAATCCTTAAAATGCCTTGCCTTCTTACTGTGCAGTTGTCAAAACTGCATTTGAAAAACCTGTGTTTTGCTTTTTTAGACAAAACTAAGCTCATACGCTATTAAAAATGGTTTTGCATCTTAAGAGACCAGAAGCAAGCTCAGACATCTAGTGGAAAAAAATAATTTCAGTCTGTAACTGTCCAATTTCTTTTATTCCATCCTTTTTCAGAGTAGGCTTGTTTGTTGTTCTGTTTAGATTCTCATACGTCACTGCAGCTCTGCTGCTTCGCTCATGTGCCATGAGACTCTTCTGCTTGGGGTAGCCCTTGACTTTAACCATGGAGATGGTCATGACCAAAGTGATGTTTTGAACTCTGGACTTCATTTATGATTCTAGTCCTCATGAGGAAGCTGCTGAAATAACATCAATTCCTAAGAGGAGCATTTGGCAGCAGCCTTGGATCTCATCTTACTTACGAGCAGCGTTCTGTTGAGATGTGTCATTGATTGGAGAAGTGCAGAGGTAGTGGGTACAGTGGTTGGTTTTTCCTCTGGATCCTGAATGCAGATGTCACTTTAAGGTTAGCCAAAGCCCAGCCAGGGCTGCAAATTGTCTCTTGGTCTCTGGGAAGCTGATGGATCTGGCCATAATGCTGTGCTTGAGCTCCCTGGGGTCTCTTGTGGTGGGTTCTGAGGTGCTTTACCACCATGGTGTTGGTGTGCTCTGTCAGCTCAGGACCAGCCTCTGCCAGGGACCCAGTCACCTCTGTGTCATCATTTGGGGTGGGGGAAAAAAAGCCCAACCAAATGTCTGTTTACACAATTCCTAATGTATGTCGTTAAAATCTAATTAAAGCAGATCTAAATTATGACCATTGCTTACTTGGCTGCTTGGGGGGTTGTTGCACCTGAGTCCTCTTGCATTTTCCTCGGTGAGAGTAGGATTAATTTCGTGTGTAGCTTCCACACAGGTAGTGATGACTCAATTGTGAATGTCTCTAATTTGCATTATAGAGAGCATCCCAGTTCTAACCTCAGGATCAGGTTCCCCGTTCTGTCGGCTTTAGTCATCTTGGTAGTTCATGCTGGCTGTGGTGAGATGACTTGTTCTGGCTAAGTAAGTGCTAGATGTGAACCTCTGCTTGAAATCAAAGTTAGCTTAATTCTCTCAGCCACACCTAGTCATGTCGCATCCGAGGGAGACCCACATGGCACAAAGGACTTCTTACTCTGTGTAACTCCAAAGCTTGAAAGCACTTCACCAGGTCTGTCTTTTTGAAACCAGCTGGGGAAAAGGAATGACTGTGCTCCTTGCTGTCGTCACTGTCCCGAGCAGGAGTGGTTGTTTCCAGCATAGCAGAACAGAGAGTGAGCTGATCTTCTGAAACTTCTGTCTCATGTTGATTGGAAAAAATAAGTCCTTGATGTAAAGGAGAAGGAGGAAAACAATTGTCATTAGAACAGCAGTCTTGCATTGTGATAGTTATTCATGGACAGGGTCCCATACGCTTGTTGCACTGATCTTGCTCCTAGTCTCTAGCCATTACTAGCATCCAATGCATCCTTCTAAATTACACCTGTGCTTCCTTCTACAAAATCTCCCTGTTTTTCTTCCCTCTTCGGAGGCTGAGGGAGAGGAGGTACTCTGGTTTACCCTAGCAGTGATGCAGGGTTGTGATACCCACTGACCAAACTGGTGCTGCTTGGATCCAGCTTACTGCTAAAGGCAAGTCAGCTTCTGGAAAACCTCAAAGTACACTTGCAAAATTAAACTCCTGGATTGTTCTCTGTAAATCTGTCACTGCAGATATGTAAAGTACTGATGGTGGGGAGGGGGAGAAACTGATCACACAACTATTCTAAGAGGGTAACAGTGTCAACCTATTTGGGCCTCAAAATTTACCTTTTACAGCATTCTTGGAGGACTGGGGAAGGTATCTTATGTTTTGAAACTTACTCTTCAGATAGCCAAACAATAACCGACAGGAAATAACGATCTAAGAACAATTTATCCTCCAGGAATGTTCAGTAAGACTATAATGTGCTGCTAAAAAGGTAAATTTTTGAATCTTAAATAGATTCTCTTTAAGGCTAAACACGAGGTCTGACATTCTTTCCTTAACTCAACCCCCATTGTGCCTAGATTTTTCAGACGAGATGGAGCGCATACTGTTTGCTGTTTGGAGACCCCTACAATATCGACGCGGTGAGTTAAGGATGGATTGTCAAACCAGGATTTTCATCCTGAAATCCAAATCTCCTTGCTTTTGTAGATTTCTTTTAGAGACTCTTAAAAGTTCTTGGTTGTAATGGTATAAACTTTGGTAGCACTTCAGTTAACTGTTATAAGTACTGCAGTGTATTGCTTGTTTGGTTTTATTCTTTGAAGCCAGGACGGAGTATCCATTGCTCATTTCTCTGAAATGCGTTACCTTTTCAGTGGGGATAGGGCACGATACGAGTAGGCAAATGCATTCGTGTGTCCACTCTTTAAAAAGAAGCAGAGGACACCTGACTTCAGATTTTTGGGAGCAGACAGTTCTAGAAGGTTACAGCTGGCCTGGAGTTACTGGAAATGGGTAACAAAGCCCTGATTTCTGTAAGACTGGACAGCCAGGCAGCTACCGTAGGTGTGTTAGAAATGTGAGACCTGAACCTGCTCCTTAATGTCCTGTATTTTTATAATTGGCTGGAGTCTGTACAAAATAACTGTTTTTCCAAACTGCAGCAAGTGACTCAAGCTTTTGAGACCATCTGTAAGCAATATTTGATCAAATAAAAATATGCGTGAAATGCAGCTTGTATTCATTTGTTTGTAAAATAATTATTCATCTTATCTAGAACCTATTATAGGAAAACACATTGTATGGTTATAGCAGGTTGCCAAAAATGAAGTACAAGGCAACAGATCGTAGCTTCTCCAGCCAGTTTTGTATGAAGCTCCACTGAATCCTACCTTCTCAGTTTGTGCTACCTTTCATGGGCCTAATCCAATTAACTTGCAAAAAAACCCCAACTCAGTAAACAATCACAGTTAAGGGGTGCTTGGAAAATAAGAGGGGCAGCTGAGAGTGTTCTGGAGGGAAGATGTGGCGCCGAATACCAAGTTTGAGAATAGCATCTGGTTTAAAATGATATTTATCCAAGTGGTCTCATCAGTAATGCTCTCAGAACAGTATCTCAATTTGGGAGTTACTGTTGTTTTGTTGGGTTTTTTTCTTGCAATAGAAGCCTTACTCTTAATCTGAACGTATTACTCATAAGCATAAACTTCTGTTGCTGGAATGGCCTTGCTGGCTCCAGCTGGGCCTTTCCCAGCACCTCCCCTGCTTGCTGCTGGTCACCAGTAATACAGGTTTGGGGATAATCAAGTCTAGAATGTTGTTCTCCCCAAATAGCCTTTTCACTTCTAGGAGTCTGTAATTAAGAGACTACAGAGCTGGAGGCTGTATGCACACCATGGGGCTGATAACCCTTTGCAGGACTGTCTTATAATTTGGACTGGTGCTTCTTATAATACGGACCTCTGGCATCCCCGCTGTCTTGTGGCAACATGTTCTTGTTTTAATTGAGTATCGTATTGAAGAGAGGAGGGAAGAGGATGACTCCTGGCTTCTTAATGCCTGCTCCTTTGGGTTTTTTTGGTCTTTTTCTGTCCCTCTTGATGAGGGAAGATTAATGAGTTCTTTGAGCTTCACTTATTGCTAGTGGTACCTCTGCCACATTCCTCACGTTCTTCCTGCCCAGTTGTTGGCTTGAGACAGCCTTTTTCTGCCTGGGCACTCCTGGTGTGGAACCTGTAGGGCACAACCAACTCATCCTTGTTCTCTTTACTCCTCCTGGTTTGATTGTGTGCCTCTTAAGGTCAGGCTGCCTGACCAACCACAGGAGACATACGTGTATTTAACCCTGATTTTGGTTTTAATCCTTTTGCTAATAATGTTTGATGGGTTAACTGAACCTTCCCAGGGATGCTGCTACTTACAGCTGAGTTGGTGACCCAGCTGCTTGAGCAGTTTCATACTTTTTTCCAGCATGCTTACTTCCACACTTGAATTTTTTCATTTACCTTTTTATTACCAGTCACCTTGTATTAGGAGAGACTTCATAATTTCTTACAGCTTACCCACAGCTGTTGTTACAGCAGTGAACTGGCACTGATCTCCTTTTTCTGGCATTTACAGATGTCTTGAACTCAAATGCCTGAGACCAGGTGGTTGTTCTCTGCTGCTTGTATTTTTAACTGGCTATTGTAGGGATGTTCTGTCAGAGCTCTTAAGTCCCTTTAAAAGGCACATCCATTTTTGGAAAGAAAAAGAAAATACTTTTTATCTACCTGGTCATGGACTCCCTACTGTTGTGGAGCAAGTTAACCTGCCAAAGTCTTGGGATTTTTCCTGATGTCGTTTGTCTGTGTTGAGTTCTTTTTTTCTGTGCTATTTTTGTTTTCTTCTGAGAGCTCTCTAGCCATGTCCCAGAAGACACTCAGCTTTAGAGCTCTGAGCATTAACACCGACTCCCTTCATGCCAAGATTGCTGGCTTTTGAGGTGGTACCCGGGGTTCTGTGACAGACACTTGATTCTCTTCTGATGAACTCGGATTTGTCTTTAAGATGTTGCAAACGGGTGGCTGCCTTGACTTGAAGCAGAGGCAAATAACTTGAAATACAGGGAATAAGGAATGAGGGGGGAGAGCACAGGACGCTGCCTGGAATGGTTTATGCCAGACTTTGCACTTGAGTGACACAGATGTAGTTTATTGTCTGAGTTGCGGTAGTTGAGTTCTTCAAACTGCCTGTCTCTTCCAGTTCTTGAAGATACTGCTTCTAGACTAATGCTCAATGTTGTTATTTTAGTTCTGGGAAGAACTCCTTGTTCCCCCTTGTTTACTCCAGGTTTGGAATAAAAGACTTTCAATACACGAGTCTGTTATCAGTGACTTGGCAATTCTCCCTTCTTCCTGGAGAGAGCTGGTCTTTACTCTGCCTGTGCTTTAAGCCTAATGCTTGCTTGTGACTTGAAGCTTGAAAAAAGCCTTACTCTTCTTACCTTCAGACCTTCCTAGAAACTCTGCTTCTTCCTGACCCAGATAAGCCCAATTCAAAGCCTGAGTACAAGAGTCACTTCAGATAGAAATGAATTTCCAATGAAATAATCTTGTCCTAGTAAAGAGTTCTTAATTCCCCACAATTTGCAATTTTTTGAGAGGTTTAACTGAAGTTTTGTTAACAGTGCCTAAATTGAAACCTGACTAGTAGTACTCTCAATTAGTTTTCTGAATATGGTTAGTAACTATAGAAAGTTCAGATAATAACAAAAATACCTGTTAGGACAGTTTAATTTTGTCACTGATATTTCTGACCTTTCTGGATAGTCACATCATGTGCATTGCATCTCAGGTGTCTTTAATGCTTTTGGAAATACAGTTCTTTATTTGGAATAAAAGTAAGGGCTAAGGATAGAGCCTTTAGGGAAGCGTGTAAGTGAGTAACAGCAAGTGTTGAGAGAAGCTTTTGGAAGATCAATATGAGGGTCAAGGCAATTTAGTGCTGTGCCAGATGTTTCTAATGAGTGGGAAGCACAATTATGATCTCACTTGGATGTTGCTGATGGGGTTGCAGGCAGCCTCAGGCGTGTAGTTCCCATCGTGCTCTTTAAACTGGCCTCCACTGCTGTAGTGGCAGAAAAGTGTGGGGTTTTTCCAATATTGGAAGTTAACTCTGACTGAGAGTTACCTGATAATTCCCAGCCCTTCTGTTTGCTTGTCCCATGTTCCATCCCTTAAGTGATCCCTGAAATACAGAAATGAAACAAATCCAGTGCACTCTTCCCAGAGCACCTGGAAAACAGAAAGCATCTGTAGATGTTATGTGTCTAAGTGTTAGTCAGTACCATCTTAAAATACTCCTGTGTTCTTGGCATGCCTTCTGGGGCTTTGTAGGATTAAGTTTACTGATTTTTTTTTTTTCCCCAAAAAAAAGGGTGAATTCTAACCCATTACATGAAAATCCTGTAGTATCATAACTGCTGCAAAGTCATGTTTCTTTCGTGTGCTTTAGCTAAACACTCCATAGGCCGCTGAGCGTTCTCTCACCTCAGTGGACAATTTTTCTGGCTTTGTGCTTTCTGTTCTTTAGATACTGCTGCCTTTATGTTTGCAATAATCTGTGTTCTTCTTGCAGGAAAACAAAAAAGAACAAACAGAAAAGTAAGTATGTCATTATTTTGTACATAAGGGGATATCCCTAGTGAAGGATCCTTAGCTGGAATAAGACCTTAAATCTGCCTCAGCTAAGTTTATTTACTATCTCCTGGCATTGTTCCTCTTGGACTTCAGATGCCCCTTCCCCTTCTCAGGAGGAATTAATCCTTTTCTGGTTTGTACACAAACTGCTTGCTTCAGTCTGTTGAGAATTTGACCTCTTGCAAATTAAAAGCAAAGTGATATTGCCGAGGGGCTGTTGAAGTAATCTCCTAAGTCAAATGTCTGCTTCCTTGGTGAGGTGGAGATGGGATGTATTTGCAGAGCTGAGCTGCTGGGTCCAGAAGTTCTGCTGAAGGGGATTGCAGACATTGCATTAGAAACAAAGCAACTTGTCAGAAACTGCCATCATCACATCAGTGTAAGTTTGGCAGTTTAAACTGTTGTAAATGCGTGGAACTTGCCAAATACAAGAAATAGTTAAAAATAAAACCAAAAAAGTGAAAAGGTGACCTGAGAGAAATCTGAGTCTTTCTATTAAATCCTTCTAAATCTCTCTTGTGACTTTTGTTTGGTTTTGTTCTTTGGTTTTTTGCTGGTATTTCTCAGTGATGTACCCAATTCCTTAAGCAGTGTGATGTCTCTTTTCTGTGCAGCTCCTGGGATTGGAGAAGGGAGCAGTTCCAGTGAGACTCCTCAGCCACCCAGGAAGAAGAGGGCACGAGTAGATCCAACGGTTGAAAGTGTAGGTGTTTGTGATTCTCTGGCAGGATTTTGGGGAGCAGGCAGCAGGTTTGTGTCGCTCAGGGGCGCAGACAGCGGTGCTCTGTCCCACAGTGGGAAAGGCTACAGCTCGCAAAGCGAAGGTTCCCAAGGGGCCTTGAGAAAACAAAGTGATTTTCTTGCTCCCTGTGGAGCCTGCAGGAATTACTGTAGTAATTCCACAGTTCACTGGTGTGTTTCAGCTGTTAAAACAGGGAATATGGGTGAGATTTAGCTTGGGCGGTTATCTGACAATCATTGGTCTGGCTTTGCTCATTTTCTAGGAAGAAACATTTATGAACAGAGTTGAAGTAAAGGTGAAAATCCCTGAAGAGCTGAAGCCGTGGCTGGTGGATGACTGGGACTTGATCACCAGGCAAAAGCAGGTAATTTGTCAGAAGAACACTCTGGCCATGTGTAGGCAAGGAATCTAAAACTAGGATTTCATATAATGGGCTTTGAGCAACCTGCTCTAGGAAGAGGTGTCCCTGCCCATGGCAGGGGGGTTTGGAATTTGGTGATCTTTAAGGTCCCTTCCAACTCTGACCATTCTGTGATTCTATGATTTTCAAGTGCAGTGTAGTGAAATCTTTTACACAGTTTGCCAGGTCACTGTTACAGGGTTTTTTTCCCCCCTGGTATGAACAATTACAACACTTGGGTGTTCCTTTAACATCTGAACCCATTAAATTTTATTCTAAAAATGTTGCTGTGTATTTTGATTTAAGTTCATCATGCAGATATAAAGGTTTGCATAAGTTAAGACAACCTGCACTCGTTGTGTTTGGCTTCTTGTGTAGCTCTTCTATCTTCCTGCCAAGAAGAACGTTGACTCCATTTTGGAGGATTATGCAAGCTACAAAAAGTCACGAGGAAACACTGATAACAAGTAAGTAGTGGTCATTTCAAACCTTAAATGCTTCTTTTGCTGCTGCTGTTGGACTCGTGTTTCATGGAAAATCTAGTGAAGCTGTTAACCGTGTCCCAGCTTTGTGTTCCAAGCCCAAGGCAATTGAGGTGTTGAGAAATCTTGGAGGGGGTAAGTCAGGAATGCAGTTCTGCTTTCAGGGTGTTATTCCTGCTTTCCCTAAGCCTTTTCCTAAAGGAAGCAGATGCACACCAAGGGAGTAGTTCCGCATCCCTTCATTCTGGCTCAGCCTTCTGTGTTGGGTGAATAAATTCAGTGGCATTTGCTGTGTATGAGCTGGACAGACTTCTCAGAGGTGCCTGCTGATGAGCAAAGCCTCACTGCGGGGGGACAGGGAGGTAGATGATCTCTTTTAAAAGAGTCAGATTGGCAGAGCTAATTACTTTGATAGCTCTGAAGATCCTTATTTGTAATTACCCCAGCAGGCCAGCCCTGACAACAAGCAAGGTGTGTTTTCCTCTTGAATGAAGCTTTCCTGTTTTGGAGGGAGAGGAACTAGAAATGTGAAGTTACCTCTTTCCATTCAAGAGGAAGCGAATTATTGGCATGTCAGGGTGTTTCATCACTCCGTTGTGTAATTGTCCTGATGTCTGTTCTGGACTTGTTTGCAGGGTGGAGCGAGGGTTGTGCTGCTCAGATGTGCAGTGTGACTGCTAATTCCTGCGCAGCTGCTCCCCAATTAGCTGGGAAGTTGGAGGCTGTGGGAATACAGCAGTGAGAGGCCGAGAATGGGTCAGGTGCCTGGAATGTTGGGTGACTGTCCCTTTGCCTTGAGCAGGGGTTCAGTCTGATCACTCATAGCCTTGTGCTTGTAAACTGGAGTGAGCTGGGTTAACTTGGGTTGAAAAGAGAAGAGCTGGGAAGTGCCCTTAGAAATACCTACCCTTGCTTTGAAAGGACAGCTTTAAGTCTTTAAGTGAGTAGATGACTAACAGCACAGCTTTTTTTTTTTTTTTTTTTGCCTAAATCCTTACTCCAAGTTCAGAACAGTCCATTTTTAACGGAGGTCTTGAAATGCTGCTCCCTGCAGCTGCATATTTTAAGGTCTCCAGACAAATTTCCTTGAAAAATTTTAAAGATCTTTTAAGGAACCTTCAGAGTTTGATGGGCTCCCCGAGCCTCAGCTTGTGTCCATCCTGTCACTAGAGCAAGTCTCAGGGTGTCTTCTGTTCACCAGGGAGTACGCAGTCAATGAGGTCGTGGCGGGAATCAAAGAGTACTTCAATGTCATGCTGGGAACTCAGCTGCTTTACAAGTTTGAGAGGCCCCAGTACGCTGAGATCTTAGCAGATCACCCAGATGCCCCAATGTCTCAAGTCTACGGTGCCCCACACCTACTGAGGCTGTTTGGTGAGTACGACATGGAGAGATTGGGGAGCAGGTGGGAGCATTCAAACCCTGCCTTTTCCTGACTCGAGTCTCTGGGTGTGAACTGCAGAAACTGGAGAAGCAGCTACGAGACATTTTCATTCTCTCCTCACTCCCTGTGTCTAAAAAAACTCATTCAGGGAGTTGGGATGGAAATAATTTTCAACAGTTTGATTAGTTTAGGTGAGCTTATATGTATTGGAATAGATTCCTGAGCTGCTTCATAGGCTACTGCAAAGTTTTAGACTGTTCTTGAATACTTGCTGAAGTTGTTGTTTCTTGTAATTAATGAGTGCTGCTTCTTTTGGAGCAGTGCGGATCGGTGCTATGCTGGCCTACACGCCGCTGGACGAGAAGAGCCTGGCTTTGCTGTTAAACTATTTGCATGACTTCTTAAAGTAAGTACTTCTGAGGTCTTTGAGCAAGAAAGAAAATTAAGTAAGCACAGGCCACTGTAATGTCAACTGTTATTTAACCTGTATGTTTATATAAAATATTGGGGCTGGTCTTGGTGTCTTGGCTGAAGGCTGCAGTGAAGCCTCCTCTGACTCAGCTGGACGGGGCCAGGAGCCAGACTGGTTTGAATTCCTCTGCAGTTACACTGAGGCTATTGCTAATTAGCCCTGTGTTTATGCATCTATTAGCCTGCACTTTCAAACTGTCTGTGTCTACTTCTTGTTTCAAAATAAACGTGTCAACGTTTATTTGTGGTTGCTGGAAAAAGCAGATGCCAATTGCAGCCAACTGTTGATGGAGAGGGCAGTTCTGCAGCTACAGCTCAGAAAATGTTAGAAACCACGATCCTTGCTCCTGGTAGTGCTAGGAAAAACAGTTGTGGCTCTAATTCCTGGATGAAAACAATGAAACAGGACTTTAATGTGAAATTTTTTTGGGGGGGTGGATGGAGGACTAACCCACCATGCATTCAGGCAGGTCCTGAACCCCCTCGTGGNNNTGGTGGCTCAAACAAAGCCACCAGGGGGGCGCAAAGCATTAACCTGCTTTGCTGGTAAATGCCAGCCTTTCCCTCTGTGAGCGGGCATGTGTTACTGGCAGCTGGAAGAAAACCCTCACAAATCCATGGCAGCTCTGTGAGTGGAGCTGGAGATAGATGGGCCTGATTTCCAGGGTAGACTTGTCAGGAATAGTCCGCAAGTCCTGAGTTGATCATAGTCTTTTGGGTAACTCTGAGGAAAACACAAAGTGCTTGTTAGGGATTGATTTTTATTTTTTTTTGGAATGGGCTGTTGAGTCTTTAATTGTGTGAGAGCTGCCTGTGGCAGGTACATGTTGGTTTTCAACTCCTGAAATCAGGTGTTACAGTCTCAGCAAACACCTCTGACAAATCACTTGTGATGCCCAACAGCGGAGACTTCAGGCAAGAAGGTAATTTTAATCTTGTTGTTATTTTTCCCTAGGTATTTAGCAAAGAATTCCTCTGCCTTGTTCAGTGCCAGTGACTATGAAGTAGCCCCTCCTGAGTACCATCGGAAAGCGGTGTAACCCTCTGCTGCTTTACAGCTCCCCAGAACCCACCCGTGTCGTACCGTCCGCATCCTGTCCTTCACCCCCCTGTTGCACATGTCTCCATTGCACAGATGATGTGAACAGCGTGAAGAAAGTCCTGTGTTTCGTGTGGAACCAGCACTTTTAAGTGCTGGAGATTTTCTTGTCCCCAGATGGGAGCTTGGAGTTCTAACGGGAGCTCTTTGGTGTTTCTGGCTTTGCTGCTGTGGTTTTTTTGCATCAGTGGAATATGAAAGGTGCGTTATGTTTCGGTGTGTGACCGTGTCTGTGCTCATGGGTCTGTTCTGACATTAAGACTTGCTTCACTAATTGGCTTTATTGTGTGGGAAGGAGAACTGGGCTCTGGGAGCCGTGAGGGTGCTGCTCACCCGCTGTACGTGCTATCCATCACTCCGACTGTTTCAAACCCTCCTGGGTGCTGTGCAGGGCAGCCCTGCTTCAGCAGGGGAGTTGGACGGGGTGATCTCTAGAGGTCCCTTCCAGCTCTGACAGTTCCCATGGAACCCACCCACTTTCTTGGTGTTGAAAGTAAAGTGTTTGGTCCATAAATGTACGCTTTGACCTTGGTAGCTGAAGGACTGTGACTTTTTTTTTTTAAATCTACTAATGATAGGAGAATGCATCATCATCATATTGTAGTGTCCTGGGAAAACGTTTCACCAGAGCTGTTTTACAAATCTTCCAATAAACTTTTTTTTTTAATTCCAAGCCTTGTTTCCAGTATTTGGATTTGCATCAGTCGCTGCTGTGTGACTCCCCTGTTGGGTGTGAGTGAAGAGCAGAATGGAGTTCTGCAGTATTGGAGATGCCGTGATGCTGCTTCCTTCCAAGGACGAGTAATTGCAGCCCATCCTTCCCGTTCCGGGGGTTTTTTCCTCCAGGATCACTGCAGTCTGTAAGCAGTGACAACACAGCTCCACTGGGTTTATTGCAGAATTCTTTAAAGGCTTGTTCTTGAGAGCCAGGACCCTGTGAGCCAGCTCCTGTGGGTGTGTGGGGGTGCTGTTTGGGGTGAGGATGGGGAGAAGAGCGAGGTTTTGGGTCATATCTATCCCGAGCATCACAGGACTTGGTTGTGGTTGAAGCAGCTGCTGTTTCTAGGCAGAATCCCAGGTTTTGATAAGAGGTGTTAGTGCAGGAAAGCAGGGTCTGTGGGCATCTGCCCGGGGGAGGGGGCTGGTGGGGGTGAGTGTGGCCCTTCCCAGGGGGTCCGAGGGAAGGAGGGGACCCTGCCCAGGCTCTTGGTGGCTCCCGAGGTCGGTGCCCGGCCAAGGGTCCAGCTGGGATCCCTCTGCCCTGTGATTCCCAAGCACAAAGCAGCCCCTGGAGGGGCAGTGCTGGGCGAGGGGGGGGTCTGCTGGGGGGGTACTGCCAACAATGTGCCATTCAGAGGGGCAGCGGGGTCTCTCAGGGAGAACAACGTGAGAGGAGGAGTTGCCATGGAGATGGAGGCAGCAGCTGCAGCGCTGGGAAGGTGGGTTCCTGCTGAGGAGTCTGTCCAGAGGGGCTGATGGACAGACATGCGGACAGAGAGCAGAGGAGGGGGCTGCCCGGCCCCTCACCCCACACCCCCAGCTCTGGGCTGGTGGGAGGAGAAGCCCTAGAGCTGTGGGGAGAAGTGGGTGTGAGGAGATGGGTGCTCTGCTGAGTGCTTGGTATTGTTACTGGGTTAATGAGGCTAATTAGCTACTGCTCTTTTATTTATCATGGCCCTTACCCAGATGAAGAGCCAAGATTCTGTTCTTGAGCCCAAACAATGTGTTCACCCCCTGCCAAACAGCCTTGAGAGCAAAAACAACCTTGGGCTGTGGGTGCCCTTGTTTTTGCAGAGCAGCGTCTGTACCCGAGACCCACACGGATTTTCTGGTGACCCCTTGGCTGGTCCCTGGGACTCCCTGGTAGCCCACTGGAAAGCCAAGCTCAGGACAGCCAGGGTGGGCTGGGAGCAGGAGATGCCCTGGGGCACGGGGTGACCAAGGCTGGGGGGCTGGAACTTGATGATCTTGATGATTCTTAATGACTCTACGACCCCATGAGGGTCACAGACTGTTCCCTCTCACACGATGGAGCCTGCTCTGCTTCCCTCCTTTGCTGAATTAATGAGGAATTATCTGTTCATTTTTCCTGGCTGTGTTCACAGGCAGCTGCTGTGTGTGGGATCGAGGGGAGCTGGCAGTCGGAGGCAGCCCTGTCCCCGTGTCCCCAGTCCAGGGTATTTCAGGAGAGGGACATTTTGGCTGCAGGAGTAGAAGGTCCCCAGGGTTTTGCTCCGGTGGCACTTGGTCTCCCTGGGCAGAAGATGTGCCTGGTGCCTGTTCCAGCTGGGAAGGCTCCTTCCAGCTTCTCCTGGGGTGAGCTCTTCCTGGCCCAATACATTAATTTTCTGCTTCCAAACAGCAATTTCAGGCTGAGCTGGGAGTTAAAGCCCTGCTGAAGCCCAGGCTGTGTCTCTGTGAAGGTGACAGGATGTGACATGTGCCTTGGCCACGCTCAGGGGAAAGCACCTTCTGCTCCAGGTGCTGTGGGACACATGTGGACTGTCCCAGGGCACAGCGACCTGGCGGGTCCAAGGCCAGGCCTCTGCTGGGGACTTGTTTTCCTCATCACCAGAGTCTTTTTTTGAGCCAGAGAAAGGGTGGTTGATCACAGCTGTGCCCGTATCCACCTGGTTCAGGTAGCCCTGCAGAGGCAGTTGGGGTGCCCGGAGCC
>VXBW01001562.1:362867-442244 GCA_013400375.1 Thinocorus orbignyianus
AGATGCAGTCACACGTGCTGGTGGTTTTTTTTTTTTTTCCATCCTGGGAGAACTAATGAGTTATAAAAATTATTTTAAACTGAGAACTGGTGCGTCATGAAGAGTTTTGGCTTCTTTTTGTTGTTGTTGTTTTGTTTTCTTAAATAAGGGAAAAATCCAGCTACTCCAGAAAAATCCCAAGCTGGCGCCTGGGCTGGGCCTCTGAGGCATGCGAGGAGATGAAATCAATCACCCTGACAGGGGAAACTGAGGCAGGAGGAGGTGAGAGGGGGTCGAGCAGCTGGTGCTGGGAGGAGAACGTGCTGTGGGGCAAAGACGTGACAGCCGTGGTGTGCGCTCATGGGGAGCTGCCCACAGTGGGTTTGGGGACCCTCACTTGGCCACGCTGGGCTCCCCATGTCCCTCATCGTGCCGAGCTGTTGTGATGTAGCCAGAGCCTGATCAAAGTGACTCGGAATTTCAGTGGCTGACCTTCAGAGCCCCTACTCTGGCCACTTTCCTTCGCCCCCCAACTCTTCTTCCCCTTGGGAGCGGTGGGTGCTCCCGAGCAGCGTGCGGTATGTCCCTGCCAGCCCCGAGGGGACAGAGACCGGAGCGCCGGGGCCGGGACATTGCATCCATGGGCACGTTTCTACTTTTAACATGTTGAAGATCATGTCTGTAACATGCTCTATTTTTAGGCTGCGGCCTATTCCCCGCACGGAAGAATGAGCACAGGTGTAAAATTAGCTGTATTATTTCTGGGCTGGCGGTTACCAGTGCTGCTGTGGGTCCCCGCTGCTGCCTCCCCTGCTTCATTCCAGCCACCCCAGGATTAGCCTGCAATCAAAATCTTGTTATCCAAGCAGAGGTGGAGAGGGAAAGGGGCACCGTTCCTGCCTTCGGGAATCGATCCATATTAGGATCAGTCAAACATAGCAGCCTTTCGCTTCCAGTGGCTGGGGCTGGTGGGAGCTGGGAAAGCTCCATCAGGGGTTGAACAAGTATAAATGGGTGTTCCTGGCCTCTGCCACGGCTGGGGAAAAGACTACATGAAATAATTAACATGGAAACGTTAATCAGCATTAGCTCTGGCCTGAATTCCATTATCAGGAATGCTAAATACAGCGGAGGAAAGTGCTGGGATTAGGGTGGCTTGGCAACAGGCTCTCTGCCCCCGACATCTGGGTCTCGTGCTCTGGGATTTAAGCTTTTATTTAAAATACAAGTCGTTTTCTTTCCCTCTTCAGCACAAACCACAAAAATGTCAAAACACAAAGCAGCTATAAATCGGTGGAATGATGTGTGCGGGCAGCCTGGACACGCTGGAGTGGGAGGTGGTCAGTGTCAGCTCAGACACCCCTGTGAGCCCAGCGGGACCCAGCCTGCCAGAACCTTGTATCATGGACCAGTGGGTGACCCAAGGGGGCTGCGAGAGACCCCACCAGCCTGGGTGGCCTCTGGGCCGCTGGAACTGCACTGGGTATTTTTTTTTCCAGGCCTGAATGTGCAAACCAGGACGCAAATCCCAGCCACAAATCCTTCGTGTCCAGGCAGGCAGAGCAGTCTGTGTGGACCTGCCCATTTCACCCAGAAACCTGCCATGTGGGAAGGGCCTGCCTTGCCCTGCTCAGGTTTGCAGAAGGAAAGTCTTTGCTGAACACCATCCCCTGAGCTTTTGGGGGTTTAACAGTTATTATTCTTCTGTATCAGGCTCCTCAGTTCCGTGTTTGCCAACTCCTTGCAGTTAATATTGCTGAAGTGACTCAGGAGCCTCCTGTTTTCCTCTGAGCTGGAAATGCAAGGAGGCTGTGGCCGTGGCTGCTGTGGAGCAGAATGTGACACAGGGGACATCCTTATGGCAGAGTTCACCCCAGTCCAGCAAACTGGGACTGAACTGGATCCACCCGTGCAAGACGATTGCTGCTCTACAGATTATTGCTGAAGAGGCCCTCGCTGCAGAGGCCACTCCAGAGTGTCCCCCAGGTCCTGTGCGAGGAGGGATTTGGAAGCAGGAGCTGCCCTACCAGCAGGACAGAGGTTATTCTATCCATGAAGTTACAATGCAGGTCGCTTGCTTGGCCTGAAAAGCTCAGCAAACAAGAGTGTCCAAGTTACAAAACCCCAGAGAGATGGGGACTGACGCTGTTTAGCAGGGCTGCAGTCTCCTCAGCTAAAATAAGCCCTGAATTTAGGCACCGAGCCTGGGAGCAGAAGTTGCCCACGTAGCCAGGGAAGAGGGATATTCAGGAGGCAGTGAGCAGCCCCGCTGGGATGCTGGGAGGTAGATGTGCCCTCCTGGGGCAGACACACCATCCTGGTGGTGCTGGAGGGGCTCTGGACCAGCGAGACAGTGTCTGGTGTCTGTTTTGAGAGCGCCCTGGCACTTGCTGCATGTGAAAGGGGCAGAGGAAAGGACTCTTTTCAGCCTTGTTCTCAGGCTCTCAGGATGCTTTGGCCCATGGGGGTGGTTTTATTTCCCTCTCTCTTGAAATGACAAGACTTTGAGAAAATCCCTCCTTGAATAGCTCTGCAGCACAGGGAGCGGGCTCATGTTACGCTGCTGGATGGCTGCTGAACCCAACAGGCAGGTATTTCGGGCAGCTTCTCGCTGCCCGGTGGCTTTGTCCAGCGTGCTGTGGGGTGGCACAGACACAGTGTGCCACCTTTCTCCAGGGCTGCTCCAAGGGCTGAGGCCCCTGCTCCGCAGCCAGGTCAGCTCCCGGCTCTGTGTACAGATTGCTGCCTAGCACGAGCCAAAGCTCCTTTCCAGACCCAAATCCCATTCACAGGAAATTCACACCCTGTTTGCCATCGGCCAGCATCCAAGAGGGAGCAGCAAACGTGGGTGGAAGACGTATTTTGCAGGATGATTAAGTTGCTGGGTGCAGGAACAGGACGAGCTGACAGCCCTGGGGCACCCCGAGCACCCCACTCCTCTCTTCCCAGCGTTAGTCTTTCTTCTCTGCTCCGATCTCGCTCCTCCTGTGGCCCCCAGTTTTGCTGCTGCAGGCTCTCAGCAGGAGGGAGGATTTCAAGCCCTGCTGTTCACCCGCTGATCAGCCCAGCTGGAGAGCAGACAAAGCATAGCAGAGATAATGAAGCTATTTGGCAGGGCCTGGAGAGCCGTGCGGTGTTTCTCTGGCTTCAGGAGACCCTGCTGTTCAGGACTGCTGCTGGAGTGGCTGTGGTTGCTGTTATTACCTTGCAAATGCATGCCTGGATGGTTGCTAACCCCAGACCCTGCTTGCTTTGCTTCTCATCAACCCAAACATGAATCAAGGGTCTCTCCTGTGCTGACAGGAAATCCCAAGAGGAGACACTTGGCGTGAGGGAGCTACTGAAGGTCAAGGGGCTCTGGTTTCCCTGTTGATCCATTTCAGCACAAACAAGGCTCTCAGCTGTTGATGGTCCAACCCTAGACATGATACAAACAAGTAGAAGCAGCTCGGGAAGAGCTTCCCCTGTGCTACTGGCTCCAAGGCTAAGGCTTTGGAAACTGCAGCACGTGTTGCCTAGGAGCTGTGGTTTGCAGTGCAGCTAGCCAGCAAAACCCACCCGGGCAGGATGGAGAAAGATGTGCTAACGACAAATAGCCATCTGAGATGTTTTCTGCTGGCTCTGCACAGATGGAGAATCGCCTCTCTGAAGACCTGTCTGCAGCCCTGCTGGCGTTCAGATGGATTTTTGCTCTACACGTTCCCACAGAGACACATTTTTCTCTTCCTCTTTCACTGCAAATGAACTGGTCGCTAAAGCGGAGTGGGGTTACTCCCTGGGCAGTCTGTTCTGGCAGGCACAGGCAGGCATCCAGGTCTGGTGAAGTTCCTTTTGATCTTTACATTCCTTTGGTCTCCTTATCACTTCTCTTTATCCCTTCTAATTGTCTGTCCTCCCTGTTACTGTATTTATGGTAAAGACCATAGCAGCTCATGGGTGATGGGGCTTTGTCCTGCCATTGCCGAATTTCACTCGGAATCACTGAATCATGGAATTGTCAGGGTTGGAAGGGACCTCTAGAGATCATCCTGCCAAAACAGGATTGCCCAGACCTCATCACTCAGGACAGCATCCAGGAGGGGCTTGAAGGTCTCCAGAGAAGGGGACCCCACACCTTCCCGACTCAATTCAGCCCTGGACACACTGGTTCAGGCACAGGAGCTACAAATGTTCCCTTTGCCTCTGCTCTGAGCGGGGGCAGACGTGGCAGCAGGGCAGCATAAGAGCCTGCCAGAACCAAACCTGATGCATGTGTGAATATGGGAAAGGTCTGGCGTGTCTCTTGCACCCACCTCTGCTTCTGATTCTGGCTATGCAGCACTCACGTCCTCGGTGTGTTACACAGAGCTCAAGCACAGCTCCCCGGGGTGAACCCTGCAGCCTGCCTGTGACACTGCCTGCAGTTTTGCTTGGAAACTCAGCTCCCGTGCACTCGCTGGAATGTGCTGCTTAAGCAATACAGTTTATTACCCAGATGCTGCAGACCACGGCGCTCAAAACATCACAGGTTTATCGGCTGCCTCTCGGTGCTGTAGCCTCATCACAACAGTTTGGTTTCTCTGAAAACATCTTTGCTTTCTCTCAGCAGCTGAGGTGCTTGGCAGGGCCTAGAGACCCAAGATGTGACACCTCTACATGTATCCCTTTCTAAGCAATATTTCAAAATCTTCCCCTTACAACTAGAACTAGAGTCCCCTGGGGTCATAAAAATTAAATTATCTGCTTTCCTGCACACTGGTGTGTGTGTCTGTGTGTGTGTGTAAAACTGAAGAGCTCTTCTGTCTCAGTCTTCAGCTACAACCTGACCTTCACCCACACCCGCTGCCAAAACAGATTCCCTTCCTTTGGGGCGTGATCTTCTTTTGGGGTGTGTTTTCATCAGTGAAGAATACACAGAAGAGCCTGTTCTGTTGGCTCTCTTGGCAGCAGGCAGCAGCCCCAGTTTCTACACCCACTTCTGACCTGATGTACAGCTTTGGAAAGTGGCATCCCACCTATTTTCCTGTCCCATTGGTTCCGCACGGGCAGTTCTCCACCGCGGGCACGCTCTGGGGCTGGGCGCTGTGCTCCGTGTGTTTCCTGTGGCTGCCGGGCACTGTTCTGGAATAGCTGCTGGTAACAAGTGAGAGCCGCCAAGTTGGCAGACAAGCTTTTGTAAAATTCAGCTCCCGAGAGGCTGGCACACGCTTTGTTTTTTCCTGAGCTGGGCACCACGCCAGCCTGGTCCAGGAGCACGCTGCGTAAACACTGCCTGCGTGGAGGTTTCTGTCCAAACATGTTTCCTCCCTTCTCCCCTTTCTTGGAACCCAGAACAAAACAGGGGTCAAGGGAGTAAAACAGAAGCCTGGACACTGGTTTGCTCTGGTTGTGTGTTGTAGAAGACTTCCCACCGCTTGCCTTGTTCGTGTGTGCTCTGGTTCTGTGTGGCCACCACTGCAGGCTGATCTCAGAGGGACGGGACCCTGGGTAAGGCAGGGGATGGAGAAGTGTGGCTCTGCTGGGCGTGCTGCATCCAGCCGGGCTGCGAGACATCCCGGGAGAGCAAGGTACCCTTGCAGTGAAGATGGAGTCTTCATGGGTTCAAGAGCAAAGGGAGATAAAATTATACCCTCCACCATGCACACGCCTGGCATGGAGATTAATTTATCCAGATGATTAAGGCAGCAAGTGATGCAGGAAGCGTCCGGGTAATTTGGTGACCTGGGTAGAAACAGAAAGCGAGGAGCACCTTTCCCTTTCAGTCATGTTGGGGTTGGATTCTCGTGTCCTGTTGCACACTGATCGATAAGCCACGTGCCTGGGGAACTGCAGACTGATGGGCTTTGCTGTCTTACACAGTAGCTGGGAACCAAAGCTTGTTGGGACTCTTTTTGGAGAAAGGTGTTGCCGTGCAGTGGTTTCCTCAGAAGATGCTTCTCAACCAGGTCCCTGGAGTCACCTTCCCTACAGAACCCACTGCTCGGTTGTCTCTGCCGCTCACAGCCTCAGGAAACCAGTATCACCCTGCTTGGTGGAGTGGTGACCACCTGGGTTCGCGCTGGTTTGTCAAATACCCTGAACTCCGGCTGTGGGTAAGGGAATTACACAAATGGGGCTCTTCTGGTAGAGCAGAAACACAGACCTTGGTGCTGTGACTCTGAAAAAGCCTCCACTGCAGCGAAGCTATTCCTTCCCCCATCTCCCTGTCCAGCTTGGCTCCAATTAGTTTGTCTGGACTGCTCCATGTGCAGGCCAACGCTGCTTCTATTTCAGGGGAACTTGCCAGAGATTAATTAGATCCCAGGCCTGCGAGAGGTCCGGCCAGCAAATTTTGTGTGCCATTAACTCAGTACTTATCACACCAATGTTGGGGGAATAAACATACCCTTTGTTGTGCTGCTGGAAGTGAAGGTTGTCACAAAAAATGAAAGATTTCAGCAGATACAGGGGGTGATAGTTTCTGAGCTACACGAGCAGCTTGTTTAGATCAGATTCCAGCCTGGATGGCTACTGAAATGGCACTGAGGGTGTATCAGCAGTGCTTTGGCAGTGGCTGCCCACCCACAGCAGTGGAGAGCGTGGACAATATCCCTGATGGATGAACCCCTAATGGGCATCCTCCAAACCCAACGTCAGTGGGTGAGGAGACCTATAGCCCCCATCAGCTGTTGTTCCAAAGAGACACGGGGTTTGAAGGGTAAAGCCCCAGAGAAATAAATATGTGGAGTTTGGGGGGATGACAGTGGAACAAAGCTCCAGCAGGAGCTGCAGATTTCCATTTGGCCTCTCTGTCAGCAGCAAAGTGACCTTCTCTAACCATCCCCGGGTTGCGCTCTGCTGCTTGTGCCCGGGCAAAGCAAACACAAACCAAGCAGCTTGGCTTACGAGCGAGCTGGGAGAAAGCCTGGCCAGACAAGTGGGGAAGGAGGTGATGGAAGCCAAGAACTGGTAATAGAGTGATGGTGAGAGGGAACTGCAGAACAAACGAGGATGTATCCAGCTAATAGGCATAGCAGGGATGGGATGCAGAGAGGGGTGAGTAGTGGGAACTACATGCCAAGAACCTTAGCAGCAGCAGCTTGAATGAATTTGGAGAGCAAAGAAAGAAGTCTGGAGAAAAAGACTATGAGTTTGGAGAGCAAAGTAAGAACTGTGGAGAAAAAGACTGTAGTAGCTGCATCCAGAATCAGGGAATAGTTCTGGTGGCACCATCAGGGGAAGAGCCAGAGCACGGGCATCCATCCGGACTGCTCTGCTATGGCCAGCCTGGGCTGGTGAGTCCAAGGGGAGAGCCGCAGGACCTGCTGCCAAGGCAGAACCATTCCCTGGCTTCCCTCCGGAATCCCTCCGGCCTGGATTCCAGTTAAGCCCTTGAGTCAGCCCCTTGTAATTTAACGTGAAACCTCTTGCTCTTGTGCTGACACGTGCATTGCGAGGGCTGAGCGATGGGGTTCCGATAGGAAGCTTTTGGCTTTGACGGGTGAAAAAAGGGGAAGGCTCCTCTCTGGCTGGTCGTGCTGATCAGAAACACGGTCTGACTGAGACATGATAGCAAGGAGTGGTTTTTAAAATTCTGCTTTCCCTCTGGGGTGGCTCAGAAGGAGCTTCCTTTCAACAGCATAAATTTGGTGGAAGGAGGACAAAGCTGCTGCTGTTACCTTGGTCCCGAAAGTCAGGCAGCATTTTGTAAAGCTGAAACTTTTGGTCGTAAAACCTTATTTTTAATGAACCAACTATTTTCCGTGACAGCTCTTCAGGTTCCGATTTGAACAACTCAAACCAGTTTGCCCGGCCCAGCTCAGACTGGTGCTGGGGCTTATCTTTGTGCTTGGGTTCGTGAGCAGGCATGAGCGCTGCTGGCTCAGGTCTGTGCAGATCCTTTCGCAAGGATCTGGGTGCGCTCGAGGAATTTGCTTTTCCAACTCCGCACCTTTGGCTGACAAAAGACAACCCAGTGCTTGTATCACCATGGGTTGGAAATAACTGGGGAATCCTCACCTCCCCAGCTCCCAGCTGCTGCTGTCATTTCATCCACCGTGTCGCTCCGGTTTGTGCCAGGGTGACACGGTGGGATCCAGAACTGAAGGGGGACTCACAGGCCTGGAGTGGTGCTGGCAGAATGACAGAGGTGTCAAGAGGCGTGTTATTTCTTCTCTGAGGAGAAGCCAGTCTTAGAGATTCTGTCGGTGCCTTAAAAACTTGGAGGCATCTACAGGGGGAAAGAAGGTGGCTCCTGAAAGGAGAAAAGTTGCCTGAAAGCGTGGCTTTTTAGGGAGGACAACCCCAAAACCTTTAAAGGGCATTCGGAGCATGGACATGGTACCTGTGAAAGGATTCAGATCTGGATTTAATCCCTTGTAGATGAGGCCAGGCTGGGGGTCGGACTCCTTTGGTGAAGGGTTTGGTTTCTGAGCATGGATGTGCATGAAACGGCAGCGTGTACTCAAACCCACCCCGTACCCTTCCCTCGAAACAGGCCACCTGCAGAGAAACCTGTGTTTGAACACGCGGCTTGCCCAAATTGATTATGAAAGCAGTGACATTTACCTCCAACTCTGCTCGCATTAGAGAGATGTACTGAGTGAGTAACTGCAAGCCAGCTGTAATAAGGGAGGTTTTAAGAGTTCAAACACAACCCGTGGGTTGCAATTAGAGAGTCTCAAAACCCTGCGTGACCTTAAAGCTCTCCGTGTGTGTGACAGGGCTGTGGAGAGGGGATGTTGAATAGACTCTGGCCTGAACAGAGCTGTGACCAAACCCTGCAAAGTGCCACCCTCAGACATTCCTGACCCAGCAGCAGGGGGTTAATTACACTGCTTTAAATGCTGCCTCTGCTCAGCTCCTAAGATCTCCTGCGAATAAACACCTCCTTCATTAAGAGCCTTCCAGGATCTGAAGGGAGCTCCAGGAGAGCTGGAGAGGGACTCTTGGTCAGGGAGTGGAGTGACAGGACAAGGGGAAACAGTTTTAAATTGGAAAAAGGGAGATTTAGATGAGATCTTAGGAAGAACTTCATTGGTGTGAGGGTGGTGAGGCACTGGAACAGGTTGCCCAGAGAAGCTGTGGCTGCCCCATCCCTGGAGGGGTTCAAGGCCAGGCTGGATGGGGCTTGGAGCAACCTGGGCTGGTGGGAGGTGTCCCTGCCCTGGGCAGGGGGGTTGGAACTGGGTGATCTTTATGGTCCCTTCCAACTCTGACCATTCTGTGATTCTATGATGTTTGCAAGGGCAGCGATCCTTTGCATGTTCCACTCCTGGCCAAGCACACACCCGGCTCCTACCCTCTCCCTTTCCTCGCCACCAGGCCCAGGAGCTCTCTCCTCCCTCCCCAAACCAAACTTGGAGGAGTGGAAGTGGTGTCTTAGAATCATAGAACCATCCAGGCTGGAAGGGATCTCCAAAGGTCATCTATTCCCACCTCCCCACAGTGGCACGGACACCCCCAGCCAGCCCAGGTTGCCCATGGCCTCATCCAGCCTCACCTGGAATATTTCCAGGGCAAGGGGCCTCAACCTGGTCCAGTGTCCCACCACCCTCAGAGGAAAGAACTTGTTACTAATATCCAATCTAAATCTGCTCTTCTCCAGCTTAAAGCCATTGCCCCTTGTCCTGTCACTGCAGGCCTTTGGAAACAGACAAACAGACCCTCCCCAGCCTTCCCAGATCCTGGAAGGCTGCTCCAAGGTCTCCTCGTAGCCTTCTCTTCTCCAGGCTGAACACCCCCGGCTCCCTCAGCCTGTCCTCGTAGCAGAGGTGCTGCAGCTCCCTGATTTTCATGGGCCTCTGCTGGACCTGCTCCATCAGGTCCATGTCCTCCCTATCCCGAGGGCTCCAGCCCTGCACACAGGACTCCAGGTGGGGTCTCACCAGAGCAAAGCAGCAGAATCCCCTCTCTGGATCTGCTGGCAACACAGCTTTTGATGCAGCCCAGGATGGGATTGACCTTCCGGGCTGTGAGTGCACCCTGCCTGCTCACGGCCAGCCTCTCATCCATCAGCACCCCCAAGTCTCTTTCCTCAATGCTCCTTTCTAATGCCTTATTCCCTCATTTTCCCAGGGGGAACAAGACGGGATAACCCTGCCCAGGTACCACCACCATTCCAGGCCCCCCCAAACCTCTCTGTGGTGTCCCTGAGGGACCACCCAGGCGCCAGAGCGGCGCGGCGCACCGCCCGCCATTGCCCCCCGGCAGCGCGCCCCCTAGCGGCTGGGGGGGACGACAACTCCCCCACAACACTATCACCCACACACCCCCTCAGACCGCCTTTAAACCGAGGAAGTCCCTCCTCCCCTCTCTGATTGGCCGCGGCGCCTGGGTGGGTGGGAAGCGATTGGTTGGAAGGCATAGAGGTGGACGGTGATTGGCTGGAAGCGGCCGGGTGGGCGGGGCGGCGGGCTAGGGGAGCNCTGGGGGCTGTGGGTGAGCAGGAGGGCTGGAACGTGGGCTGGGGGAGCTGAGGGAGGGTCCAAGGCCTCTGGGCTGTGGGTCTGTGGGGTGCCTGGGAGCTGGGGTGAGAGGAGCAGAAGGGACTGGGCAGGTGGGTGTCACAGGGAGCCCCAGCTCCCCGAGGAGCTGAGGCTTTGCTGGGGGGCAGAGAGCTGTGGTAAGCAGGGGGGAGGATGATCTCTGAGATCTGTGGGGGCAGCTGTGGGACGGCAGCAGTCTGGCACTCGGGGGAGCTGGGTTCCAGCACGTTGTGGGGCTGCTGCGAGACTGGGGTTCCTCCAGGCTGGGGTGGCAGGGTTGGTGGGGGAGCCCCCGGGGAGCAGGAGCTGCAGAGAGGGGGTCTCTGAGTGGGATGAGAATATACACTACACCCGGCCCGCATTCAGCCTGCCCTAGGTGACCTGAACTAGTAAGACAAGCTGGTAAATGCATGTCACCTCTGCCTTCAGTTTTGCTTTCTGGCTCCAGCAGAAATTAACACCTTCTGCCCCCATCCCCGGGTAAGAGCTGGTGCTGAGCCCTGAGTGGGGACCTGCCCTGGGCCTTGCCGGGTTCTGTGCGCAAGGCTTTGCCAGTGGCTTGTTCAATATCAGTAATTCATGCGGTGAAATCGGGTCCCTTATCCCACCACACAGAAAGAGGCTTTGCTGAGAAAGCGGGATAAAAGTTTTCAAAGTGGTTAGTGACTTTACACAGCGATGACTTCTGATCATTCAGTCTGGGAATACTGGGCCTGGGCGAGCTGCAGCCCCTGGAAATGTGGTACCTTTGTGGTGGTGCAGTCATCTGTGTCTTGTTCTCTGTGGCTTCCAAACTTTCGGCTGGTGTGAGCTGGCTTTAAGTGACCTTATTGGTTTTCGTTTTTACTTAGTTCATCTCTGCAGATGGCTTTTGATGAGCGATGTCTTTGTGACTGGAGAAAGCTGTATTGGGAAGTTACTTTTTGTGGTGAATCATTTTTAATTGTGACCGTTTGGTTGATGCTTCTCCGGGAGTCTGCTGGGGCAGTTGTGCTCCTGAGCTGCTCCCTGTCTTCCTGCACGGATCTGCTGAACTTGCTGCTGACTGCAAGGAGTAGCAGAAGAGGGCAGGTCAATATGGTACACTGACTTTTATCAGTTGTCTTTTAAGATAGTTAGTATCTTTAAAATACTCCTGCACATTTGTCTTGGATCTGGAGCTATTATAGGAAAATAATGGCTCAATTGAAAGATATGTAGATATTCAGGCTTGTAAACTGCTGACCAAACTCGTCTGACAGAATGACAGCTCAGTGTGGAAGTGCATCACTGCTGAGCATCTCACCGTGCAAAGGAGTGATTCAGATGTCTGTTATGATAATTTGTCGTGTGTAGGCTGGCATCAGCTTATGTTATACATTAATTGTCCCATACTTTAGGACTGTTTGTTATTTCAAAATAAGCCTACAATAATTACATTTCAACAGACACTTGCAGCATCCATATTTGTTTTCGGATAGAGATGGAGATTTTTCACTTCCATAGGTAGTTCAACAAGCCTTTCTTTCAAAGTAGGTTTGCACAGTCTTAACACTTTTAAGGGCTGAAGTTATTCTAAAATACCTGAAGGGAAAATACTTTCACTGAGATCCTTTAGAAGCTGGGATTTGTACCCATGACGCTCTTATTTCTCCTGTTTGTGAGGTATTTTGGTTACATGATCACTCCACCCCTAACCAAACACCAATTTATAACCTTCGCTATGGGGGAAGAAAAATAATTCATTCCCATGGGTGGGTGTTAACTGCGAGGGCAAAGGGGGGTGGTTGGGTAAAGCCGGGTCTCCGTGTCTGACTGCTGGGGAAGTTTGTGGGAATCCTGCCAGCCAGCGGGAGCTTTACAGATCCTGCTTGAAACCAGTGTAAAAGAGTTGCCTGTTTGAGAAACTTCATCCCTCTCTCCTGTCCCCACCCAGTGCTATTTCCTGGGGGGTGGAGAGAAACTTAATCCCTTCGTCCTTTTGGAATTTTTCCTCCAGGTTAATGTACTAGTTACGTGCCCTCTGTCTTCTGCTGAGAAGCTTTTGGGAATGACTTTATTACCTGTCTCGTGATGGAGGGAAGCCATGAGAAGCAGCAGAAAGTCAAAATGACAGTTAGGTACTAATTCCACAATTATCTAGAATGTCATGTCTGAAAATGGAATTAGTTGATTTTGCCAACTCCAGCTGGCTGGTGGTGCTCGGAAAATAATCTGAGCAGCCTGTTCAGTAACTTCAGTGCTCTGAATAGTGAGACAAATGCGTGCCATTTGCAGTGCTGGAGGCTGGAAACTTTAATACCACCTTCTGTGGAGCACGAAGCCTTGAGAGCTCGGTCCTTGCATTCAGTCAGAGATGATGCCTCCTTCACCAGCATTAACAAGACAGATTTTAGTTAACGTAGCCAATCCTGTCAGGGTGACCCCAGCAGCACGCACTGTTGGTGTAGCTGAGATTCCAGAATGCATACTGATACTGTGTGTGATTGTGATCTAGTCTGTTTAGAAAATGTGTGCTTTCAGGAAAGTTATAAATTCTGTCTAGCTCTGTGATTAAGAAGCAAATGTGAAGTACTCACTGGCTTTTTTTTTTTTCTTGAGAAAGTGGTTGGGGCAAGATTGGTTTGTTACTCTGCAAAGTTATTTTTATTTCAGACCTTTGCTAGAAGCTCACTAGTGAGATCCTATCTGTTTGCCTCGAGGTGGGGGGGAAGGTTGCCTTCTTATTTCTGTAATGCTTGGGGAATGACTGCAGAGATGCTTTGTTAAATTTAAGGTGCATTATCTGATTAATGTGGGGGTTTTAACCTTTCTGTCCTTTTTGAAGAGGCCTGGAATTCAGGAAAGGGGGGCTTCAGGACTCCTTGCTAGAGGATGGATAATTCCTGTGAAACACAGGGTTCCTGGCAGTGCTTTGAGCACAGCTGAAGCTCTGTCACTGAGCAGTGGCAGGTCTTTATTTTTGAGTTGTTTGCATCCCAAGATACATCAAAGGCAGAGTTGGTGTGAGATACACACGCGCTTCAGAAATTACAGCACCGCCTGGAGCACCTGCGAGTAATGAGAGTGAACAGACGTAAAACCACGTGAAAACTTCTGTCAGTCCTTTCTCCTCTGGGAAAGATGATTGTTGGTTTTATTTGTTTATTTAATGAAGAGAAACTGAACATCATCCATAATTAGCAGAAGCCATTTTGCAAGAAACTAAGGTAGACATCTGAGCACCTGCCCCGGTATGATGGTCTGTGATTATTAAATTAATACCTGAAGGAGTTGTGCAGTCAGTGATAGCTGAACTGGTTTAAGGTTGTGTCAGTGCTTTTTTCCTGTGGAGACTGCCCAGTTCTGGTGAATGGGTGACTCTATGGAAGGAGTGGGACTTTGTGGGTTGACCCAATACACCATGAAAGAGCTACTGCTGCCCTGTCAGCAGGAGGGAGGGGAGGCATCACCTTGTTCATAGGATCATGGAATGGTTGGAGCTGGGAGGGACCTTAGAGATCTTCCAGTTTCAACTCCCCTGCCCTGGGCAGGGATACATCCTGCCAGACCAGGTTGCTCAAATACCCCTCCAACCTGGCCAGTTGTTCTGAGTTGATCCTTTTTATTAAGGGAATGGAAGGACACTATTTGTTGCCTGAATTTGCTAATTACTCAGCAACACTATCTTTGTTAAAAATGATTTGTTTCACCAGAGTACTGTAGAATACACAGAGTAACTGATGGAATCAAGTAGAAAATAGAAGTTTGCTAAGCTAGTTTCAACTGAAGATTCAAGATCACTTGTGCCTTGAACTTCTTAAAAGGAAAACACTTGTGCTGCTGCTGATGGCAATGAGCAAGGTTTTCATGGCTGTTTTGTCGTGACACTGTTCTGTGCAAAGACAAAACGGATTTTGTCAGCCACGCTGCTCACAGTGCTGTGATCTATCAGCAGGATTTTTCCATCCTTGCTGCTGTTCATGGGAGCAAAGTTACTCTTCCCTCTTCCCCTGCCTTCCCCCCGGGTCTGTTGTGGGCAGCCTGAGGTGACTTCAGGATGCCATCTTCAGGCGATGCAGCCAGGGACCAGCAACGCTGTAACATTCAAATGTCAAGTCCTAGACTGGCTGGGGTTATTCTTTAGAGTATGTTTGCATTCCAGGAAGCTTTATTAAGGCTCGTGCTAATGTGCATGTTCCTTGAAGAGGGAAAAAACCACCTTTGTGAGTCATTTGCATGTAGCTGAATAGAATTAGGTGCTTGTTTATGTGATACTTGTGGTTGACGTTGGAGAAACGCGAGGTTAGTCAAGACGGGCAATTTGTGATTCAGCAAAAGCTTTGTGGTGCAGCCTGTTTACAGGTGCATTGTAATTTTCAGGCTCCTTTAAAAAAGAGTGTTTATCAATGCCTTATCATTCTGGAATGTAGCAATTAAAAATATTTTAAAAATTGGAAGCACAGTGAGTGCCTGTAAGTGAAATGTCCCGAGCTGATTTGCAGACATAATTATGCAGATAAGGCTGTTTGGTTATCTGTTTTAAGTTTTTCTGACCTTTTGCTTAGATGCAACTTATGTAGTACTTTGTCAGTATTTAAATATTTATTAGCAAGAAAATGCTTATAACATCTAAAAGACTGATACTGTCTCCATATTTTCATTACTTACTGGTGACTGAACAGGGTCGGGCCAGACTGTAACGTGGTGTTGCCTTCTCCATCCACGTGTGCTTGAGGCTGTTTCCCTGTATGATGAGTGTAATGATCATGTTGCATTTCATCACCCCCCAATATTTTCTGATGTTTTGTTATTAATAAATAGTAGACAAATCAATTGGTCCTTGCCTGAGAGCTTGGTAACTTCAAGCTAATGGTTTGCCTACAGTCGGAGGAGGGCAGTGCCATATGTGGCTTTTAATGGCAGCTGGACTCTGCCCTCCCTGCTGCTTTCTCCCCGTTTAAAGGGGAAATATTTTTTTTTTCTGGGCACTTGTGGGGCAAAGCTGGGCTGCAGCAGGGCTGGAGCTCCCCAGGCTCCCCAGCTCCCATCGTGTTTGTGGTGAAAGCTGTGTTGCCCTCCTTGCTGTAAAAGAGTGTTAAGTCCTTTGATGTGTGTGAGTCCGGCCCCAGTTCCCATAAAATGAATTTAACAGACTGTTTTAAGGCACAGCTGCAAAAACACTGGTTTGTTTCCAGGGTGCATAATTAGTTCTTATCACTTCCATTAGTGCCCTGGTTGGTCTGTATCTCAGGCCTGAGAATTTGAGGATGTTTTAGCAATAAAATGTGCTCAAGTTGTATGTTGACAATGAAACAGGAGGAAATTGTGTTTAAAAACAAAATTGATTTAGTTTTTGGTTTTTGAAGCAGGCTTTGCATCCTTCAGGAGCTGGACCCAGAGTTGTTTGACCCTTCCACTGAACCTCGTGTGTTGTAGTTGAAAAGCTGGTGGCTTTTTCCCCTACCCCAGATAAGTGGAAAAGAAACTGGCTTTGCTGTTAGGTCCGTGTCACTCCTTGCAGATGGAATTGTACTATTTGACACAGAGACCTTTGCGTGGTTTTGAGAGGACTAGCTGACATGTCACGTAGGTAGCTAGAATTAGATTTGACTACTTTCTGGATGCTTAATAATTTGATGTTGATGGATTATACTAGCTTGTAGTAGGAAGGAAAATGCCTTAAGAATAGGGTGAAATCAGGAATGTTTCTGATGAGTGTTTGGGTGGTTACTGTTTGTTTTGTTTTAACCTGTTAGGAGTGCAGTACCTACATTAATTACAGGATGCAGTTAGCTATAAACAAGCCACGCAGAGGCACGTTGCTATTATGAATTCTCAACAGGAGTGTTTTGAGAGCAGCATAAAACCAGAGTGGTCCTGGGAAGGCTGTTACTTTTGGGCGCTGTTTAGACTGAGCCTCACCCACTCCGTAGCACTCAGTGACTTTTCCATAGATGGAGAAATTGCAGTAAATGAGGTGATAACATGGCATGCTGCATGTGGGAACCTGCTGGGTGAAACAAGAACCTTGTGTTCAACCTTTGTCTGTTTTTCCCCTTATGTAGGCTAAGCAGTGCGTCTCACTCCAGAACATTTTTGTGTGAATACAGACATATCCTGATAAGCAAGAGATACTTGTAAAATGCTGTTTCCTCCACATTTGAGCTAACACTTTCCCGAGTGTTGTATCTGCAATATTTTCTAGGCAACTGCAGGTAAGCCAAAGCCTACAGGATAGATGGCCATTAGCTGATGTGCCCCTGTACTCTGAGGGGAACTACACCTGGTGTGCATTTTAAAAATAGTTTCAATATTCTAACGTAGCCTTTTGTTTTGTGGGTCTTTAAATAAATCAAACTACTTCAAAAGCGATTGTCACGTTGAGCCATATAAAATTGCAGGGTGTGTCTGCTCAGATGTTGGTTTTGATCACAAGTGTACTCTGACCTCTGCAGCGTGAGCAGGAAAATGAAACTCATGGGCTGATGGATGTGCCGAGCCTGCCCTCCTCCCCTCTGCCCGGTGCGGGATGTGTGGATGCTTTTCAAAGAACACTCCTTTGTCCGGGAGTGTCTGTCTGCCCGGGCGGGAAATGAGACTGAAGCTGGAAAAACTAATATCCAGTGACAAAGATGGGCCTGAAATGAATGATTCTCAGTCTTTCCTTTGACAAGAGTTGTCCTGTCTAATTGTCTTCTCAGACTTCAGGAACCGCAGTGTTAGTTTTATAACTGTTTCCATGAAAGTTTTACATTAGTGATTTTTGTCTCAATAATTTGTTAGGACTATTCAGATATTTATGAGCACTTGCTGCAAGTGGTGATGCCGGTGTTTTACTGGTGCTCTTTCCTCTCAGTGTGCTCTGTGCTTATGTCACCCGCTAATGGCATTAGAGGAGGATGTGTCCCATTTGGTGTTTTCCATTAATAGGATTATGTGCTTAACCCGGCAGTGAGGAGGAGCTGTGCTCGCTTTCACAGGTTTATGTCAGCTTTCAGGCTGAAAGGTTTAAGAACCGCTCTGAATTGCAGCTGGTACTTCTGCAGTGAGTTAGGTGACTGCTAAAAACTGCCTGTGCTTTATTTAAACAAGCTGTTTATTTAAGTAGCTGGTGTTCTCCAGCTGTGTAGGCAAAATGTTTAAGGACTCTGGATGAGTCCCAGCTCAGGTGGAAGTTTCCTGAGCAATACTATTTCAGCAATTAGAGAACATGGCACAATTTTTTTTCACTGCAGTATTAAGACCAGTATTTCTTGTGTCCCTGGCCCTGTATTGCCCTTGTAAAAAAATGATTGGTGCATTTTGAAATGGGAGTCGTACCTCATTGATTGTGCTCAGACTGTTTGGGTCCCCATAACCCCAGTATTACTCTTTCCTCTTGATTGTCTTGAAACCCCTACTAAAAGCACTTTGCTCCGAGTTCCTTGGTAGGGACAGGGATGGCAGGGTGCGCAGTGACACTGTGCACGGCTTCAGAAACTCCACCTGTTTTTCTTTTTTTTGGTTGAGAGGGAGAAGCTTCCCATTAGCTGCAAGCTTAGATTCCAAAGGTATGATGTTATGTTTGTTTATTGATAAATGTATCTCCTATAACAATAATAAAATGCAAACATTAGTCTTGCTAATTTCTTCTCGGGTTTTCAGCAGTGCACAGATGTATTTTTGGTAGCCTATCGGAGCTACCCTCGCTGACAGCGCCCCGTGGCTTTCCCTGCCAGCAACGGTGTGCCCTTTCCTCTGCCTTCAGTGACAGGAACATCTTGTCTTGCTTTGCTTGGAACAGTGAGAGTAACCGGGCTGGGTACCAAATATGCCCTGAGTGTAAATACCTCTAGTGGCAGTCATTAATGCTCTTGCTGCTCTCCTACTTAAATACTTAATTATGATGATGATGGAGGTTGAGCAGGCTCGTTTTGGAAGGTTGTAGTTTTAGAGTCTCCTATAAACTGACTCTGAACTGTGCTGTATACTCTTGCAGTAAAAACTGATAGTGGTGATGTTCTTTATCTGCTGGCTGAGAGCGCTGTGACACAACACAGGGGGATGTAGCCTTGTGTGATGGTCCAGAGAGATCTGCAAGATGAGGGCTGCAGATAAGTAAAGCAGCTTAACTTCTGATCTGCTAAATATCTGATAAGATAAAGCAGTTTGGGCTCATAGGGAATAGGAGATAAATGTTCATGCAATGTGTAGTTAAGTTGTACAATCCCTTACCAAAAGATCTTCAGGATGCTGAAAGCTTATTTGGACTCGAAGAAAAAACTGGGTAAGTTAATAGTGAGTTAATTCAGAATTATTAAGCGTGTAGGGAAGCATCTCTGTAGTCCAGGAAGTTTAGATCGTTGGCTGAAAGATGGTTTAGTGATGGTTTTTGTCAGTGTTAGGTTGATGGCTGGACTAGATGATCTGAAAGGCTCCTTCCAGCCCAGACAATTCTAGGATTCTGTGCTTGTTCACAGTCCGTGTTCTTTTCCTGAGTGTGCTGGTGTGTCTGGAGCTCTGCACCGCTCCTGAGGGTGTTACAACACCAGATGGAGGTACAGAGTGTGTGCAGACTCCTGATGTGTCTGCTTGCTGTAAAGCCCTTAAACTGAGAGCACACCAGATACCAACTGATAGGAACAAGCATTGCGTTTGATCCTAGCCAGGCGTGGGGATGGGATAATCCCTTATTTTTGGAGACCTGGAGCTGGGAAGAATTCCTGGCAGGCTGAGCTTAGGGAAAACAGGTGTCCTGTGTTCACAGGAATGGGCAGGGTTGGCCTTAGCCGGGTATCTGAGGTATGGTTGGCAATTTAACATCTCCAAGGCTGTGCTGCTGGTGGATCTGATGGTCATCTGGGGATGATGATGATGGTCTTTGCTTTGAAAAGCCGAATCTGAATTAAGTTCCAAGCCTTGGTTTCACTGAAAGAACACAACCTGAGCACACTTCATTACTTCCTGCCCTCTGAGATCTCTGAGATTGAGCTGCCCTGGAGAGCAATTTAATGGGTGGGAGTTTGTAGCTGGGCTGTGTTTCCCAAAGCTTCTGGAGCTGTAGAGCTGTGCTTCCTGAGCTCTGCTGTCTGTGCCAGGGCTGGGCAGAAGCAGGGAACGTGCTTTAGCAATCCCAAATCTTGTGGTCCAGACTGTCTTGGGAGGATCTTCAGCATAAAGGATGAGTGCAGCTCATGAGCCATGAGGAATGTCTGCAGGCAGGTAAACATGGACAGAAGTTAAACCTTTGGGATAAATAAATTGGAGGAAACTGCTCACCTGGAAGGCATAGTCTTACCTATGCGGTTTCTCACCAAACCAATGTCAGTTAAGTGGGGTTTTTTTTGCTGTTGCTGTCACTTATGAACTATATTTATTTTTTTCTCAAAAAAAGCGCCATTTTTAGCTTGAGGAGACAGACTTGGTTGTGATCAGAAGATAACTTGAGATGACATAGTCATTGCACTCTTTTGGAGTGGCTTTGTCATGTGGACACTAATTGCAGAGGAGTCTTGGAATGTTCTTTGGAGAAACATGTTGGTGCTGCAAGGCAAAGGGCTGGCCCTCGCAGCCCGTGACTTAGGATAGCTTAGAAGTTACTGGGAAAGGGTGAATTTGTGCAAATATGAGTGCACACTCTTTCCTGAGAAGACCTATTTGGTAGCATATTTGTAGTCTCGTGTGTGTGTGTGGTTTTTCTGGCTGTGCATCATTCTCCTCTGCAGATGGAGCAGTGCACAGCTTGTGGTGTTGACCTAGTCCTCTAAATCCAGCCTTCAGGAGATCTCCATTTAAATTTAAAACTTGTGAGAGGAGAGTCTGCACCTTCCCTGACGTTAATCATTATGCTGTCTATTGAATGTTTTGACAGGCTCTGCGACTCCTCTCATTTAGCAGGCTGGGAGACAGGCTGGCAGCAGCAGTAAGCTGAAACCAGGTTCTATTCAGAATGGGTTTCATCACTGTAAAAGGAGATATATTTTTTTTTAAGCGGAGGCATGTGCGTTTTCTAATTTAAAATGGGTTACATTTCTGTCAAAATAGGATCTTGCATTCCATCTGCTCTGCAGTCGTAACTGTCTGAAGTCTGATCGTGAGCCCGGTTTGGGCTTTGTGGTGTGGTGGAATGGGAAAAAATTACTCCTGCGAGTATTTCAGTCCTCCTGTGTTATTAGTGGTGCTAAGTATGACCTTCATTAATGTCAGCGGACAGTTAATTTGACTAACGTGTTTGTTATTTTAAAGTGAGTGTTTGCATGTCTCTGGAACATAAAAACACTGTAGTAAAGTTTCATGCATGCTTGTCTCGTTAGTTAACGTTAAATCCAAAATGCATTACTCAGGGCAGGAGCACGCGGGGAATGTATTAATAGCTATTGCTTTCTATTGCTTGGCTATCAAGTACTGGATTATCAGAAAATAGATCTGGGCTGATGAGACTGTCTCCGTATTGTTTACAAGATATTTCGGATCTGGGCAATATTTACTCCTGAGCCTGACTCACTCCAGCAGTTTGTCCCAACAGCAACAAAACCTCCAGGAGGTTTTTCTCGGGGACCTGCTGGGGAGGGACAGGCTGAGCCCACGGCCGGACCCACCACGGGCTTCACCTCCCGGGCAGCCTCTGGCCAGGGGGAGCCCGTGGGGTTTGGGGAGTTATGAAGTCTGAAGACGATCCTGAAGATGGGGAAAATGCACTTGGGGGTCCCAGCAAAGTGAAGGGTGGAACAGAATGACTTCGGGGTGGTGGAGAGAAGGTGTTTCTCCAAGCAGCCCGATTGAATTCTGGCTCGGTGCTTTGTGAGCTGCCGCGGTTTGAAACTTGATGCGAGATAAAGCCAGCGCTTCTGGCAGCAAGAAGCTGCCACTTCTAGGATGACTTGTTGGTTTTCTTGTGCAGCTAAAGACACAGTAGGTATCTTAGATTTCTTATCCCTGGCGGTAGCTTACCACTGCAAAATGCAACAGCTTGAACTTTTGTAAGTGTTTTGTAGCAGTTTCTTTTTAATTAATATGTGTTATTGCTGTCTCTGGTAACTCTTCCTGCGAGGAATTTTCCTTAAATGTGAAATGCTTGGGTGATACTACTTGATTTTTGTATCCATTTCCTATGATGTATTATTTACTTCATTTTTTTTCTCCCTTTAGTTATAACATTTAAGGTTATGATTTGTTGTTGTTGTTTTTTTAGTTCTTGTTAATCAGAAGATTTATAACAGGAGCAAGGAGTATCTGGTGAAGGTGTTTCTGTGGATTTGGGTGAGTTTGTGTTAGCAGGTATAAGCCACAAGAATGAAACTCAGTGATCCAGACCCAGGTGGGATCCCTTTCCTCTAATCATAGAATCATAGAATGGTCAGAGCTGGAAGGGACCTTAAAGATCATCAAGTTCCAACCCCCCTGCCATGGGCAGGGACACCTCTCCCTAGAGCAGGTTGCTCCAAGCCCCATCCAACCTGGCCTTAAACACTTCCAGGGATGGGGCATCAACAACTTTACTGGAGCCTTCTCTTCTCCAGGCTGAACAGCCCCAGCTCTCTCAGCCTGTCCTCATAGGAGAGGTGCTCCATCCCTCTAATCATCTTGGTGGCCCTGCGCTGGACCTGTTCCAACAGTTCGATGTCCTTTCTATGTTGAGGACTCCAGAACTGAACACAGGACTCCAGGTGGGGTCTCACAAGCGCAGAGAATGGGGGAGAATGTGAATGATTTGAAATGTCATAGGCAGAAGAATTGAGAGGGAGCAGAGCTTGATACCCTGCATGCACAGTTCCTAATGTATTTAAAAATAAAGCTGGTGTAGTAAGGCAGTGTAGCAGGGGAAACTTTGCTGGACTGCAGAGGAATGTTGCCTTTCCCCCGGCTATTAATGCAGCTCTTGCTGTTAATGTAATGTCACCAGCACAGTGGCTTTACTCTGCCAAGCAGGCTGGCTTGGCTTTTAAGCTAATAGATGTTTTAATTGATTGACAAATCAGTAGCGCACTTCAGCTGGGCAGCGCCAGTGGTTGTAATTTCATTAGCTGTCTATTTTTATTCCTTCATGTCACTTTTAGCAAGTATTGTGCTGAATAAGCTATTGCTGAGACTTCATGAGTACTGTAATCTTGTTTATTGTGAGGATGGGGAATAATCATGGCTGCAGCTCCATTATACAAATCCTTCTACAGATGCAGGCTGATGGCCATGGGTTTTTGGTTTTCTCTTTTGTTTCTCTTCCCCAGCAAACCCTGGCTCTGGTGCAGGGCAAGACCTTGCTGCAGCTCTGAGAACTTCTGCCAGTTGGCCATGGCCATCTCCATTGTGGGCCTTCAAGGCTTTATTACATTAAATCTTGGAAAATGTTGATCTCTGCTCCTAAGTCAGTCTTAAGGGGAGGGTAGTTCTGTCTTGATGGGATATAACTATTGTTTTAACATGAAGATTACATAGCTTTTGGGTTTTATCTGTTACTGTTCTTGCTTTCACATGAAGACCTCCAAGACTTCTGCATAGTGGGTTTGGTACTTTAGGGAGGAGTGTGTTGTGATGAGCCCAGCATGAGGGACGTGGGATTGACAGGCTGCTTTCTTGCTGCAGGAAGCAAAAATGTTTTTGACTGCTCTATTTTGGAAATTATTATGCTTGCCACATTTAATGATCTTTATTCAATGCTATGTGGAACTTCTAATCCTCTGTGATAGTAGCTTCATGCACCTGTGGGCTGCTTATGTCTCAGTGCTATCAGTGAATTCTTTTGGTGCATAGAGTTAGATTTGGATACAATATTCCTTTTAAACCTTTTCCTTCCATTAAAAGCTTCTTGAATATCAAGTCATCAGTGTCCAGCTTGGCTGTGAGGTTTCTGTCACAGAACAGAATTTCCTGAAAAGTGTAAAGCAATTCAGGAAGGATGGTTTAGGCAACGGAAGAGAACAAGCCCTGTGTTGTGGAGGGGGATGCTTGGCCTGTGGCCTGAAATTCTAAATTTGAAGTAAACGAGTAAAAAGTGAGGAGTGACAAATGTCTGAGACCAAATGCCTGATGGTCTATTTATAAATGACTTGTACTGTCTTTGCATTCTATGTTGCTTTGGTAATTGCAGGTAATTTAAAGCTATAAACGTTGAATTTCTTTCTTGTACAGCACAATACATGTTAATCTCTTAAATACCATGCTTTGCTAAATTATGACCTTTTGAGTAGGCTGACACAGTCAGGAAAAACTGTCCTGTTGCATATTTTCAGTGAATCCACTTGATATTAAAATGTTTCTTATGGATGGGCTTGTGGGGCAGCGCAGGGAGAGCATGATCCCCCCACCCAGGCACACGAAGCAGGGGGTGAGTGGCTGAGGAGGGGGAGTGGGGTCTCTGCTTCTTGCTTTTCTGATGTTCTTTAATTATTGTTATGGATTGGGCATGAAAACCAGTGAAGTTGGGAAGCTCAGCTGTTGTTGAGAAATGTGAACTTGGTTTAGGGCTGGCTAAATTTAGTACATGTTTGTGTCGCTGACTGCTGAATTCATGAAAACTGAAGTCTGCGTTGATCACATCTCGTGATTGTCCTGTTCAGGTATCTCTCCAAGCTTAGTCTCACCTGCTGAGTTCTCTGGCACCTTTACTATAGAAGGGTTGATGGAGAGGAAAACTGTAGCAGCTGTGTCTTACCTGCTCCCTTCCTTATGAAACAATTTTCTTATGAATACTGCAAAGCTTCTAGTGGAGATGAGCACTGAGTCTGGAAGGTGTTAATGCTGCTCTTCTGGGCTGCTACTTGCAATTCCTCTCTTAGCAATATGCAACACAAGGCAACTGGTATTTTTAAATTTGGGACACGGACAGAACCAATGAAGTGTGTGTATGTACAAGTACATGTGCTTATGTAGTGTGAAGTCCTTGGTTCAGCACAGCCCTCTGGAATAGTTTCTCGTGTTTGTTCATCGACCATTCTGGGGGGAGAAACTTACATTTTGGTTAGGATTGAAGTATCCCTGATAAGAGAAGAGCAAATAATGGTACAGTGGAAAGATCACTGTCCTGGCAGCCCTAGATGGCAGAGCGAGGGGCCAGGAGGAAGTGTCTAAAGACAGTTTAATCTGAGAAACTGTCTGAAAAGTTAATTTAAAAATGAAGACGGGGAGCTACTGTGTGTGCCTTTAGGTTAGTCCTCTTAGAGTAAAGCAGAATGAGGAAAGCCCAAGAGGTTTGATCCTGAAGGTCTCCTTTAGGACCAAAGCGACTTACCCAGGCTGTCTCAGAGCACTGGACAGTCAGTGCTAACAGCCTGATTGAAATGCCACGGTGATGTTATATAAATAACTCTAAACATCTTAACAGGTATGGCTCTATCTGTAAACCAAGGTATTTTCTTGTTGTATCTCTCCCAGTTGCATATGATTTAGCCTCTTATTGAAGTTCCTCTGGTAGATTGGTAGTGTCCCATGAGCTCACTTGCTTTCCTAATTCTCTCTTATACAGCTGAACACAGACTGGAACAAGTACGATGACAGGTTAATGAAAGCAGCTGAAAGGGGCGATGTGGAAAAGGTTTCATCAATTCTTGCGAAGAAAGGAGTCAGTCCAACTAAACTGGATGTGGAAGGGAGGTCTGCGTAAGTAACTCCCAGTACTACAGTGATGGGGTTGGGAAGCTGCTGAAAGTTACTCAATTCCTAAATCTTTCTGCTGCTCTAAAACCTATTTAATATATAACTCTGTGTAATGTATTATGTTAGATTCTAGCCTCACCTAGAGTGGATTGCCAGATAGCTAGAATGTTGAATTCTCATTAGCAATCTTCACTTCCAAGTGAAGATTTAAATACTTGCTCTTGCCAGATTTGAGTGTTAAAGCGAAATGGAAAGCATGCTGCTTTTCCGCCTGGCTCGCTGACCCAAGGTAAATAATGATTACTTTTCCAAAAAGTCATTTTGTTCCTTACAGTAAGATCTGCAAAAATCTTAACTGGAGCTGGACACTGTCCAAAGCTGACTTTGTGCTGTGTAATGCTTTCGGTATGCAGCTGTTTGCTTTAACTGTCCTGAGTAATAGCACCCTTTTTATGTTTAAGCCAGCTATGCTTAAGCAAGGTATTTTCTTTTCTTTGCTTTTTTTTTAGATTCCATGTTGTAGCATCAAAAGGAAACCTGGATTGCTTGAACACCATCCTCATTCATGGAGTGGATATCACAGCCACAGATGCTGCAGGTCGGCTTCCTCAGCTTGCTGCGACTCGCAAACCTTCTCATCCTGGTTTTTATTTTAGAGTGAGATTAAACTAAGCTATAGGGCAGATGTTGTTCCTTTCCATGGATATCCCTGTGGTGGGCAGAACAATTACCTGTGTGACTTGGTGCTGAAATGAGAGGAAACTGGTCGTGTCCAGTAATACAAGTTCATGAGTGCCCCTGACACGCAGCAGAACTTGTGAACTTGTATTTGTAGTCTGCAGCCTCACTGGAGAGAGCAGTTTGTCTGGTTGACAGTAACAATATAAGAACTGTTTTAAATGAACTTCTCTTCATTCAAATGCTAAGTGTGTTTCCCTGAGACTTGTAAAGTGCTGTATCCCATGAGGATTGGAATTAGGTGATGTGGAGCCCTCAGAACCTCAGTGTGCCTCTGTGCTACCTCCTTGGTTTGTGTGTGAGGTCAGAGCTTATGTGAAAGCATTATGAAAGAGGTAATTGAAAATGGGTGCTAATTTTCCCTGGGTTTAAGCGTGTTAAGGCAATATTTGATTACCTCAATTTGTTTCCGACTTCATTACAGAAATAATCTAGCCTCTTATCATATAACAGATTTTTTTAAATGCTTATGTGGAGTCATTTGCAGTATTTTGAGATGAATTTCACTATTCAGGAGCTTGAATCCTCAGTTCCAGATTGTCTCAAACAAGGAAAGACCACTGAGCAAGTAGTGAAGTGTGTATGAGACAGGTGACTTGGTTAAGTGCTGGCAGAATTAACCGGGGCGGAAGTCACCATGGTTTCTAAAATGATGTGGATGTTGATCTAAACTGTCTCGTGGGAAATCACTCCAGCAGCCTGGTGACATGTGTCTTGATGTTCCTGCATCTGACACGTGAACAGGAACGAAACTCATGGAATTACAGAGGAGGCGGAAGACAGGTTTTTGTTGAGACCAAATAAACTGCGATCATGCTTTAGTGAAGCACAAATGAATTCCTTATGAATTAGCATGATGTGATTAGTAACAGACCTTGAGAAACAGCAGGGGAGTGTCAGGTTTGTGGTATTTCTAATTGTGTCTTCAAAACAGATCCTGAATTGACACCGACCTCTCCTTTCAGGTAGAAATGCATTGCACCTAGCTGCGAAGTATGGACATGCTTTATGCTTGCAGAAGCTATTGCAGGTACTGAAAAATACACTGGCCAGTTGTTACGGGGTTTATTCTGGAGGAAAAAGATGGTCTTTAAATATACATATTTGAAATGAGGGTTTACCACTCATCTCTTTCATTTTTTAAAATAAGATAGTCATGGGGAAAAGACCCTTTCCTGTTGAATGATGGGTTGTGGCTGAAAGAGTGCTACAATAAAGGAAACAAACTTCTTTTCCTCTCTACATGCAGACCATCGAATCAAGTTGTAATTTCTAATCCTTAAAGAAAATTGAGTATATTTTAAATACTAGTGTTCCTTTTCTGAATACAACTGCATTTAGGAACAGTAGCACCTGAAAGGTTTGCAAAAGAACAGTGGTTTCTTCAAAAGATGAGCATTTATATCCATAATCTTTCATTAATGAGACAATATTGGGAAGCTGATTAGGGTTGTGTCATTTATTCCTGGACAGTTTATACTTTTTATTGTTTTAATTCAAACCTTAAAACACTTCATGTTTGGAAGTACAATCTGAATCCTAACTGATAACTGGGATTACCTGTTTTAACAGTACAATTGTCCAACGGAGAATGTGGATCTTCAAGGAAGAACCGCTCTTCATGATGCAGGTAGAAGGTTTTGCTTTTCTGGTATCATATATGGTATCTAGATTAATTAAACTAATTTTCAGATGGGCCAAATTCTTCCCTTTTAATTTTAGTGACTGGAGTAGGAGAAGACGTTTTATGTTGTCATGATGTTTGTTCTAAATAGCGAACTCATTAACGGGCTTAGCAGGGGTTGCAGGTCTCAGAGTCTCTTCTGATGCCTGTGAATTGTCTGCTCATATTTTAAGCAAGGCCCATGAGCAGTGATTCAGAGCACTGATGTTAGAAGATTAAGAAACTTTTTCTTTTGGGCTGTCTGCACCCTTGTTACGCTTTGCAGTGTTTGATTTCTTTCACCTGCTTGTGAGAGGTTGCGTGAGAACTAACTCATAGAGCCTTGTTGTGCTTTAGCTTAGTTATGTGAATTTTTGTGAAACAAATACACCCAAGGAGGTGTTAGGGGTTTCAGGAAGGTGTTTTTCAGCAGAATAACTTGCTCTTTCTTTTCTCTTGAAAGCTATGTCGGACTGTTCCTCTAGCATACAGCTACTGTGTGATCATGGGGCCTCAGTGAACTCAAAAGACGGAGTAAGTTGCTGCTTATAGCACTCTCCTGTACAAACCCTGCTGGAGTTCTTGTGTTTTCTCTGCTTTTTCCTCCTCTCCTTATCTCTCTCTCCCTTCCTCTCCTCAGGATGGGAGGACACCGCTAGTGTTGGCCACTCAGATGTGTCGTCCCACAGTTTGTCAGCTTCTGATAGACAGAGGAGCAGATGTCAATGCCAGGGACAAACAAAACAGGTAATGCAGGTGGTGTCAGAATCCCTGCTGACATTCCAAGGGTAGAAAACTGTCCCTTGGCTTTGAGGCTATGGAATAAATATACTAAACTCAGCAGAAAAGAGCTTGTGATTTAGTTCAGAAGTACCTATGTCAATTCAATAATGTAGATAAGCTTGGCCTTTTCATATTGCTTGTTCTTGCATATAAGATACATATAGCAGAGAACCAACAGCTGGGGTTTAAGGGTTTGTCTGTACAAAACTGCATCTTGCACCCTTTGGGATTAATAAGCAAAATGGGTCATGACAGAAGTCCTCAAGAAGTATCTGAGTCCCACTGGAACTCCAAAGGGGTCTTAAAGGCCTTGAAATGTTGGCTTCTGTATTCATGGGAGGGGGTCAGGGAGGGGTCTTCTATTTGTAGCTGCAGCTTCTGCTGGTTTTTTCCTGGTGGACACGGGGCTGCAGTGGGACAAAGCTTGGGACTGGCATTGCATGCTCCCAAGCTGGCAAGTGGGGGGAAGGCACTGCCAGGGCGTCCTGGCACTCACCCCAAGTTTGGCTAAACATTTTGTCTTTTGTTTGTGTCTATTGATGTTTGTATCTAAGCAGAGAGGAAGCCAAAGGCTGTGTGAGTTTCCCAGACACTGGGTAGCACTCAAAGGCAGTGGGTTTATGCTGGGTTTTGTGAAAGTATTGCTATTACAGTGGTGGTGTTTACTTTTTTAACAAATATTTAGACGTTGACTAGATGACTTTTCCTCTTGATAGAGGAAAGACTCCTTGGCCCAAGTTTGCCTGATTTTAGGCCAAAGAGTATGAAGGACTGCTTCTGTGATTGCTCCATCACGGCGTGAGGTCACTGAGTCTCTGAATGCTCTTTCTCCCCATCCTCAGGACTGCCTTAATGTTAGGCTGTGAATACGGCTGCAAGGATGCAGTAGAAGTTTTGCTCAAAAATGGTGCGGATGTTAGTTTGACTGATGGCCTTGGTCATGACTGTGCTTACTATGCCAGAATTGGTGACAATATTGACATTTTGGCTTTAATAAAAGCTGCCGTTGAGGATTCCAGCAAAGGTATGAAGAACGTGGCTGTAACAGTTGGAAATGCTCTTTTGCTTGAATTGTGTGTCTTCAGGAGCTGTACTTTGGGGGGGCAGCTCTGGTCCTTTAAACAGAAAGCTGATAAATGCCTGTTTGGGAGGGGAGAGGAGGCTTTTGGTTTCTGTTTGGTTTTAGTAAAGCTTTTCATGTTAATCCAGGCTGTGTTAGCATTGCAGTATTGCTCACAGGAGTTATTGAGCCTTATTTATAGAGAAGTGTTGTGCCTGTGAATGTTTCTGGATTTGGGGGGGGAGGATGGTAGGGAGGAGGGGGAATTTATTTCTTGAAATGTCATCCCAAGATTGAAACTTGGTAGAAATAACTGAATGTGTTGCCTGAGTCTGAACGAAATGCATCTTTAACTTTCTGGTTTTTGGTGCTTTTTTTAGCAAGAGACACCCTGAGGAAAGGGCAGCCTGAACAAAAGGTGAGGCTTGTTATACTGACTGTCTCCTGAGGCTGCTTTCTGAAGTAAGTGTGAGAGGCTCTGCACTATCAGTGAAGTCTCATCCTTTTGTAGTGTTACACTCTTCTGTTTCCCTGTTGGGATGAAAAATGAATTTTGACACAGGGCCCCAAATGACTTGGGGGGGCTTTTGAGCCTGGTTAGGGACCAGTGTTCATCTTCGTTAGGCTTTCTGCTGAATGGGGTGCTGGCTTTTCTGTGGTACTGCAGCACATCCAAAAATTGCTTGTTCTGCAGAAGTGTTCCCCTGGTATTTTAAAAAGAAGTAGGGGTGGGGGGAATAAAACTGAATAGTTTTTAACTGACCCAGAGAGATTTTTTTCCAAGTTTTTATTTTTAACTCAAGTGTTCGTCTCTCTATAACAGGAGGAAAGATTACAGGTGTGTAGTATAAATGTCACTGGGCTTTTGTCTCTGCTGTGAAGCTGCCCCATAAAGGCAGTTTAGGAATTACCTTCACAGCTGTATGAAACTGAGAGAGGCAAAACATTGAAGTGCTTCTGCCCGCTGAAGGGCAGTGTGCCCCTGGCGTTGTTGAGAGGGTGATTAAGACTGTGATGCACAGCTTGCTCAGTATTTTTTTGAATTCTTGACTTCATATGTAGCTGCAAAGATTCCCTCTGTAATCAGATAGTGTGTCTGTTTCCATTTGGAAAATATTCAGTGATGTGCATGTTGAGGATTAGAGTTTTGACAGGGATCCTGTGTCCTGTCGGGGTGAGTTCAGGAGTCACCTCTCGCTGAGCACCCGTCTGCCAAAACTGGGGTGTTGCCCCCCAGTGGAAGCTGGAGTGAAGGCTGAGAGCAACCCCCTGTCCCTAGAAATGGATGTGTTTGGAGAACAGCAGGAATAGGAATTAATGCTTTCCTGTTGCAATAACAGGTTACTAACATGTCCCAGAAGTGGAACCGGCTCCATGCGCAGGAGGAGGTGAACGTCAGGCTGTACCAGAAGGACCATAGTGCTCAGGTAGGTGATCAGGGCTCCTGACACGTGGGATGCGACACACATACTAGAGACAAGGTGTGCATGTTAAATAAGAGTTAGCATTTCCATTAAGAAAGGCCATATATATACATACATTGCTGTTTACTTGAAACTTAATTACATGAATGCAGTGTGGCAATTATACAGATAAACTGTAGACCTTTTCAGGAAAAAAAACTCAACTTGTTTGTGTAACAAATGGTTGCAAGTTTCTTCATGTCTTAACCCCGTTCATCTCTGTCTCCTAGTTCCGCCTACAGTAAAATAATTGGGTCATGAACCAGGAAGTTTTATTTTTTACCATTCTTGAGAGATGTTTAAGTGTCTTACTCAAACCAGCCTGTGTCATAACTGTTCTGCTAACTACTATTCATTTTCTCCTCTTGTTACCAAATCATTATAGTTTTCAGAAAGGTAAACAATGTTGTTAGCTATGGGGAACAAACTACTGAAAAATTTAGGCCTTAGTTCTGAAATACTTTGTAATAAAAGAATAAAGATCTCTAAATGTAGATTTTCTGTTTTGGGCTGAAGTAGTTACCACAGTTAGGGAGCTACTTTATCAGGCAAGAGTTAAGCATGCTGTACTGTTTGTGTGTGAGCACTGGGCTGATTGATGGTGCAGAGACCTTCACATCTTGGATTTATATGTTGCTGGAGCAATTATTGTGGTTGCAGCAGCAGTTGGTGCACTTAGAGGCTGCTGTGCTTTGTGCCGGCGAGGCTTTCCCATTCCACCTTTGGCTGCTGTGTCTGGGTTTCAGGAACTAGTTATTTTTACTTGTTAACAGACAGCAGATAAGCAGCCTCTGGAGTGCTGTCAGCACTGAGTGTAATCTTACTCGGCTCATGCTTTCAAAATTTGCATGTGCCCTTACGTGAGAATGAGCTGTCAAGACATTAAAAGCTTGGAGGCTCTAAGCTTTTGTCCCATAAACCTTCAGAACAAACCAGACCTGGAGTAAGGCCAGAAAATCACTAGGGAACTTGTTAGGCAAAGCTTGATGTTAAAATTGTTGCTTCAGATTCTTTAGTTTTCCCAGTGTGTGTATATAGTGTGGTGGGGTTTTTTTTTTCAATTTTGTATATTTTTTTTTTTCACTTTTTGAGGAATTGGAGTTAGAAAATCAAGATTTGAAAGATCGAATGAGAGAAGTGCAGGAGGAGCAAAGGATGCTGCTGGATAGAATCAGTGGGCTACAGCTCCAACTCAATGAGGTAAACATCTGGTGTTGGGATAACCTGACGTGGAAGCTGTAGTAACTGCCTGATGCTGACAGTGAGGGCTGGTAGGAGTAGAAATGTGTAATTAGGATGCGCTCTTCACTGCTTTCTTGTGCATTATTTCTGTGTGTGTCACTATCACTTTCTTCTGCTGCAAAAACCTTTGGTCTTACAATGATGCTCAAAATGTGAGGAGACCTGTTGCAGTGTCACTCACTGGAACCTGTACATCTGAGCAGTACCACTTGTGGCTGTACTTCACAATGTGATGTGAAGTGTGAGGTGTTCTGGCACGTTACAATTTGGAAACTAAACTTCAGCTGCACAATTAAATGCAGGTGTTGTGTGTCAGTCCTTGATTGCAGCCACTGCTGCTTTTCTAGTTGTTACTCTGAGCGGAAACACAGAGAAGAATCTTCAATTGGCAAAAACAAACAAAGGTTTTCAATAGGGAATTTCTCACTGAAATCTGAAACCCTGTTTTTTTTGTTTTTCTTTTTTAAAAAAGTTTCCTCCTCTTCTTAGAGGTCTAAATATGACCAGTACAATTGAGGAAAAAAATAAACCTAGGATTTTTTCTTTTGTTTGCTTTGTGGAGGCTCACCTTTTGTTCCTTCACTGTATTTTTGTAGGGGTGTATCTACAAGATGTATCCAGCTTCTCCCAAATACAGCACATGGGCAGAAAGAGTATTTCTTCTTGCCATCATTGGCTTATCTCAGCTTCTCTCTTTAGCATTGCCTTTATGAAACGAACTCACTGCTTAATTGTCGCTTCCCAAAATCAAACTTGTACTGAAAAGCTCTGCTCTTCTGCCTCAGTGGGATATGATCTAGATAACTGTGAGGATATTCTAGTTTCTTAGAATGCACATCAAGAGACGTGGCTCTGTCAGACATCTCTAACTTCTGTTCATCTTTATTTCTCTGGTTGGAGGTTAGGTGGGAAATAAAAGGGGAGCCATTAGCACCCAGCGTTAGGGACTGGGGTAGACCTGTCAGCTGATGAACTGTGTGTAAGCCCCTTAAACACTATTTAAAAAAATGTTTTGTGGGGGGATGTTTTTGTTATTTTTGCAGGAGCAAATGTTTGCAGATGATCTTGAAAATGAGGTATGATACATCACCTTAAAGTGCAATAGAACTATGAAATAAGGGAAGGGACTGTGGCAATTAATAATGGTATTTAAAACTATTGAGGAAAGAAAAACTATTTAGAAATGCTAAATATCTACTTCTCTGTATAGCTGCACAGCATTTCTGTTACTGCAAATAACATGTAATCCCTATGACACCTATAAAGCAGACTTCATGTTATAAGCATCCCTTTAGTGACTTTTGATAATGCAAGACTAATTAAAGTGAATAAATGAGTAGTAAATTACACTGGTCCATATTCCCTTGACTCACCCTGCAAGACTCTTCTTGTAGAGGAGTGCTGCTGTAGAAGAACTTTAGAACCAAAAATGTAGGGATTCTCTCTGTGCTGATCTTGATTGAAGTTCTCCCTAAACCTTTTTAAAAGTTGCTTGAGATCTTATAAATCTGGCCCTTGTTGTGGCTTTGGCTATTGGCATTCTTTCTCTTTCAGAAAGATGAGCTGAAGAAAGTCCTAACTACCAAGGAGAAGCAGCAGGAAGAAAGCTTAAGAACTATTGAAGCTCTCAAAGCTAAACTCAAATATTATGAAGTACGTTAACTGACTTGAAATGTGATACAGAAATGGGTATCTACATCAGTAAATACTTCAGCAATTTTAAATTCTTGAAAGTCTTGAATTGTTACCTCATAAAGGCTTTTCCTGCCCTTTAATGCTTAGCTTAACGTGTAGTAAAAATTTGAAATTAATTTTTCAGATTTATTGTTGTTTGTGATGCTGTTTGCTTTTAGGTTGACCTTGTGGGATCTGGAAGTGGCTTTGGCAATAGTAAGTATATTTAATTCTTTGAACTTGCTGTGCATGATGTGGTGTTGGAACACACAGACAAAGGGTGGTGGTTTTTGTTCTCTCTTCCTTTTGTTGACCTTAATTATAGACAAGGACAATGTGTGTCCCCACACCCAGCATGGAGGCAGCGGGGCATAATGCTGCCACATCTTCTAATAACACCAAAACCATGCTGATCGAGATCTGGGCTCCAAACTGAGTCTTCCACATTTGTTCTTCTGATTTTAAACACCACCCACGTCTAGCTCATGATGAGAAGACCACTCTCACTGCGAAAACTGAGTGTAGGCAGGTTTGAAAGAGACTTGAAACACAAGACCCCAGCTTGAGCTTCTACTGGAAATTATTCCATTTCCAAGAATTTCATCTCTTGCATCCAACTTGGTTACAGGCCTGTCTTGCTCTAGTGTATCTTCAAAGGTTACCTGATCTGTCCTGAGCTGTCGGGAGAGCTGTTTGGCTGCCTCTCAGGGAGGATCATTTATTGGGAGCACAAGGGGATGCCTTTTCCTGCTGTGCTCCTGTGCAGACACGCAGCAGCGCAGGGTGGCTTTCAGCCCTGTTTTGCAGAACAATTTATCTACCTTACTAGCACAGCAGGGGCTTTTTTTACTGAGGAGGAGTTTGTCCAGACTTTCTTTGTGACTTTGTGTGGAGTTGTTCTTATACCAACTACTTAAATACCATCCTGCTGCACTCCCATGGAACACAATAAAACTAGGAAGGAAAATTGTAGCTCTTCTGATTGTGTGTTACTGGTTTTAAAGGGACTAAATGCTGTTTGCTTTGCAAATCCAGGAAAAGAAGATCTATTACTTAAGCAAGGCCAAGTGTTTGCTGTGGAATCGCAGGTAATAAATATTTAGCATTCTTCAGATAGTTATGCTTGGGAAGCTAAATATACTTGTACGTATTAAAGGCTGCTTCTGAGTGCGTTTTCAATACTTCTTGCTTTGCAATGTTTATTTTTGGCCGTTGGTGCCCTCTAGAGTCACAAATGTGACACGGCTTTAAAGGCAGTGAAATTGTTGGATTCTAAATGTTCCAGTCTATAATGAGCACTCCATTCTTAAAACTGAATCAGCAGAGTATCAGATCAGCTGTCACACTGTAAAGTGCAGTTGGTTTTCTTCTCCATAATTCTTTTTCTACTTTAAATTCAGAGGACTTTACTTTTTTGCCAGCTATATGATAATATCCTGCCAATTTTGTTTGCTGATAGCTGTCTGCCATTTGAAGCAACAATTCAGGTATAAACTAGGTGGATCAAACCCTTCCAGCGAGTAACTTCTGATAGGGACTGGTCCTCACCAACAAGGGGTTCTCATGCCTGAGTGTTTCAGCTGTAATGCTTCCAGGAGTGAGTGATAGCTAGAAAGAAACCTGTACCTCCTGTGCTTTCTTGCCAGATTTCACTGGTGTGTGTGCTTGTTCTGCTGGTAACACAGAAAAACCCAGTCTCTTCTGCCATAAGGTTATTCCAATGGCTTTGGAAGTTGTTTTTTTGGTTTTTTAAGTTGAAGTTGAAATGAGTTGATATGTGATTCTTTTTTAGAAAAGAAGTGGGTGTGTGGGAATGTTGACGCACACAAAAAGCCAACCCCAACCTATGTCCCAAGCAGGACTTAAGTAGCTTTAAGCCAGTTGTGTCTGGAAGCCACCTATTGCTTTCTGCTCCCTGGAACATGAATGAGGCCATTGGAGCAAACCTGTCCCATTCATAGCCACCGTGGCTGGGAGGGAAGATCGTGTGGCAGGACAGCAGAACTGTTCTGTGGAGTTTTCTATAGCCTTTACTCAAGAGTAAATGACTGTTTCCTTAACCTCTTCAGAGAGAGAGAAGGTTCTGTTGACCACAACATAATCTGCTCTGATTGCTTTTAAAGTTAAGCTTGCATGCTTGAGGGATGGGGGAATGCTCTTAAATTTCTTCTGGCAGACGAGTGATTAATTATGAATAACAAGAGAAATTAAATGAATGTACTAGACCTGTGTGTTAATCTCAGTAGGGTCTGGTGATTGGGAAGAACAGTAGTGTAGAGTTACAGTCAAGATTTTTTTTTTTACTGTTAAAAGCTGAAATACAAGTTCTGTCATACAGGCAAAAGTAGATTAGTGTGTTTCTAAGGGGGGAAAAAGAAATCTCTCTGACATTTTGTGCTCATATCAACAGAAGTTTAAGACAGTTATGTCTATGCCAACTGGTGTGTGTGTATGACTTGTGGAACTCAAACACGTATCTGTTTTTGTGCCAATTTATCTTCAGTCGAGGTCTATGCTGAGGCCCCTGGAGCTCTCCCTGCCTAGCCAGTCATCCAGCTCGGAGAAGGAAGCTTTAAAGAAAGAACTTGACAACGTGAGGACCTGCTATGGTGCAGCCAAAGAAGAAATCAGCAAGTTGCAGAGAGAGCTGTCTCACAAGGTATCTGAGTGTAAAGCTTTGGCATTGGAGTGTGAAAGAACCAAGGCGGAATCTGATGGACAGATAAAACAGCTGGAAGACGCTTTAAAAGATGTGCAGAAAAGAATGTTTGACTCTGAAGGCAAAGTTAAGCAAATGCAGACCCACTTTCTAGCTCTGAAAGATCACCTGACTAACGAAGCTGCTTCGGGAAACAGTAAAATAACAGAGGAGCTGAAGGATCAGTTGAAAGAAATGAAGACAAAGTACGAAGGGGCCTCTGCTGAAGTGGGGAAGCTGAGGAACCAGATTAAGCAGAATGAATTGCTGGTGGCAGAATTTAAGAGAGATGAAGGAAGACTGGTGGAGGAAAACAAAAGGTTGCAGAAGGAACTTGTGAAGTTGGAGATGGAGCGAGATAAAAGGAGAAGAAATGTCATGGAATTAGAAGGGCAGCTCAAAGAAACAGCGGCGAAGTTAGCGCACTCGGTAACTTTGGAGAAATTTGAAAACATGAAGAGTTTGTTGTCAAATGAAGTGAATGAGAAAGCCAGGAAGTTGGCAGAGATGGAAGGAGTGTATGAAAACCTGCAGGCAGAGATTCTGCTTTTAAAGAGGGAATCTGAGAGTCAGAAAGCTAAACTGGCTCAGCAAGTCAGGCCAGAAGACCATGAACAGATGAGGAGTGGGTTTGAGCAGAAAAACCAGGAACTGGGGAAGACAATTTCTGAATTGTTACAGAAGAATCAGACTCTGCAGAAGGAACTGGAAAGATTGCAGAGTGATAACAAGACGCTGAAGCAGCAAGTCCAAGTGCTGAAAACAGAAATTAAAAGCCAGAACGTGCCTTTAAAAATTCACGAAGAATTGAAGAAAACAAATGACCTGGCTGTTGGTGACCTGACCAAAAAGCTTTTTGAAGTAACAAAGAAGTACAATGAAAGCAAAGCGGAAGCTGAGAAGCTGCTGGCGGAGAAGAACAGCTTGAGTGAGAATATGGGCCGCTTCCAGGCTGTGTACCTGTCTCCAGAGCAGCACAAAAAAGAAGTGGAGGCTTTAAGATCTAATGGTATGGAGCTTGAAAAGCAGCTTGCTGAGCTGCAGAAAAAATACGATGATGAGCAGGAGAAGGTGTGCAAGCTGGTCTCTGAAAACGCAGCCATAAGGGAGACGCTCAGAGATCAGTACGTGTTGGCTACAACACACCAGGAGATGAAAACAGCCCTAAACAACACGCTAGAAAAGACTAATCGGGAGCTGTCAGATCTGAAGGGAAAAACAGAAGAGATAAAGCAAGAATCCGTGAGAGTAAGTGAAGAAAACGGAACTCTGCAAAACAAGGTGAAGCTCTTACAGAATCAATTACAGACTGAGTATATAAGTTTAAAAGATCATGAAACCGCAGTGACTGCTTTAAATAAAAGCCTGCAAGAACTTCAGGAGAGCAACGCTGCGATTACGGCTGAATATAAGAGGGGTCAAGAAGAAATTTTACACTTGCATGAAGAAATTAAAGCCCAAAAGAAGGAACTTGACACAATTCAAGAATGCATTAAGTCAAAATATGCCCCAGTTGCCTCCTTTGAAGACAGAGAACAAAGCTTCGAGGCCACAGTGAGAGAATTAAAAGCGCAGTTGCAGGAACAGGTGCAGAAGTGCAGAGAAAGTGAGGAGGAAACCCAGAAGTACAAACTGGAGAATGAAAAGCTGAAGAATGGCGTCTTGTCCATCCAAAACGACCTGCAGCAGAACTACATCCTTGCTGAGAAATCCCGGGAAATGGAAAAAATGTTCACAAGCAAAATGGAGGAGCTGAATCAGCAGTTGAGGGACTTGCTGGGGAAATACAGAGGGGACAAAGAGGAGAAGGAGGAGCTGCAGGAGAGTCCCCTGCAGTTTGTGACTGCACAGCCTTCACATCTGGCGGTGGAACAGATTGAAGCCTTGAAGAAGGCTCTAGGTCACACGATAGAGGAGCTCAAGGAAGCCCTCAGAAGTAAGAAGGAGTATTACGACAAAGAAACGCTAAAGGTAGGAGAGCTACAACAAGAATTGTCAGGTCTAAAAAAGTCTTCAGTGCCCTTGGTAGAATATACACAAATGAAGGAAATGCTTGAACAAGAAATTGTAGCCATCAAAAACAGCCTGAAAGAAAAGGAAGAGGAAAACCAAGTTAAAAATGAGGTAATCCTGAAACTGCAGTCTGAGATTCAGCTTGCTCAGCAAGCTCTGGCAGACCTGGAGAGCAAAGAGGTGATTGACATCTCAGAATACACATCCATGAAGAGCACTCTGGAGGCCCAGATTAACAGCATGACTGAAAACCTGTCCAGTATGAACAAAAAGTATGAGGAAGCGTGTGAGGAGGCTTTGCAAGCTAAAAAAAGCGAGCTTTCTTTAAAGGATGAGAAGGAGTTGCTTCAGTTACGGAGCTGCAGTATTGAGCAAGAAATTAAAGACCATAAAGAGAGGTGTGATAAATCCTTGACGACAATTATCGACTTGCAGAAGAGAATACAGGAGTCTGCAAAGCAGGTGGAGGCCAAGGATAACAAGGTAGGGTGCCAGGGAGTTCCATACCCCTGAGCTGGAGGTGCTGGGAGCATTAGCAAGACTTTAAATAGAGCTGCTAATGCTTTGTGTCCTGAGCAGTAGCTGCCCTGGACTGGCCCAGGTCTGCTAAGATGAAGTCCTGGCTTTGTTAGTGTTGTACTAAACTTTTCTAATTCCTTGTGTGTTTCAGACAATGTGGGTTTTATTTAAACTCTGTTCATCCGAGTTGAGTTTTAGACTCTTGGGGTATCGACTTGTTCTTCCACTGGAGCTGTATGTGTTTAGCATCTCTGGCTGGCTGCCTGATGGCTCATTGCTCTTAGAAAAGAGCCCTAGAATATTTTAGTCTATGAATATTTAGTGAAATCTCTTAGCTAGTGTCATGCCAAGCGCTAGGACAAAGGCCCTTCAATGCTTGCTGATCTTCATCAGCCTTTGAAGAACCTTAAAGAATATTAGTTTTCTGGTGAGATGTCCTTAAACGAGATTTTTGTGTGCTTTTTTTTTTTTTTTAAAAAGATTACAGAGCTGCTTAACGATGTGGAGCGGTTAAAACAGGCTCTTAATGGCTTGTCTCAGCTTACATACACCACTGGGATGCCCTCAAAGAGGCAGAACCAGCAGGTTGAGGTGCTCCAGAACCAAGTGAAGAGCCTGCAGCAGCAGTTGGCTGTGAGTACTCTGCAAGGCGCTGTCTGAAATGCGGTATCATCGCTTAGAGCATCTTGGGTGAACAGGGGAATCTGAGTGTGGCCACTGGAGCCCTGTGGTTGGCTGTAGACTTAGACATCAAAAGTAGAGCATTCATTTTATTTTTTTTTCTTCTCCTCTGACTACTTGCTTCTCTGGAATTTTGTCTGCTTCCTTCAACATTGGGGAACTTTTCTGGATAAAAGGGACAGTTTAGAGAGAATTTGTGCTTACGGGATATGCTGTTATAGCTCATGCCAAGCCCATTTCTGTATGCAAGTTCCAGGGTATTATTTTCTTTCAAAAACCACCAGTTGTGTGTTTTCTCACTTTGGAAGAAAGTGAGGTTCACCTCCTTACTTTTTCTTTTATAGGATACTAAGAGGCAGCATCAAGAGGTAGTCTCAGTTTATCGGACTCATCTTCTCAGTGCTGTACAGGTATGAAAGTCCCAAGTTCAGATTGTTTTACTGTCATTTCGATTAGAGATCCTTGAGACACGTTTCTAACTGCCACGCTGGAGGACCCCAAACTTGAAACTAGCATCAAGTACCTGCTTTCATGTTGAGAGTTTTAATTTAGAAAGAATTGATCCAACAACAGAGCAAATGCCTACCACAGCTGTAGCCTTATTGTGCAAACCGGGGGCTGTTCCTACAGCAGCAGCTGTGGGGACCAGAGGACAGGAACAGGGTGGGTTTTTCCCTACATTATATTTTCATGAGGGAAACTGCTGTATCAAAGAGGCAGACCCTTCCTTCTCATGAGAGAGAAATAACAAGATTCCTAAAATACCGCAGATTTTCCTAGAGAGTGATGAAAATACAGCAATGCTTTAAGACGTGGGTAATTTTGAAGAAGCTCCTAATGCTAGGGATGGATGGTGGACACTTCATGGGATTTTCAATTTAACTGAATGTTTGCTTGCTCTAGGGTCACATGGATGAAGATGTCCAAGCTGCTTTGCTACAGATCATCCGAATGAGACAGGGACTCGTGTGCTGATGTGCTTAGTGCCATTGCTCTTGAGGGCTGCTGTGATGACGGTAGTGATAACCTTCATGAGATTTATATAATTATGATAATATAGCTGCAATTAGAACCTCCGAATACAAAATAACTTAAAAAGCTGAGATTATTTTCTTCTTGGAAAACAGTAAAATAGGGGTACTCAGCTTCAGATGTGACACCTTTTTCATTAGATTAGTAAAAGATGTAGAATGTCTTTTACACGTGGTAGACAAGCTGACTGTCAAAATGATGACATGGTAGTTTAAATTATTTTAATGTCTGATTGACCGCTTGCTAAAGCAAGGTCTATGCCCAGCAACTCCAGTTTATCCTAGAACTTGAACTCTCATGGTATGGGTGAAAATAAGCTCTTTTCAAATGAGCTTGACTGAGTATTGGAGCTGTATATCTCCTTTAATGATTAAGAGAAAGTGGCTGTTTTGTCACATAAGCTGGTGAAGACACTAAAACCCGCTTAGGAAATCAGCTGCAAAGGTAGATGGAAGGTATTTAGGTGTATGTTGTAACTTGGCTGGCCAAGTTACGGACTTTATTTAAATATAAGCTTAAGATGTAGTGCCTTTGCTTTTTGCAAGACTTAAAAAATCAGGTTTTTCTGTCAGAACGCTAATTTTGATGTTTGCCTCCCCTTCCTGCAAGATTTTCCAGGAACACTTTGTAGTACTGGTTACTGTGGGCTAAAGTAGAGGCTGGGACTGGAGTGTCACGCTTTGCAGAGCAGTGTTCTGATCTACATGCTGTAGTCCTTCTGTATAATTTAATTCTTCATTAGGCCTGATATGGGTGCAGAGCGAGCAGCTCATTAAGCTGTGCAGCAGATAATTCAGGTATTGGATTTTGAAGCACTATCTCATGGAAGTTTAAGGTATTTTCCTCTTAACTGTAAATTCTGTACTGTAATCTTATTTATGGGGAAAGATGCAAATAGTAAGGATTAACGAAGTGAGAATCTTTATTTGCTTGGAATCTACCTATTGAATAAGATAGGTCTTCACTTTTAACTGAAGGATGATGTACCCATAAGTAAGTTTTATGAAAGAAGACATGAAATTTGGGACTATTCAAAGGAAGTAATTGGGAAAATGAGTCTGACAACGTACGTGACTTGTAAGAGAGCGGACAGCCTAAGTGCTGTCAGTACCTCTGGTAACTTCAGTCTACTCAGTCAGAAGCATTGTAACTAGCGAGTAGGAATCTGGGATCCTGATGTGGAAAAGACAAACTTCCATGTTCCTGGAAAGTAAGACCTAAGTCAGGGCGCAGAGTTCTCTGCCTTGTGTTGCCTGGGCTTCCCCACAGGCTTTACCTCAGGCTTAGGTCTCCCTTTTTTTTTTTTGGTAGTATTATATTTGTTTCCTTTTTGATCAGAGTCTTGTAGAATTGAAGACACAACTGCCACATAGAGGAGGATACAGACCTAGTGGTGATTGTGCAGGGCAGTTTTTATTATATAAATACACTTAATATATTTACTAAATACGTCTGTAGTTAAACAGATCTACTGCTGCTTTCCTTTAATTTCTTAGAGGACTATTACAGAAAACATCTCAGTATATATACGTTAACTTTTTAGCCAAATTCTTTTATGATTGCATTACTTGAAACTCTTATTAGAGAGAATGTGTTTTGATATACTAACTCTGGCATATTTTGATATTGTACGTTTCCTTATTGAGGGAGTTCTAAGTGTGTTTTTCTAAACTTTTCCCATATAACTTTATCAATAAAACGTTTTCTTCTTTTTATTGTTGTGGTTAATTCTGTAGAAGGTAAAGGAATGTAAATAGTTTGGCGAAATAGTGTGTGTAGTGAAAGATGGAACTTGCTTGAATGCTCTCAAATAGCAGGTAACATTCATTTTTCAGATGTCTGCTGGGGTTATTGGGTTCTTCTCTTGCAAGAGTTCATGGCTGGTAAAATTTTGCTGATGTTGATCAAGACCCAAAGCTTCTATCAGTTAATTCTTCAAAGTAAATAGACTCTGGCCACCCTTGCGCTGCATGGGGCAAGCTGTGCCTCCTTTGTTACCTTGCTGTTGGGGATACCATAAAATCGTAGCAGCAAGAAAGTAAGTTGAGCATTTTGAGTTTTAGTAGGTGTGGATTGTTTCAATACCGCATGAAGAGGGATGTCTCCAGGCTCAAACAGGACAAAATAAGTCATAGAATCATAGAATGGTTCGAGTTGGAAGCGACCTTAAAGATCATCAAGTTCCAACCCCCTGCCATGGGCAGGGACACCTCTCCCTAGAGCAGGTTGCTCCAAGCCCCATCCAGCCTGGNAAGTCCCTTGGCAAAGCTCCATATAAGTTTGGGGGGTTCTGGCTTGGTTGGTTCATGAAGGTGAAGGTTAAATTTGGGCTGAGTCCATGTGTTGGTGAAGTTCCCGTGGCAATGAGAAGCTGTGCTTGGTCAAATCAGCTGTGGGGTGTCATCCACCTGGTGAAAGAAGCTTTATGGATTCATGGATAAATGCAAGGAGGAAATGGGAGGTCACAGAAATGTCAAATGTAAATGAAATGCATCTGAGAGGTCTGGGGGTGCTTCACGAGGGGGTTTGCTGCTCCATGGAATGGTAAAGCAGCGTTAATAAGGTAATGCAGCCTCTAATTGATTGTTGGCACAATGTTGGCACAATAGCACTTCTCAAAGGGAATGTGTGACTTCCTCTTTTGTTTTGAGTAGCTGACTCAGAAATATCTCTGAATCCTGTAAAGTTTATAGAGATTACTGCTTTTTTAATCTAATGCTTGTATTGCTCTGCCAACTCAGAAAATTAACTTTAATAGAAAAAAACCATACATGTAATTCAGCCACAGCTATTAGATCAGATGGATTTTACATTAAGTGAAAAAGATGTTGAGCATTTAAGGGCCATTAAATTGTGAAGCTTTTTATTGTTGGACTTGTAGCCTTCAAGCCAGCACTCTGCTGTGAAGAATATTTATTTTTACATTTTCAAAGTATGCTGGAGGATGGGAAGGGAATACATTTTAAAGGAAAATAGGACATGAAAATGTGATGTTTTTCCACTTAGTGAACAGCTAGTTTTATTTCATAATAATTAGTTTTACACTTCATTAAATGTTGGGGGTTTTTGCTTATATGCTTTTAGAATACGGCGGAGAAGACTAAAAAAGTCTCAGCAGGGCATCGAGTTGGAGTTTTATAATCTAATGTGGGGGTATTTCCAAGTGAGATGGGAGCTTTGTCAGGGTTCCTCTCGTCTTGAGGGTCAGGTGTGGTACAGGAGAGATTTTGGATGCAGAGACACTTGAGTTGGTGGTGTCTTGCCGTGCTGCTTGGGGGAGCTCATGTCCTGGGGGATACTGAATAATGGACAAAGTTAGTGATGGGGAACGTGGATTGGGGGAAGCTGTAGCATCGTCTGGACTTGGACAAGGGACTCTGTCTGCAAGCAGCCCTGGGGCTCAATGGGTGGGAATACTTGTGCCTTCAGTTTAGAAAAGCTGTCCATAAACATCACAGCTGTGAAAAAAGGTGATCTTCTGACCACCCAGCTGTGGTCCAACTTGCAAATTCCTCTGAAAGAAGTAGTGGAGAATTATTTTTTTTAATTTTTTTTTTTTTTGAGGGAAGCAAGGATGGGGGAGGTGAAGGAGATGAGCTTTTTGCCAATGAAAAATTCACTGGGGGAAAAAATAGGAATAGAAACCTGGGGATGGGGTGGGGGAAAGTACCAGTTGGGGGGTACCAGAATGAAAACCCTCTCCAGAATATGGCAATGGCTCGAGCTTCAGGGAAACAGCTAAAGCTGGTGGGTGGGTTTTTTTGAGTGTCTGTAGGAGGCCAAGGACTTAAAAGAAATCCTTGCTGCAAGTGGGAATAATGGACAGGTTTTTAAAAGAAATGGGTTGAGAAATACCCATTAAGTATTTATGGGCCTGCCTTGCAATTATGAAACTGGAATATGTTCCAGCTGGTGAGCAGTTACAGGAATGTACTGGAAATGGCAGGATGGGTGCTGAGGTATGATATTAAAGCTAGCAGTGCATGGCCTAAAATCAGAGAGAACATTGCCCTGGAGGCTTGAAAGCTGCAGCAAGGAGAGCTCTGCCCGCAGGTGGACTCGGGCGAGTTACATCACACTTTGATAAGTTTGGATTTTAGCTCCAGAAGGGATGGAAAGGCAGTGGCCCTTTCCCCCTCACTGACTGTGTCTGGGTGATTTCAGCTGAGGAGGGGGCTGTAAAAATGCTGGTTTCTGTTCATGGCACTTGGGTTGGGAGATATCAAGAGACCTGTGGAGTTGTACTTAAGTTGGCAGCCTCCACCTCTCGGAGCAGGACAGTGCTGGCTTGTCTGGTGGGAAAATGCAATGTTGCTGCCGGTGTGGTAAAGCTGGGGAAGTGCTCAGCTGAGTCTTAAAGAAATACCGAACTCTTCAGTTGCTTTTGGTGAGACGGGAGTACCTGTGCTTGCCTTTCACCTCGGAGTTCAAATGAAAAATTACCCCAGAATATCTGCTTCTGCTCCGAGGAGGATGCTGGGACGATGTGTGCTCAAGGAGTTTCTGATGCTTGTAGGATACGGCTTGAAAGCAGCTGCAGAACTCATAGCTCTGTCGTGCTGGGCTGAGGCAGAGAACTGGCAAACTTCATCACCTGGAGTTGTGTTCCTGACTCACTGAGGAGCTCCCCTCTCCCCACAGCAGCGCGTCTGCAAGGGGGTGTGTGTTTATTGTGCTTCTAATGGGGGGGAAATTTGAAGAGCAAGCTCTGATTTGCAATGGAGCAGGGAGAGAGAGAGCATCCCGATAAAGAGGGAGCCACATCCTCATCCCCTGCAGAAATCCAGGGATCTGCAGCAGTGATTGCTGGCTGCTGGAGGGAGGGGAGAGTTGAAGCTGTCCCGGTGGGTTTGCAAGGGGAGGTGTTTGGCTGCAGGAGTGGAACTGGGGGTGTGGGTGATGGGTGCAAGACCTTTAAATGCTGATCTTACGGGAGCTGGGAATTCCAGCATCGCTGCAGCAAGGCCTGGATTTTCAAATGGTGATTGATATTTGTGTTGTCTTCTGCCTGGGAGAAGATGACCTTGTCTCCCGTTAGGAACCCGGGACTGTTTGTTGGCAGCCTGCTCGGAGCTGAAACTCAGCAGAGTTGTCAAATTCCTCTAAATCAGAGTAAAAGCCAACTGGTGCGTGCGTATCTCAGCTCCCGAGTCTGACACTCCGGAGCTGTGGGAGGTTTTCCGGGAGGTACTGCGTTGGATTCTTCCACTCACACAAGGAGTGGGAGTGATGCCCTCAGAAAACACAAGACCTCTGGTGTTCCTGCCTAATTTTGTACGAGGAATCTGAGGCAGAAAGACGGTAACCTTATTCCATCTGTCTCCTCCCAGCCTCGGGCAGTTGAGTCTCTCCCATCCTGCTGTAAAATCAGTGGGCGGTCAGGTCCTGACACGGTGATAAGAGGGAGCTCTTTGCTAAAAGGCAAAAGCTTGGAAGAGTTTTGGGTGGAGAGGGAGCAGGACCTGGAAAAAAGGGGGTTACAGTGCTCTCCTAGGGTTTCACATTGAGCTGGGGAGAGCAAGGGAAGCACAAAAAGACATTAATTTGGGCAGCTTGGAAGAATCTTGACAGGCTCCTGCTCTTTTTCTATTTCTCTTTTTCTTTTTAATTTCATTTCTGCTGAGTGAGGGCATGGAAAGAGCTGAGGGAGGATGGTACAACTCCCCTGAGCATGGAAGAGGGCTCTCAGGATGCTGGGATCATTCCCCTGTGTGCCCACTTAGGATCACAGGATGCTTTGGGTTGGAAAGGACCTTAAAGACTACCCAGGTCCAAGTCCCTGCTCTGGGCAGGGACATCTCCCACCGGGCCAGGGCTGAAAGAGCTTTCTGCAGCAGGAACAAAAGAGCTTTCACCTCCTTGTTTCTTTGTGGCTGAGGTTTTTTTGAATTTGGCTCTGGGAGGTGCTGTTAGGGAAGAGACCCCTTCAGCTGTGGGTGACCAGAGCTTGCCACCCCGAGGAGGGGCTGCCTTGGGACATCAGGGACAGCTTTCCTGTGGAGTGCTCAGTGCTGCTGGCAGCGAGGAGTGGCACAGAGGACAGAGATGTGCCATTGCAGGGGACATCTTCAGCTGAGTCTTAATTTCTCCGGGAGTGCTAGAAGAGTATTTAACCTGCTCGTTCTCCTGAGCTGCTCTAGAGCTGAAAGCTTTGGGGCTGAGGGGAGGGAGGGAGAGCTGTAAAATTACTGGTGCTTCACCAGCTTTGGGCTGCACGTGCCCATCTTGTTCCACTCCATAGGTGCTCCCTCTGCATCCCAGTCAAGGCTGGCTGCAGTCCCTGCTGTCCTTGCCAGGATCCTGACCTTGGGAAGCCACTGTGAGGTTAGTTAGACATCCCCCCACCACCCACACCAGCACAGCCCCAGTGGCCCCAGTCCACACACCCAGCTCTGGCAGGTTCAGGGCTTCCCGGTGGCACCTGATAGAGCACAGGATTTAAAAAAAACTTCCCGGGTCACCTTTGCAATATCTCAGATGCAATTGGTGGGGAATCCAGGGACACATTTGAAACTAAATTACATGGAACAAATAAACCAATCTGCTTCTAAAGTGCTCTTGTGCCTCTGAAAGCACCGACACCGACCATCAGCTGGGTTTTTGAAGAAGAATTTTATTCATTCTAATTGAGTTGACCTTATTAAAAATAAAAAGGCAACAAGTGAACAAAAAACCTCCTACCACAGTGATGTGGGTGTCTGCTGAGATGTTTGTTTTTACTTCCCCAGGCTGCTTGGGAACCCACAGCCCTGAGGACACTGTAATTAGTCCCTCAAAAAGAGCTTTGCTGTCCCCCGGGACCTGAGCTGCGGTGACAGCCACCATGGGGTGCTTGGTCAAGAGCAGGAGAGGAAAAGTCTCTTTGGAGCCACTTCTAGCCATTGTCCCTCCCTTTTGTAACCTGGAAGGAGCATCTTTCTGCTCAGGACAACCTGCTCTGCTCCCTCCTCCTGCCTTTTCAACCTGCCCAGGCTCTTGCCTTCCTTGGTCCTGGAGCAGGGAGGTTCCAGGGGTCCACGATGTTGGTGCTTGTTAGTGATGTCCCTTGGGATCAGGCGGAATTCCCAGGGATAGCTGTGCAGCCCGGGCTGCTTTCCAAGTGTTCCTGGCTGCGGGTTAGCGATCATTCACTGTGTGCCATCACATCACCTGGCAGGACAAATCTGTCTGCCTCCAGCGCCGTCCTGTCATCGGGTTTGTCAGACGAGCTGGAACAGGCAGTCCCGGGCTCGGCGCTGGCTTTGGTGGGGTCGGTGCCAGCCCTGGGATAACAGATGGTCCCTGCTCTGCCCTCGCCTCCCCTCTGCCATCAGATAATGCCCAGTGGAGGAGAGGGGTGACCCGATCTGGCACGCAGCCTGTCGGGACAAAGTTGATGTGTCAGCGCTTCAGGAATGTGTTTGAACTGGCTCGGGGAGTTTATACTGGATCAGCACTTCTGGGCTACCTGCTCACGGCCTGTTCTTGGGGCTGAAAAGTGATTAAATCACTGAAAAGAGGGGCTCTGCTATGGTTCACCTCGGGCTGTTGTGTTACAAGCTGGTCTTAGTCCTGTTTTCTTCTTGAAGCTGGGTGAGAGTTGGAGATAAGTCTTCTCCTGTGCAGGTCTGTGTTTGGCCATGTGGTTATTCATGGAATCACAGAGCGCTTTGGGCTGGAAGGGACCTTAAAGATCATCCAGTGCCATCCCCTGCCCTGGGCAGGGACACCTCCCACCAGCCCAGGTTGCTCCAAGGCCCCTGAACCTGGCCTTGAACCCCTCCAGGGATGGGGCAGCCACAGCTTCATCCCCTCCAGGGATGGGGCAACCTATTCAACCTTCAGATAAGGTTTTTTATGCCGGTGGCAGCTTCTTGGGGTCCTGTCTGGGGCAGCAGGAGGCTGGAGATGGTTTTCTAGAGAAGATAAAGACCCAGAAGGGGCTGTAGACCCTGACTAGCAAAACTGCTCTTCTGGCAAGTGGCTGCTGGGCTGTCGGGGGGCAGAACGCATCTTGCTCATCATGTGGAGGTTCCATCAGACCCGTCTCTGAAGGCCACATACTTTCCCCTGAGTGTTTCAAATGGGTTTAATTGCGATGTAGTTATAGAGCTTCTGCCTGGAGGCACGTTCTGCCCCGTGCCTCCTGGGTTCTCGGTGCCAGCTGCCTTTGCTAATTGACAGTGCTCACTCTGCACCCAGCCAGCAAGTCGGGAGCTGCCTAACGAGAGGTGTGGGGGAGGGAAAGCCGCCCAGAGGGTTCTGGCTCTACCTCCATACAGAGCTCTTACCCAGGAATGTGCTTCTGGTGTACTCCCGTCTCTGGTGTGAGACGCTCTTGGATTTCTGTTGAGCTGGAGATGCCCAGGAGAGGTTAAAAATGCTGGGAAAAAAAATAAATTAAAATTCTATTCATTAATTGTGGGTCATGGGAAGCTCAGAGGGGTGAAGGTCCAGCTCTGCGGGTGGTTTCCTGCCTTACCACCCTCTGGAAAGAGCTGGGTGGTTGCAAGGGAAGGTCAGGCAGAGCAGGAGGTGGCAGGTGCCCTCCCTTTCACCAGCACCAAGGGCTAGGAGATGATTGCTTTTGGGCAGAAGCCTTTCTGTGGGAGGAGAAGCACCTGCTGTATGGCACTTTCTGGTCAAAAGGTAGCATCAAGAGATGTTTCTCCTCCGAGCATGTGTGTGGAGGCACTTCAGAACTTCCTCCCGTTTGCTGGGGGAACGTTGGGTGGCACAAAGAGGCAGGGAGTCAGTGGGAGGTGCATTCCTTTAGAAGAAATAACTCATTTTGCAACTTACCTTGAAACGAGGGCTTCCATAAAGAAGCAATTTAAGGGGAAAAAACCAAACCAAACTTGTGAATGCTTGTGCTTAGGGGAAGACGTTGCAATTCATTTTAATCTAGTTTGCCCTGTCCTGATATCATTGGGTTGCACTGGAAAGTAAGGGTTAGTCATGCCCTGCCCGGTGGGAAGCCTGGTGCTGTGGGGTTGATTACTGGTGGGTTTCAGTGTTGGGAGGTGGTGAGGGGCTGAGTTGTGCCCACTGTCACTCCTGGTCACCTCCCTTGGCTGCCTTTGGCAGGACGGTCTCCTTCCACTGAGCCGTGCTGCTTGCCTGGCTCTGGTGCCCATTGCTTGTGGCCTGAAGTGATCCATGGCCAGCTCTGTGCCTGTTCTGGTCTCACACCGATGGTGTCCTTCACCACCAATGGTGTCCTGCAGCCTCAGCGCTCCCCAAGAGCAGGCCCAGGTTCTTTGGGTGCTGAGGCTCTCCCAGATCTGGGAAACTTCATTGCTCTTGAGCACTGGTAGTGACTCAACACCATCTCCAACCGATCTGCTCTCCATTAACTCCTCCTGATCCTCAGAGGGATCTGCAGAGGACTCCAGTGTGCGGTAGGAACTGTCTGAAACAGCTACTTTAGTGCCTTCTCCTTGCTCTCCCCTCTTCTACAGGTCTTTATGCTGCCTTTTCCATCAGAGGTAGGTATTTCCGTGGCATGAGGTGCCTCCAGGAACCGCAGCTGAGCCTCATCCTTCTGTCCTTGGGAGGACGAGGCACCTGAACCCAGCCCTCCTGGGCTTCTGCTCCGCTTTCCCATCCATCCCCATCGCATCACTAGTCTGAAACTCCCTCTGAAGCCCCACGTGGGAGCTGCCCTGACCTTGTGGGTTTGGCTATATAAGCTGGGCAACAGAAATAGAAGTGATTGTTGTAGTTGTTCTTTAAATTTTTTTTTATTTTATTTTAAATAACCCAAACACCCGGGTTCCATAATCTGCTTTGGAACCTGATGAGCAGCAGATGGCTCTGCGCTCTTTGCGAGCACCCATCCTCTCCCTACCCAGCAATAACTGTGTCCTGGTGTTCAACAAGCCACAGAAAATAATATTTTAATCCAGCCTTGCTTCTCCCCCACCCCAGTCTCCTCCTGCCCCCCTTGCCAGGGGGGGTTTGTCATCTGGATCGGTAGCTCTGCCATCGCGCCCAGGGTCCTGCCTGCCCCTGATTGGAAACACCAGACGTGGCTTCATTACAAGCTCCGTGGCTTCCCCCCACACTTAATGTACCGTACAAATTGTTTGCTCAACTTTGGCATCTCGCCTTGGAAGAATTTTTATACTTTTTTTGTCATTTGGAGGTTTTAAATGGGTTACCCTTGTAAATGGTACTGGTTTCTCGGGGAGGGCCTTGCTGGCGCTTCAGACCCTGCGGGGGGATCGCTCTGCATCAGGATGCTCCGGGGAACTGGGCACTGTTAAAAACGCTGCCCTGGGAAAACTCATTTATAGAAAAGCAGTGAAATGAAGAGATGTTTTTAGCCACATGTTCCTCGTTTTCTTTTTATTGCTTTAACATGTCTTCGCTGGGCCGCGTTCCCGGTGGCGGGTGCCAGCTGTACACCTGGCCGGGGCTGGAGCTCGCCCTTTCATCTCTTCTGCTTTCTGTTATGATTGGAACCAAGGGTTGGCCCCAGATCAGACAGAGGGGGAGCTGAAAACCATCCTCAGAGCTGGTTTCTAGAGGAAGCCTTATAGGGCTGTGTGTGGGGGGTTTGGTTTGGCTTTTCTTTTTTTTTTTTTCTTTCCCTTTTTGGAGCTCTTGTGTGGAGTTTATGTACTGGCAGAGGCAGGAAACCATTGTGTACAATATGGCAAACAGAGCCAGCAGGCAGCCAGGCCAAAGGCTATAAATTATTATTTTAATTTCTTGGTTTATGATTTCTCCTTGACTGCAGATCAATAGGAAAAAGGTGCATCCAGCCACCTCTTTTAATTAAAAAGGCTGCCGTGATTAGGCTTTGGTGAGGGATGGGGAGAAGTGTGAAAAGACGTGCCTGGGAGCGGGTGCTGGTTTCCAGTGTGGGGTGTGTTGCTCTTCCCTCTCCTCGCTGCTCCTGTTTTCTAGAGGCCAAGTTTCTGGAGGAGAAACCCAACAGCAGCGCAGGACACGTTACCAAGTCTCCTCCTGGCCTGTTTCACGTTTGCCTCCTCACATCCTGCACCAGTGGCCCGTGTTTCCCGTAGAACAAAAAGGTGTTATGGGGGAATCTGCCCATTTTTTTTTTAAAAAAAACCACCAAAACTTCAGTTTCATTTCCCCCTGAACTTGGGGCGCTGAGGAACGATTAGCATTTTGCACCTAGCAGGTGCAGCAATATTTTTCTTTCCGAAGGGTTTCCAGGGTGAGCTGCACATCTGTAACAAAGCTCGTGTTTCTGTGCTCATCGCCTTCAGACACAGCCGTAATTAAATGCAGGCATTAAATCTGAAGCCTCGTGTATGCTCCGTAATTCTTAGGAGAATGACCCCTCGTATGATACTTGTTTGAAGTCTTAGTTAACCTTTAATCATTTGATGCCGAGTCTGGCTTTGATTTTGCTGCGGGGGGGGGAGAAAAAAGAAATATATTTTGCAAAAACTTTGAGGAGGGAAATATGCCAATGCTGCGGCATTTCTCAGTGTGCTGGGAATGTTACGCTGGAAATCTCTCAGGTGATAAAGTCTGTGGAATGAAGGTGGTGTTTTTCTACTCCTGTGCTTGGGCTCTGCTGCCTCTAAGGCTGGTATCCAGTATCGGGATAATTACTGAAATGCTGCTGGAGCTAATTGGGGGGTGGGGGGAGAACCAGGGATGGCTCGCTGCAGGTCTTGGATTAGGAATTTCCTCTGTGCTTTGCTGAGAAGGTACTTGAGGAAACACTTTACAGGTGTTCATAAAAGCAGAACTCGAAATGTTTTAAACCTTCAGCACATTCCAGGATAAAATTGGAGCCAAGAGCTCTTCAGAAGCATGTCTGTGTGTTTGCTTCTGGCCTCATGGGAGGTGCTGCTTAACCGAGGTGGAGCCGGGAGATAAGGCAGCCCCCGGCCGTGCCAGGGAGCAAGCTGAAGAATTCCCCTGGATTGCTCCCACCCGGGCGCGTGGGATGGCTGGGACCCGTTCCTCTGCCTGTCCTGGTGGAAAAGCTGCCTCCCCGGTGGGCCTGGCCCAGTGCCTGGGGAGCTGGGCACCCCCTCAGAGGGGGGAAAAATCCTTGGGCTCTTGCACTGCTCGGGCAAGGAGCCTGGTACCCTGGACCAGGTCACCCACTGGAGCCAACCAGCGCTTCAACTTCCCACCTCCTGGATTTTTTATCCCCCTGTCAGTGGCGGATTTTCACCTCCGTTCCTTCCCTAGAGCTATCACCACTCTTTCCTCCTCCAAAGAACGAGGAACCAGCTCCCCTATCTCCAGCCAAACCCTGGGAACTGGGAAGGGGCTCCTCAACTGGGACTGTGACAGGCCATGGGGCAAGTGCTGGGGGACACGTCCTTCTCCCCAGCATTGGGAAGCTCATCTCCTCTTTGTTTAAGCTCATCCCTTCTTTTAAACAGCTGAACCCTGTCTGCCATGGAGCAGGTAATACTGTTGGTGATGACGTGCTGGGGGCGAGGTGTCACTCCCTGAAACACATTCTCCTTGCTGTGTGTGTATTCTTGGCCAATTCTCTTCCAGTTTGGGCTGGAGAATGGAGAGCGGTACTTGGGAGGAAGCCTTTTTGGGCTTGTTTTGGTGAATTCAAGCTTCATAAGTTGGTACGTTCTTTCCTCCTGGTGCTGGTTGGACCTCAATGGGGCATCTTCCAACCCTGCCTTGGGCTTGTGTTGGTCTGTGAGCCCTTCCACTGAACCCTGATGAGAGCTGGCCCATGCCCCAGAGCATGTGGGGCCAGACCCACTGTCCCGTGAGGCTCCCAGGAGGTTTCTGAAGCTCACAAGCTTTAAAAATATTTACTTCCTCCGTGGTGAAGGACCAGGTCCTGGTTCTCCCATCGCCAAGAACTTCAGCGTGGTGAACTGAGGAGCTGGGAGAGACGCTCAGCATTTTGGACTCATGGGTTTAGTCCCCAGAATCTCTCTGCTCCAGCTTTCCATCTGTGTGCTGGCTGCGCCTCCCTGGGGCAGATGAATGCACTGGCGATCTGTGGATTGTTGGATGTGATGGGAACTGGGACTGGCTAATTCCAGGAGCTCTCTGCTGCCATGGGAGCACCAAGCTGCCCTTCTCCTACAGACTCTTGGGAATTTTCTTCTGCTTCCTTGAATGGACTCAACAGAGTGGTTCTGTTAATAGGAGAGACATTAGATCGGGTATCAGGGCGTTCTTCTCTGCTGGGTCCTATCTTTCTCTGCTTAAACACGTAATTTTTGGAGACCCTTCTGCTTCCCATCCCCCCTTGGCTCGTCCCTTTGGGGAGGGATGAGTAGGACTGTGGGTGGCATCACAACCTGCAGATGGTGCCAGAGACGAGGAGAAAGGGAAGCTGCTGCCTCACAGCTCTGCACCGCTGCTGGGGGATGCTGAGCTGGGTGGCACAGGGGTAATTCCAAGGTGATACCTGGGAATTAAGTGGGAAGTGAGAGGAAATCTGTACCGAGAGTCTTCCAACGTTCAGGAAAAGCTATGTTAAAACCTAGTGCTTTGGGTGAAAATTTTACCTTGGAGCAGGAGAAGCGTTGAAAGCAAAACCGAGATGTGGGAAAGGTCTCCCCCAATTTTTAGAAAAAATGCTTCATAGCTTCATCATTCTGTGTTGTATCTGCTCCAGCACCAGTTAGGGCTGTCCTTGGACCTTGTTTGTGCAGTGAAAGGTGGTGGGTGCCAGGAAGAGCAGATCTTGTTGCTGAAGTGCCCTGTGCAGAGGAGTGTCTGGAGGAAGTGCTCATCCACCTTCAGCCTTGGGTGCCAGCTCACTTGGCCATCCTCGCCGGGGTTTTGACTGTCCCATGAGCATCCCCCCTGGCTCCGAACATCCTTGAAGACAGTTTTCATTCATCTCAATTTGAGAGCATTTAGCACAGTGTAAAAAAACCTAAGGATAGCCAGGCAGGCTTTTGAATTATTCTTTCATTGAGAAAACAAGGCTGTCTGGAGAGCAGCAGTATATCTGCCGTGGTTCAGAGCCATCACAAGGCTGAAATACTTGATCTCTTCATTTCCAAAGATGTCAGATCGACTGTTTGTTTCCCTGTTAATAGCACTTGTAGTTGGTACGAATCTGGGGTCAACTGCAGGTTCTAATGAGAAGAAAAACATCCCTGGTCCCTGTTGCTGCAGGGGATGTCTGCTTCCAGCACAAGCCTGGCATCCGAGCTCTGTTCATGCTGGAACCAGCTGGACCCGCTCAGCCAAGCCCAGTTCCTCAGGGAAGCATTGATTGCAGGGAGCTGGGCTGCATCTTTCTCCGCTGAAAGAGGTGAAGTGTCCCCCCAGGGCCAGGACCTCTTCCCACCGGTGTCTGGGAGCAGCATCCTTGGAGGATGCTGGGACCGAGTGGCTGCTGTGCAAGGGGAACTGGGTTCACTGGTGGTGGGTAGCGCCCAACCAGCCTCTCTGGACTTGGCTTTCTTCATCAAAACAGGCTCGTTGGTGATTCTCCTGCCGTGGCCCATGTGTCCACCATGCCCGGTCCTCTGCTGGATCCTCGCAGGCCACGTGTGGAGGGGATGTCTGAGCCAGGGACTGGCTCCTGTCTGCCTTTGCCTGTGGGACATGATTTATTTTCTGTGGACGTTCCAGCTGGTTGCCGAATGGGGTAGCAGGGATGGCATTTCCCTTTTCAAGTCTGGTTTCTGTGGAGACTCGTTTCTTCCGAGGTGATAACTTTACAGAGGAGACTAATGACCACGTGCTGATGAAATCCTGCTGCGGGCCCATCTGGAGCTGACCTGGGGCTGTGGGCACCAGCTGGTGAGCACAGGCAGCAGAGGGAGCTGCCCCGGCAGAAGTGGAAGAGGTTGACCCCTTTTCTCCCTGACAGGGCTGTTAGCTTTTTCAGGATCAAAGCTTTTCACATTTGGTCCTTACACTTGAAGAAGCTCAAGTGTTTCCACTGCAGACATTAGCGATTCTGGCTCTGCTCCCTGCCACCCAGCCCCAGATCCACTTTGTGAGCCTTCTCCTTGAAACTGTAGTTTACAAAAATAAAACCTAGATTAAAGCCAGTACAGCTGCCCTGAGGTTTGAATCAATGCTGGTATGATGTGTTGCCAAAGAGAGAATTACTCAGGAGTGTGGATTAGAGCTGTTTGTCTCCAGGAGGACCTGGTCTTCAAAGCCAGGGAATTTTCCCAGCTATAGCTGGTGCATCTTCAGCTCCAAGGCGCTGGAGCCCTTCTCTGTGGGCACCAAGCTCTCAGCTATCTCCTTTTTTATCTCAGCTCCTTCATCTCCTTCCTTCCTATCTGGTCCAGAATTCTCCCATGCTCTTGCTTAGGCTAGAAATTGCTGGCCAGGACTGTCCTCCAGCCTTCCCTGTTGCTCTCTCTCACCAGCTGTGAAAACTTAAGGATTTTAAAAAATATTTTTCTTCCTGTTGGGAGAGAGGTTAGAGTTGTGGTTTTTTTTTTTTCTTTAGTTTTGTTTGCTTGTTCTAAACAATCCATGCTCCTGCAGCACTGCTGAGGGTCTGAATGCTCAAGGAAGGTTTAGAAACCCCAGGTTCTCAGCAGCTGCTGGGCCTGGAGGAGGAGATGCTGCTGCTGAGCTCCTGCAGGAATTGTCAGCGCGGCACCGGGGCTGTGTGGCAGCGTCCCAAGGCAGCAGAGCATGGCTCGGCTCCTGGCCTGGAGGGGATTTGGAAGAGCAAAGGGCTCTGGTGCTCAGCCAAGCACTTGGGGCTGAGTTTTTCTCCACCCCGTGCCCTGACAAGACACGTCACCCCTGAAAAGGGCTGCAGCGAGCGGTGGTTGGTGCCTTCGCCCACTGTGGTGGAAAAGCAGCCCTGGGCATGTGGTCAGGAGCAGGTCCTGCTTGTTCCATGGTGAAGGCCAGGTGATGCTGGGTTCCCTGTGCTTCTGCTCAGACTCACAGAATGTTCAGGGCTGGAAGGGACCTCTGGAGGCCCCCCCAGTTCAACCCCTTGCCAGAGCAAGGCCACCCAGAGCAGGTCCTGCAGCAATGTGTCCAGGTGGGGTTGGAATGTCTCCAGAGATGGAGACTCCACCACCTCTCTGGGCAGCCTCTGCCAGGGCTCTGCCACCCTCACAGGAAAGAAGTTCCTCCTTGAGTTTAGATGGAACTTCTTGTGTTCTTGTCTCTGGGCACCACTGAGAAAAGCCCGTCCCCATCCTCCTGACACCCACCCTTGAAGTTTTTCTAGGTGTTGATCAGATCCCCCCTCAGCCTTCTCTTCTCCAGACTAAACAGACCCAAGTCCCTCAGCATTTCCTGATCAAAGAGATGCTCCAGGCCCCTCATCATCTTGGTGGTCCTCTGCAGCACCTTCTCCAGCAGTTCCCTGTCCTTCCTGAACTGGAGAACCCAGAACTGGACACGTTGTGCTGCTTCTCTGCACAGAGCCCGCTGGCATGCTGTCTGTGTCCCAGCAGAGCTGGGTGGTTTTCCTTGGATTGAATGGCTTCAGCTTTGAGCAGAGATGTGCCTGACCAGGACCTGAGCTCCTGACCTGGACCTGAATACCGGGGACTCTACGTTCTCAGTTTCCAGAGCCAGAACTCTCCATGGCTGGGGTTGTTGCCTTTGAAGCAAGGTAAGCTTTCTACGGGTGGGCTTTGAGCAAGCTTGGGCTCTGGTTCAGCGTCTCTGACACGAAGCAATCTCCACCCCTCGTGTCACCTGCACTTCAGGGTTCTAAAATACCTTAGGAGAAGGGGAGGGAGAGAGCAGCACTGGGGAGTTCTGGATGATAGATCCTGTTGTACCATCTGCAGGTTGCTCTGAGCTGGAGCCATCAGAAAGAAATTGAACCACGTGTGGTGCCTGGTGGGGAGGGAACTGATGCTTTGAATCCGCTGGTTGGAGGTGGGGGAGAGGAAGGTGCTGGGGAACTCTCTGTTGTGGCCTCAGAGAAGAAAGGATTGAGGCAGCAGTGGAGGTTTTGATGGACTCAGGCATTATTTATTAATGTTCCATTCTGGGCTTGTTTGTCCATCTCCTTAAGAGGGTCATGGCTGTTAAAACAAAAATAGCATCCGTGATGGATCTCAATCTTGCCTATTAAATCTCTTTTTAAAAATGCAGCCTGGGTCTTTAAAAATCAAAACTCGGTCTGGCCCAGAGGAAGGGTGAGCCACCAGATTCCCCACTGAACAGAGAATTTCTTCCAACAAATCAGGACCTGCTTCCTTATGTGTCAGGACCCCAGGATGGTTTAATTTCTGTGTCAGTGCTAATTGATTGGAAGCAACAATTTTGCCAGACAAAGCTGTAAATTAGTTTCAAATGGGGGAAACGGGCCACCCACCGCCCAAATATCATATTGCAGTAACAACATTAAACACAGAGCAAACCATAACCCAGGGAAGGAAAACCCAAGTGAAACCAGATTTCCACTCATTCCCTTTCCCGGGGAAAGTGGAACCAGATGCCTTGTGGCTTTGATAATAAGAGAGGCTGATTCTTTCAGATACAGCTTAAGCTGAGCATCACACAAAGGGATGGGCTGAGACGCAAAACCTCACAGGCATGAATTCTGCCCCCGGAGACCGCTGGCATGCGGAACCCTCCCAACAAAAACACTCCAGAAAAATTGTCTTCCTAATTGCAGCCGAGCCCTTCTCGCTCCGACGGGCCCTCTCAGCTCCTGGTGCGAAACACCAGCACTGCTCCTAAAAAGTCTCAGCCCCGTATGCAAACACCCCTCCAAACTTGAATTTCAGTGGGCTGGGGGTGATGGGGATGTCCCTGTGTAGCAGCAGGGTCTGGTTCTGGGAGGAGCTGAGTGATGCTCCCCTAAGGCAGCTGGGTGAGAACTGGTGCCTGCACCCCATCCTCTGTAACCGGGTTTTTGGGGCTGATGTAGGGTGATGGGTGGCAAGTGGCTTCGGGGTTGGACCACTGCTTCACGGTGGAGCTGGAGCTGGCCCAGTCCCCCCTCACTGGGGGCTCAGGGGCTGGAGATCTGTCTCCTGCATCCCAGGCTGGGGCTGGGGATGCCTGGGTTGGGGTTGATGCTGTGCTCCGCTGGAAACTCACCTGTTCTTGGTTTGTCTGCCTTTACCAGGTGGCTTTGTCCCTCTTCTGTGTTACCTTCAGGCTGGAGGTAACCAGTGGGTCCTCCCAGAGACTGGGTGGGCTGTGTCGAGCATCAGCACCAAAGTCCTTGTCTGATCTGGATCCCCCTGGCATTCAGGAGGCAAAATTCCTTCTGGGTAAAGATCCATTTGAGTTTATTGTCCCCATGTGCAGCAGAAGGAAGGAACCCAGCACGGGGAGAATCTGTTGGGCCAACGAGAGCCCTGCCTGTGCTGTGCTACCTGCTTTGGCCATGTATTTCCTGCTTTATCCACATTTCCCACCGTGACAGGGACACTGTGGCAGCAGCAAATGCCTCAGTAGGTGAGGAAAGTCCCTACAGGGACACAGGCGTGAGACCTGCTTCCGAGTTCTGTGTGATTATACAATTATCCAGGTATTCCTATAGGATCTAGTGCCTTCTTCCTGGGGCGGCATGTTGGTGTGCTGGGGTGGGACAGCTGCAGACCCTGGTCTCTGCTCCAGAAAAGCTGCAGGAAATTCCTTATCACCTTCTGTGGAGTTTGGAAAACTTCATCTCCTCTGGGAATTCCTCCTTTCTGGGGGCTGGTGCCTCCTCCTGGCTGTCACAGTGGCTCTGGGGTGGGAGATGAAGGGAAGGATTTCTGCCTTTTTCCCTTTTTTAAAAATTTTTTTCTTTTTCTTTTCTGGGTTGTTTTTTTTTTTTTTTTTATGTTTGGTTTTGAAATATAACTTTTTTTCCGAGCCAAGTCTTCCCACAGCCGCCCTGGGAATCATCTTGGCAGGGTGTTTCCTCGTGCTGGGGAGCAGCAGGTACGTGGTGGTGGAGCAGAGACCAGGAACTGCTCTTGGCAGCTTCTGGGAAGTCCCTGGGCTGCCTGGTGACGGGTTCGGGGGCGCTGCGTGTGCTCGGATGTGAGGGCTTTGAGAAACCAGCAACAAATAATTGCAATTTCCTCTTTGCCTTGTGGTGAGGCTCCATCCCAGCCTGAGAAACCGCTGCTGCTTGCCGTAAGGGAACACAAAACAGAGATCTCCACCTCAGGAGCCCGCACGGCGCCGTGCAAGCGCTTCCCCAGCCCTGTGGGTTGCTTCTGCAGGGTCTGACAGGGTCTTCTGCAGGGTCTGACATCCAAATGTGCACCAGGAGGTGGGTAGGAGGTTCTACCCAGCCCCACGTACGTGTGTGTGCTGGTCTCTCCTGCTTGCACAGGGTTTTTCTTGTATTTTCCTTTCTCCTCTTTGCCCAGAGTGGTTGGGGAGAAGTGGAGTTGTGTTCCTGCGTGGATCTGCTGGGCTTTCCGCCCCGCGGTGGGATGCTGAGCAGGGGATGAGGCTGGAGGAAGGAACCAAGCCCTGGAAGAGGTGGAGCTGGGTGCTGGTGGTTGGGTTCTCTCCCCAGCTGTGCTTTTCCTGGGTGGCAAAGGCAGGACACAGCTTTGACCTGCAGCCCCTAAATGTCCTGCAAGCCCTGTGGGAGGGTGGTCTAGTAGGTGGGATCCACAGGATGGGTGCTCCTCTCAGCCCCTGGGTGACCAAGGCACCCCGTGTCTGCCTGCTCTGCTAAGCCAGTGCAGGACTAACACTGCTGGTCACCCCTGGAACCTTCTCCTGGTCTCTCCCCAGAGCTGTCCCACCACACACGTGGACTGCTTTCACCAGTTGCCTGTCTGGAGGCCTGGTGGTGCTCTGAAATGGAGTCCTGTGTCCAGCTCTGGAGCCCTCAGAACAGGAAGGACATGGAGCTGGTGGAACAGGTCTAGAGGAAGCCATGGAGATGCTGGGAGGGCTGGAGCCCCTCTGCTGGGAGGACAGGTTAAGTTGGTGGGGTTCAGCCTGCAGGAGTGAAGGCTCCAAGGAGACCTCAGAGCCCCTTCCAGTCCCTCCAGTGGCTCCAGGAGAGCTGGGGAGGGACTGTTGATGAGGGAGGGGAGCCCTAGGATGAGAGGGAAGGGTGTGACACTGAAAGAGGGGAGATGGAGATGAGATGTGGGGAAGAACTTTGCTGTGAGGGTGGTGAGGCACTGGAACAAGTTGCCCAGAGAAGCTGTGGCTGCCCCTTCCCTGGGGGTTTCAGCCTGGAGAAGAGGAGGCTCCTTGGAGACCTTAGAGCCCCTTCCAGCCCAGAAAAGCCCCAAGAGGGTCTAAGGTCTCCCCAGAGCATTCTTTTCCAAGGTGGTGAGACCCTGCTCCAGGCTGCCCGGAGAAGCTGTGGCTGCCCCATCCCTGGAGGGGTTCAAGGCCAGGCTGGATAGGGCTTGGAGCAACCTGGTGTGGTGGGAGGTGTCCCTGCCCAGGGCAGGGCGGTTGGAACTGGATGATCTTCAAGGTTCCTTCCAACCAGAACCGTTCTGTGACTCTGTCTCCTGCATCTCAGCTGGGTTGTGCCCTTGGAGGAAGCCACCTCGGAGTGCACTTGTCCTCCTGGCAGCCGGGGCCAGGCAAAGCTGTTTCTCTGTTCCTTTGGCAAAGTGCTTGTGAAACTCGGGATGACACAGCCTGGGAGACGAACAGGAAATTCCCATCACAGCTGGAGAACACCCTGTGGTCCTTGAACTTGCGAGGACTCGCAGCTATCATTATGCGTGCTGTGTCTTCCCCCCTGGGTGCTCGCGGAATTACAATGCCGGGTTCTCCCGGGCTAATCACTGTTTTGAACAACAAGATTGATTGCTTTCTCTTTTAATCATTTGCAGATCACTGAGACTCTGCAAAAACGCTCTAGGTGACACAGACCACAGTTTAGTCTGTTAGCATTCGCCCGGCTTGGGGATTTTTCAGGCTTAGCCACCAGCAGGGCTGTGGGAAAGGAGCAGTGCAAACATCCCTGTCCTCTCATGACCCGGTGTGCGCTCTCTCCACCTTAACGTCAAGCTCTGGGGTGTCTCAGCTCTGTCCCCCATCCCTTTCTGCTTGCTGGGGATGAGTCCAAGCACTTAACAGCTTTTGGCTGCTGATTTGCAGCTCGAAACTTGGTGGCAAGTTATATTGAGCCCAGGGGGTGTGACACTTGGCAACCTGGATTGATGCAAACTTTCAGTATCTGAAGGGAGCTCCAGGAGAGCTGGAGAGGGACTCTTGGTCAAGAAGTCTAGTGACAGGACAAGGGGGAAGGGTTTTAAATTGGAAGAGGGGAGATTTAGATTAGATTTTAGGAAGAAATTCTTTGGTGTGAGAGTGGTGAGGCACTGTAACAGGTTGCCCAGAGAAGCTGTGGCTGCCCCATCCCTGGAGGAGTTTAAGGCCAGGCTGGATGGGTCTTGGAGCAACCTGGTGTGATGGGAGGTGTCCCTGCCCAGGGCAGGGGGTGGCACTGGCTGATCTTGAAGGTCCCTTCCAACTCTGACCATTCTATGATTCTGTGCTATTCCAGGTGGTGGCACCTCCAGGACCATCTGCCTGGGGTTGTGGAGCTCCTGGCTCATCCCTGCGTCCCTCCATGGGGAGGATGACTCCTCTGCCTTCATCTCTGCTGACCTGGAAAGGGTTCCTGCCCAGTGCTTTGTGTCTGAGTTGTCTGGCCGAGGCTGTGCCGGGGAGTCTCCGTGCCGTGCTGTTTAAACCCCGCAGATCTCTCTGCCTTCTTCAAAGGTCATGATATCCGCGGCGACTTTTACAGCTGAAGCTGCTGGAGGGCTGGGGGAGATCCTGCACTTGTCGAGTCGCATCGGGCAGGGAGCAGCTTTTTCCCTGGCGTCATGCAGGAATAGCTTTATTTTTCTTCTTCTGGGGGGAGGATGCTTGGCTCTGGGGCTCCCTCGCCGATGCCGTGTCACAGCGAGGGGCTCATCCCAGGCTTCAAAGTCACCGTGATGCCATCTCCTCCGGAGCTGCTGCTGAACAGCACGCTGCCAGCCCTGCCAGCTCTTCAGCTGGCCCAGGCCCTCCCGGCATCTCATCTCCACCTTCTGGCTTCCTGAGGGTCATGGGAAGGATTCTTGTCCTCGGGGTTGGCCCCAGCTCCCCTTGGGAGCAGGAGGACCCATCCCAAGCCAGGTAGGAGGACACTGGGTGCCACCTTGTCCACTTGAGTGAGGGTTTTTTTTGTGTATGCTGAAGGAACAGCCGAGCTGCAGGGAAATGCACGCCTGCTATATATTTCCAATTAAAGCACAGCTTGGTGCTGATTAGATCTAGAAGTTACATCAAGAAAGGGGGAAAAAAATGGAAATAAGCAGTATCAGCTCTCTCGTGCTTCCCCCCCCTCCCCCCCCTTCTTCAACCTTCCTTTCGACAGATGGAGCCGCGCTGATTAGATTATCTGATCTCTTTCTGAAGAACAAATTGTTGCTGGGAAGCTGTCTCTGTGGGTTCTCGGCGCTGACTCGGCTCCGGCTGCAGGGATGAGGCCCTGCTCCTTGCCCCTGCGCCGCTTCCGCTGGCCACAGCCTCCAGCCTGCCCACTGCCACCCTCCCTGTCCCCATCCCCACGCTGGTGGCATCTGCCACGGGCCTGTCCTGCCCGTGACGGGCTGGCTCTGTCTGCTTTCGGGGGTGAGGGTTTGTTTTTTTTTGTTTTTTGTTTTTTTTTTTTTTTCTTAAATGAAATCACTTCCTCGGAGTAATTACATCAGCTAATTGGGGACCTAATTGGCTAATTAGAGCAAAGCGACAGTTCCTTCGCTGCACGGGGGAAGGAACACCCTGTAACGGCAGGAAATCTGCGCCGTTCCTCGCTGCCGGCACCCGCGGTGGTGGAGGAGATGCTGGGTGAAGCCGTCACCCTGGGCTGTCCTCCTCAGCCTTGTCCTCAGGGACATGAGCTCCAGGCTCTGTGAGCTGCTGTCACTGGGGCCGTGGCCGTGATGGATCAGTTGGATCCGTGCTGGAGGTCTCATGGGGAAGGAGGACATCGCGTGCCACCAGCCTCCAAAGGTCTGCAGCGTGGCAGGGCGCTGTATCTTCAGCCCATGCTGCCGCCTTCTGGGCTCAGTTCTGCTGCTGTGTCTCCTCAGCAGACAGGTTTTGGGAAGGACCAAAGGGAGATGCTGGGTTTTGCTTTCTCTACCTCCTTGCTGCTGACGAACGGAGCCGCGAGCACTGCCCGAGCCTGTGGTTTGGTTTGGCTGCTCCTTCAGGAAGCCCTTGGATGTGGTTTGGTTGTTGAGGGCCTGGGGTGGGAGCTGGAGACCTGGATGCCATTCCCTGCTCTGGCACTGGTTTGGTGTGGCCTCGAGGAAGTTTCTCCACAACCCTAGGCCACTTTTTCTACTCTTTTGCCAGCCTTGCCTTATAAGTAACCTTTTTGGAGCAGAAACATGTCTGTGTGTACCCACAGCAGAGCTCTGATCTCGTCTGGAGCCACGTACGCTCCCTCCCAAGATGACTTGGGCACCTAAATGCTGCCTCGCTGCTCCTGGGAGCACCCACAGCTGAAATCTAAGTCTTCATTCATGTGAGTCTACCCTGGAGGACCATAAAGTCTGGTTGGCAGGTGTGTGTGTCTGCCAGCAGGTCCCGAGGCACCCAGATGGCCGTGACCTGCTCTTCCCAGCACATCCCAGTCTTCCATGTGTTGAATAGCTTGTGTCTGCCTCCACCTTGGGATGCCCAGGTGAGGTGTTCCTCAGCTCTCGCATCCAGGCACCTTGGTAAGATCCATGAGGGGCAGAGCAGCCACCTGGGCCGACTTCTGGGAGAGGAGGAGGTGGTAGAACCTCCTCACCAACCGCAGGTTGCACCGTGCACCTGGGGCAGCCAGAGGCTGGATGTACCTGAGATGCCTTCAGGCTCCTGCTTGAAAAGGTCACCCTTTGCCTGAAATAATTATATATTTAGATATAAGGCCAGAGAGCTGGAGGTGCTCCCAAAGTCCATCCTTCCAACCCCTCTAGTTTCCTACCCTTGTCCTGATCTGTGAGGTGACTTCTTGTGGAGCAGAGGAGAACCTTGGCTTGGGAGCGGGACCACGGCTGTGGGTCCTATGCTTTCTGGCCAGCCCAACTCAGTTGCAGTGACCGAATTTCACGTGAAAACACTGCAAAGTAGAATTTCTCACGATTTTCATCCAGCAGTAAAAGCAGCAGGCTGCATTGGTTCACAAACCGACCTCCTGGGATGGATATAACCCGAGCTGGGAGGGGAGGCTGGACTGAGGGCCAACAGCGAGAGCGTTTTGTATGGTTTTAAGTTCATTGTGAACGTTTCACCGGGTTCTAACATCTAGTTACTCGCTCTGGTAACTGCTTATTCGGTATTTAAATTGCAGCAGGGGACACTCCCTCCGCTGCCATAAGGCAGCCTGCAATCTTCCCTGGCTTTCTGCACTGGGCAGCGACGCCACGGCCCTCCCAGGGGAAGAGCTGAACCTGCTCCCAGATGTTCTTTCACAGCTGGAAGAAAAAAGTCAAAGCCTCGTAACGCTTAAGGGATAAATGGCTTTGGAAGTGGTTTTGTAGTGTGTAAAAAGAGTATTTTTTCTAGCGAGAACAAAACGGGAGAGGAGAGGATGCTAAAGGCCTCCAGTAAATTGCTGGGGGAATTTTTGTTCGGCTCTGTTTCTATCTGAGGAAAAGAATCTGGCTGTGATCTGTTACGTGCCCAGGAAATGCTCGACCAGGAGCTGGTGTTCACAGAATTTGAGGTTCCCGGGGAGTTTGTGTGGGTACCCCCGGATAAACAGCGCTCCTCAACGAGCCTTTCTCTTGTCTCTCTTGCTTGAAATACAATTTTGGTTTCTAAACTAAACCAAAAAACCCCCAAACCCACCAGTTTTGAATCGACGTTTTGACTTGAAATGTCATTTTGTTTTTAATTGAAGAACCAGAGCGAAATGACATTTTAAGTCAAAATGTTAATGTTTTGTTTAGACATCTCCCGTGGGAAAATTGAAATGTTTCATCAGAGCTGACATTTTCCGGGGAAAGAATCTCCCAAACCCAGGGTTTTCTCCAAAGGGAGGTGGGCAGGTTTTGTTTTCGGGGAGTTGGGATGGGCTCTGGAGATGATGTGAGGGTCAGTGAGGGGTGGCAGGGGTGTCCTCAGGTGGGTCAGTAACCAGACCTGCTCCCAGCAGTGGAGGAGGAGTGGATTGAACTCTCCTGGGTGGAGGTGAGCAGGTCACCAGGCTAATGCCACGCTATTAAGCTGCTGCATCTCGATGAGATCCTCTGGCACTTGAAATAATGAGCTCTGCTAATTCAGTGTGTTTTACACGCCCTCACTCGGATGGAGAGAGCCCGCCTTGCCTACGCTCCTCGGAGCCCATCCACAGAACTGGGGCTGTCACTGGTTCCTTTTCAAGGATGGATTGCTGCAAGGTCAAGGTTGGCTTGGATGGAGACCCCCATCTGCAGAAGCAGCTGGTGAGGACCCCCCCTGCCCTCCTGTGGGGCTTCAACCAGACTTCGTGGTGATTTCCAGGGAGAAAGGTGCAGAAAATAAAACACCCTGCAGAGGATTTCTCACCCACATCACCTGAGCTGTGCCAGTGGTGAGATTTCCTCATTCCACCACCCTCCCATGGCACAAAGGAGGGCTGGGGAAAGGTCTTCCCCTTTGGCCATCTCCCTGGGCTGTCCATTGCAGTGGAGGGAGAGGAGGAGCAGATGCAGGATGGAGCTGAGATGTGGAAAAGAACTTCTTTATTGGGACGGTGGTGAGACCCTGGAACAGGTTGCCCAGAGGAGCTGTGGCTGCCCCATCCCTGGAGACCTTCAAAGCCAGAGAGTTGGGGGGGTTCAGCCTGGAGAAGAGGAGGCTCCTGGGAGACCTTAGAGCATTCTCTTCCAAGGTGGTGAGAGCCTGGCCCAGGTTGCCCAGAGAAGCGGTGGCTGCCCCATTCCTGGAGAGCTTCAAGACCAGGTTCAAAACCTCAATCCCGAAAGGGAACCAAAGAACAACCTTCCCTGCTGCCAAATTTGAGGAAATACTGTGAGTCTCTGAAGACACCCAGCAACAGAAGCAGCTGGGAGGCTTGTCTGAGTCTCCTGAAACACTCCAAATCCCGGCTGGTTCAGGTGGTTCTGGTTTCTCCACGCCTGGGGATGTGTGGGCAGGTCACCTGCTGGCTCCCGGGAGTGAGGGCCGGTGCTGAGCCTCGCGGGAGGAGATTAAAAATACATCCCTTCTCATTCTGAGACGTCTCGCCTCGGGGTGAAGGTGGTGTCTGGTTTTTCCCCCTCAACCAGAAGGAAGATGACTTTCAAAAAGCCTCGGTGGTTGCTTCTGCTGCAGCAGCATCTCTGGGTGGGAGCGCGCTGGAAGGTGTCAGCGGGGGCTGCTGAGGGACAACCAGGAGCTGTCCTAAGAGCAAGATGGGATCTGGCCATCAGAAACAGCACAGGGACAAGGGACTTTGGCACGGGCATTGCTTCATTCCACGCAGGACCTATCTTCTACACAGAAAACCCTCTGTGGCCTCTAAAGGAGGTTCCAGTTTGGAGCTGATGAATGCTGCCCATGCAGGAAAACACTCTTTCCCACGTGAGTTTTCCAGCCATGCCCTGGGCCACTCGGTGCTCCCCGAGGTGGTGGGAGCGTGGGGACCCTCTGCTCTTCCCAAGGCACAGGTTCTTCCATTCCTCTTCTTTTCCAGCTTTGGTGCTGCGACAGTCAAACCGTCGTGCAGGCAAATCCCCCCCAACCTGCATCGCCTCCGCTGCAGCCCAGGGAGATAACCTTGTACTCAAGCCTCAGCGTTTAGTTTTGTGGTGTCTGAAAATACTAAAATTATCTGTAATTATTGCTCCAAACCTAACAAACAACATCTCCAGCACACACAAACCCTGCCGTGTGGAACCACCGGGGTGAGCCAGCTGCAGGGTGCCCAATGCGCAGCGCGTCCCTGCTGCCAGCAGTACCAAAACCCTTGGGGGGCGATTAGGAGGAGGCTTTTGGCTTGTCATTTTGCTCTCATGGGTTTGTCAGCCTGCTTTGGTTGCCTGTTTGCCTTCACTGGGGTTTTTCTACCCCCTCCTGCCTTCCCCATCCCCTTTCAGTGACACTGGGAGGAAGGCGGCGGCGTTGGTGTGACAGTGCCAGGCCCCGGGAGGGCAGCGGGGTGTGCTGAGCCTTCAGTCCTTTTGACCGTAGCTCACGTCTCTTAATTTCACTTGAAGGTCCCTGCGAGCACGTGCTGGCGCTGGCTGCCAGCCTGCCACCGTCACCTCCTGTTAGTAACGCAGCAGGGCTTGCCCAGCCTCTTCTCGGCAGGGGATATCGCCTCCTGTGCCGAGCATCCTCCTCTTCTCTGCGCAGCATCCTCCCTTGGACCTTCTGCATCCTCCTCTTCTCCCCGCAGCATCCTCCCTTGACCTTCTGCGTCCTCCCCTTCTCCCCACAACATCCTCCCCTTCTCCCTCTTGCATCCTCTCCTTCATCCCACATCATCCTTCCCCTCATCATCCTCCCCTTCTCCCCTTCGTGTCCTCTCCTTCGTCCGTCATCATCCTCCCCTTCTCCCCTCCTCATCCTCCCCCTGGCCTGGCGTTTGGGGCAGGAGGGCAAGCTGGGGCGGAGGGCAGAGTCCCAGCTCGGGCTGGACATTCCGAGTTTCCCATTCCCCAGAGAAACCGCAGCCCCGTCTGTACTTTAGTTTAATTGCTGCTTTTCTGAAACACTTCAAAGAATGTTTCTAACCGCAGTATGTGGCACATATTATTAGATTTGTTTTTGGAATATAATGATAAACTGTTGCCATTATGGAGGTAGACATAATTATCTGAAATCTATTTTAATCTATTCTGCCTTTTAAATATTCTATGTTCCCTTTTAATAATCCACCCTTTGATGTTCTAGCGGAGGTGTAGAAAGCTATCCTCTCCTTGCTGCAAATGTTAATTGAATAGCCTCCCTTTCTCTTCATTAGCTGCATTAGCTTGCATTAACACCTTTTAATATCTCTTTAAAATCTTGTTCAATTTACTTTCTTTAATCTTTTCCTTTCCCAGAGTGTTGCATCACTTTGATCCTCATCTTCTTCTCTTCTTTGATGACAACTTTGAGTTTAATTTGTATTTGAATTGAAATGGAAATTTACTAATTCCCCAGAATTCAGCCTGCATTTTACAGGGGTTTTGGCATCCGCATTAGCATTTGGTGCTGCCGGTGTGGGGAGGGGGAGCCGGGCTGGGGAGGGAGAGGGTAACCACCAACATTCCTGCCCAAAAAGGCATCCTGAGCTCCCCTGCACACAGGGAGAGCGGCTCTGCTCTCAGATGTCTTGAGGATCCAGACAAGTTAATGAACAGGCCGGGTTAATGAGGAGCTTTTCTGCAACACCTTGTTCTCAAGCAGCCCGGCTCCCAGACGCTGGGTGTTCTTGGTCCTGTCAAGGTGTGCTGAGCTGGGTCGGTGCTCAGCACCCTGCAACACCCTTCCATGGAGTTCATTTGGGAGCAATCCTTAAGTGCAGAAGCCCCCTTGCTTCCAGGCAGCCCCCAGACCTGAGCTGGGCCAGAGAAGGTCTGCTGGACATGGGGGCAAAGCCATTCATCACCTCCTGCCCCACAGACCCAGCGAGGAGATGCTTGGTTAAGCCTCCTGTGGGGTTTTTGGTGGGACCAGGGTGGGTGACACGGTGCTCTCCTCTACTAGCCCCCTCCTCACTGCTCTCTGGACTGGTGTTGGTGGAAGTTTGGGCAGGGGAACTGGTGTGGGCAGCAGGGCTGGATGCCTCTGCCCATTCCAGAGCTGTGGGTGGCACAGGGGACCTGCTGGGGGTGCACAATGAGGGACAAGAGCCACCTTCATCAGACGTGAGCGGTTTTGGGCTCCCCAGGCAGTGACCTGAGGGTGAACAGCGTGACAGAGGGTTGTGGCTTCTCCTCTGCCTTCTGTCCCCAGGCAAAGTTGGTGCGTAGGACCTGGGATGCCCTTCAGGCTTGCTCTGAGTGAGTGATATCTCGATTTATCTCTTAGAACCTCACGGGGTGTTGGGAAACAAGTGGGAGCAACCTCTGGTTTAGTGCTTGGGGACCTTTCTGTGCTGTTTCCCTGACACCGGGGGCTTCCTTCCCAGTGTTTTCTGCTCCTGCCCCCTCTCCACTGCAAACTGGTCCCAGTGCCATGTGTCCCTGCATCCCGCCCCATTCTCCAGGGGTGGATGGGTTCGCTCCAGCTGTGCTGTAGCCCTTCCATAGAGGGGTGGGTGTCCTTTCTGCAGGTCACCTTAGCATCACCTTGCCCTCAGCTCTTCCCTAATCATTTTGCCTTGTAATTATGAGCTCTTTCGTGTTGATGAGCAGCCTTCAGCCTGGACCTGGTGCTCAGATAACACCACAGTGATTGCCCACTCCTCCGCTGATGTGTTGCAGCACTTGGTGGGTCTCAGCGCCTGTGTGGGACCCCTTTCTGCTGAGGATGGGGGCTGTGATCTGCGTGGAGACGAGGTCCCCAGCGTGTGACAGAGACCTGGGCCGTCGGCAGAGCAGGTGAGTGTACTTATAATTATTCTGGGGGTTAAAGGGTAATGTAGCAGCTTGTTCTTTGGAAAGGTATGGCAATTTTTTAAAAGACTTTGAGCCTGATGCTCTTCATCAGAACACTCGCTATCTATTGAAAACAAATCGGCATGGATTTTAGCAATAACGTCGGAGATGAATCACTTTTTTTCCTGAGGGCTTTGAATGGCACTTGTTGAGTCTGAAAGAAATAGACGGTTGATGGGGACGTTATTCCCAGGCTTGATTTCTCGATTTCTACAAATATTCTCTTTCTCTGTGTGCATTTACCCAGTCCTCTGGATGAATAACGTTGAAATGGGGAAGCCCTTTACCCCGGCCTGCTGGGTTTCGTAGTTTGCAGCGGGTTGCTTGGTGTGAAAATTTACTAAGGAGGGCAGGGATGAGCCTGTGCTCTCCCTCCTACCTCCCCCAGCCCAAATATTCAAAAAGGGGGTGATATCACCTCCACACCTCCACCGCTGCCATCCTGGTGAGCACTTTCAGCAAAGCCAAAGCAATTCTTGCTTTCCAAATGGAGCTGCCCACCTTTGCCGTGGCTTGACAGCAGGGAGACGACGTTCTCCCTCTTTAAAGCTGACAAATGATCCAAATGATCCCTGTCTCCCACCTGGAAATGAATTGGTTGGTCTCAAATCTCTGGGAAGAAGGCATTGTGGTCAGGGAGGACTCTGCCGTGCCGCGCTGTCCTCGCCTCCATGCCTCTGCCTCGGAGAGATGGGGATTTGCGGGGTGTTTTGCATCTTTTTCCTTTATAATCCCTGCAAAGGAAGCTGTGATTTTCTGAAGTGTTGCTCTTTTTCCAGGCTTCCTTTTCTGGGAAGAGGAGCTTTGCTCGGAGGCTGGTACTTTGTGGATGCTCCTGGGGAAAGGGGGCCCTTTGTCACTTGCAAATCGCTGCATTTTCAACCGCTCCCTGTGATCCTCCGCTTAAACCAGAGGCAGCCTCCCAGAGCACCTCCCAGGCTGGCGCAGAGGAGCCGTGTAAGATGGAAGGAGACAGGGAGGTGTCTTTGAGGGATCATAGCTGATCAGCGAGAATAATAAATTCCCCAGCTCCGGAGGTACCTTGATGGTGGGTTACGGAGCATGACCTTCCCCCAGGCACCTCTCCCTGGAACGGCAGAGCAGGAACGTGCGGTGGATGAGGTTGGGAAAAAGTGAGACAAACGGTGTCTGTGAACTAGAACTTCCAGGGTTTTCTGTCCTTCCTCAGCCAGAGACCTGCTCCTCCTCCTCCTTGCCGTAGCTGGGGTGTGTGCTCTCCTGGGCATGGGGGTGCATGTTCCCCTGCGACTAGAAAGGACCATAAAGATGATGAGGGGCCTGGAGCATCTCTCTGATGAGGAAAGGATGGGAACTTGGGTCTTTTTAGTCTGGAGAAGAGAAGGCCGAGGGGGGATCTGATCAAGACCCAGAAATACTTCAAGGGGGGGTGTCAGGAGATTGGGGCCAGGCTTTTCCCGGTGGTGCCCAGGGACAGGACAAGAGGCAATCAGCACAAACTGGAACATAAGAAGTTCCATCTCAACATGAGGAGGAGCTTCTTTACTCTCAGAGTGTCAGAGCCCTGGCAGAGGCTGCCCGGAGAGGTGGGATAGTCACTGTCCCTGGAGACACTGAAACCTCACCTGGACACATTTCTGTAGGACCTGCTCTGGGTGGGATAGTTGGACTAGATGATGTCTACAGGTCCTTTCCAACCCCATAGCATTCTGTGATTCTGTGGGTGACCTCTCAAATCAAACAGTATGAGACTCTCCCCATGTCAGGCTGGGGTCTTCTCACCTCTTGCATTGTTTTTGGGCTGAGATGAACCCCGGGATGTTTTCATGGGTGTCTTCAAAGGGCTCTTGGCTATTTGAGACAGTCAGTGAGGACGTGCCACCATGGCTGAGCCTTGCACCTTGCGATGTCCCCTCCCCAGCCAGGGCTGTGTGAGGGATGAGGACCTGTACCTGATGTTACCTCCAGCAGATCTGGCAGTCACTCACCCTGGTCTCAGTGCTCTGTGGCCCAAGGGAGCAAGGTGAAGAGGTGAAGTTCTGTTTCAGTCCTGGGTTTGGAGTGAAGCTGGTGCACGCAACCACTGTTCCAGCTTGTTGTGGTCCTCTGTCACTCCAGATCCCTGGGAGAGAGAAAAAACCCAAGGCATTGTTGGTTTTCCTCTCTTCTCCCATCCCAGGAGAGATCCATCCGTGCACCACACTTGATTGAAGTGGACTCTTCTGCCTTTCTGCTTGTTTCTCCTCTTTCCAAACCCCTCAATGAACCTTCATGTGCTGCTGAAAACCTCCACCAAGCCAGCCCCGGGTGCTGCGCCTGGGTGGGATGGAGGGGTTTGTTGGTGCTGGGAGGCAGCCCTGTGCACCTCGGAGGATGCTTTGTGTCCCCTCTGGAAAAAAAAAAAACAAACAAAAAAAAACAAATAAACAAAAACAAAACAAAAAAACCCCAACCCAAACCAACCCCCCCACGCCTGATGGAGCTTGCGCAACATCCCATCGCAAATTCCTGCAGATCCCAAACCCCAGCCCTGGAGCCTCCCGTTCCAAACACATGTTGGTGCCTGATCCTGCCCGGCGGGGCTCAGGCGCTGTGCCCTGCTCTCCTGGGAGAGGAGCTGGGCATCGCAGGAGGCTGCTGGATTCACAGCCTGTTCCTTACAAACATTAAGCGAAGGGCTGTCGTGAGAAGCTTTCCTCACCGTGTTTGCTTTCCGTTGTGTTTTTGCATTCCGCAGTGTTTCCCTCATGATTTCCAATAATAATAATAGAAAATAAGAAAAAAAAAAAAAAGAAAAAAAAGACATGGGATCTGAAATTCTTCCTTGATGGGGTTTAATTAGTTGCTCGACTTGATGAGCAAAGAGCTCTGAGGTGCTGAGGGCCACGTCAAATTCGAGCTGGGCAAGTGATGCTGGGGAGGTGGCAGATTGGATGTGCTGGGGTGATGGGGGACAGGGAGGGAGGGATGCTGTGTTGTGTTCACAGTCTCCAGGAGGGTCCCCTCACAATGGTGGGGGCTCCCACGGCCATGGTGCACCCCTCCTGCAGCTGCTTGAAGGGGTTTTTATTCACCCCGTTGCTGGTTTTGATTGGAAAATGGAACAAGACCCTTCTGCGCCCCTGAAATGATGGGTGGGATTTGAGGTGGACCCAGGGACCTCGCTCTGCTGGGAAGCTTTTGGTGACCTCTGGAAAAAATGCTGCAACAAAGCGGCTCCTCAATAATTTCTTGGAGACTCTAAAGAAAGACGATTTGAACGCTGCTGGGAGGCTGTGCCCACATGAAGGGAAAATAAACCTGGTTTTCCATGTGCTTTGGTCCAAAAAGCAGCGAGCATCCAGCACAAGCTCTGCTTTACTGGAGGAGGATGTCTTCTACCAGGGTGGTTTGTACTTCAGAGGCCTATGCACAAGAATGATGAATATTTCTCATTATTAAACCCAGATTTATTTGCTTACAACTCTGCAGTTAGCTCGGGGGGGAAAGCTTTCTGCTTTAGGTTGAAACTTTGTTATTTGGGGAAGTTTTGGCCAAAACAATTCAACCACATCTGAGAGCGGTGGGAGGGGAAGCCAGTCTGCTTTGACGTGTTTGAAAAAGCCAGACGGGAGGCACGCAACAGCCCTGCTGACACGCTGGGCTGCACGGATGGCCAGGGGAAGGGTTGGCTCGCTGGCCCGCCAGGCTTGGTGGCCTCCCAAGCTGGGATATGCCCCTTTGCTGCCCTCGGTGGAGAATCATAGAGTCACAGAATGGTTAGAGTTGGAAGGGACCATAAAAATGATCCAGTTCAACCCGCCTGCCATGGGCAGGGACACCTCCCACCACACCAGGTTGNCTCTTCTCCAGGCCGGACAGCCCCAGCTCCCTCAGCCTGTCTTCTCCAGCCCTCTGATCATCTTGGTGGCCCTCCTCTGGACCCGTTCCAGCAGGTCCATGTCCTTTCTGTGTTGAGGACTCCAGAGCTGGACACAAGGCTCCAGGTGGGGTCTCAGGAGCGCAGAGCAGAGGGGGAGAATCACCTCCCATGACCTGCTGGTCATGCTTCTTTTGATGCAATCCAGGATGGGGTTGGCAAACCAGGATGTGGTTGGCAAGAGAAGATGGGCTGAGCTGGTCTTCACTGGCTGCTGGGGGAGAAGAATCACAGGGTGCATCTCAGGATGCTGTTGTTGTGCTGGCTGTATCCCTGGGTCCTGTCCCTGGGCATGAAAGGCAGGGATCAGCGGTGGCAGCAATTTCCAGCTGCCAATACTGATGGGGAGTTGAAGGTGGAGATGCTGGGGCTGCATCCAAAGAGGAGCACATCACTGATATGGAATTTATTTCGCCTGTCCCTGGCTCCTCTCCCTCCTCCTGCTGCAGCTGGGTCCTGCGGCAGGAGAAAAGCACTTTTCCCGTTAAAAGTTGGGTGAGGTTCTCTCTGCAAATGCGGTGCTCACATCCCTCTGAAAGGCTCATTGCACAAGGACCCATTTCTTTGCAGATATTTAAATGGAAATCCGGCAGGGTTATTAAGCAGAGAGCAGCAAAATTTATTCTGGTCATTTATTATTGATAGGTAACATGACACTATTTTAATCGCCTTCTCTGATCCTGCTGCAGCTCAAGGCTGTGGGGATGGGACCAAGCTCAGGACGGGGGTGGTGGAACCCAAACCCTTTTTGCACGTTCCCACAGGGTGCTGGTTCATCCTGGAGCCTGGGGCGTCCTCAGGGTGGCTCTTTCCAGCTGCCCAGCTGGGTCTGGATCACGGAGAAAGCAGTGGGACAGTGGGCAGGGAGGGTGCTGGACGTGGGCTGTGGCTCAGAAGCTCTTACACCAAAGCCTGTGAGATGGTGCAGCCTCCTGGGCCAAATCCTGACATCTCGGGGGGGGGAGCTGCAGTGCCATGGCATCCCTGGCAGAGGGGCTGGCACCCTGTGTGAGCCCCCAGGGCTCTGCGGGGGCTTCCTCCGTCCAGGCAGTGGATGGCAGATAGCTTTTGCCAGGCAGCATCTCTGCTTTGTCTGGGAATGGGCGGATAATCCCACTGGAGGGTGGGGGGCTGTGGGTCTCGCATGGGTGAGGAGTTGTGTATGACCCCCCTGGCACAGGAAGGAGAAGTTCCTGGATTGAGAGACAATGACCCCCCCAGCCCTGCCCAAGCTGCACTAATCAACTCGTTAAGCCTCTCTAAAGCCATGGAGCCCTCCACCTCCGAGAGGGACTCCTTTGCAGGCCGTGCGTGCCCCAAGCCCTGGCCCCGGCTCTCCCTGCGGGCAGGGACACAGCTTTGGCGAGACACCAGCCAGCCCTCGATTGTCCCAAGGGATTGGATTTGCCTCAGCTCCCACTTGTGCCTGGCTTGCAATTGTCCCTGGGAACAAGCCGTGGCCTTGGAAAGCATCCATTTCCTGGTAAAGTGGGAGCCTGCTGCTCTCCAGGAGCCTGGTTTGGGTTGGATGCCGTCATGGGAATAGTCCTGCTGGGGTGCTGGGGGCATAGGGAAGCACAAACACTCCCAAAATTTCACAGCCCCCATCCTGCCACCAGCCTGGCCATGCTTTGGGGGCAAAAACCCCTTTCCAGATGAGCAGAGAGACCTCCAGGACTTCTCCGAGCTATTTATTCCAGCACCAAAGCGCAGCATGGCTGTGCAGCTCCGCGCGGGGTTTGCTCTGGGTGATGATGTGCAGGGGGGCTGGAAATGAAAGGGAATATTTCGCCTTTGAAAAAGGAGAGGGATCGTGTCTGTTGTGTTAAATTCAGAGACCTGGGTATGGAGAGAAAAAAGGAAAAATATATATATATCTAAAAAATATATGTATGTGTGTGTGATGAGAAGCTTCCTGCAAGTTCATCCTGTGTAACTGGGATGAGAGCTCTCTGGCATGGGGCAAACTGGGGATGCTGGTCACCGAGGGGACCTGGGTGAGCCCGGGGGGGCTGCGGAGCCGTGGCCCCTGGTGCTGTTCTAACCCCTCCTGCAAATCCCAGGACGGGCCATTGGAAATTAAAGAGCTGCTGTTAATCAGGGTTGGAAATAAAGCAGGACACTCCTGAGCTGAGCTGGTTGGGCTGGCCGGCTGCTGGTGTCAGCTTCAATTGGAATAAACAAGTGTTGCTGGGCTCTGCCGAGTTACTGGAAGGCAGAGCATCGCTGGGAGCGAGAGGCTGCTCCGCTCCCAGATGAGAACCACTTGCCCAATTTCTGCTCATTTTTAAACATAGGCGGTTGTGAAACCGAGAGGGTACTCAGGGGTGCTCATTACCACTTCTTCTTTGCAAGAGTTTTCCTCCAGCGCCCATAAAAACACTTCTCTCCCTCACGAGGGATTCCACATCAAATATTCAAGGCAGATTACAGCGGGAACCACACAGGAGAAGGGGAGGGGGGAAGGGCGGGGCGGTGGGGGTGGAGAGAAGAAGAAGAAGAAAAAAGAAATAAAAAAAAAGGTCTAAACTGTTCAGTTGCTTTAATGAAGGAGCCAAAAAGGTGAAGGCAGAGGAAGGGAGGTGGTGGCGGGGAGGGAGACGCTCCTGATTGCTCCTGGGGGCAGCGCAGCCGGGGTTTTGAAGCGGGTGCTGCTCCTGCTGAGCCAACTCGGGGCACAGGTTATTACCTGCAGCCAGCAGCAAAATCCCGAGCTGGGCTCAGGCACACGTGGCTCTTCCCAGAACCGCCGTGCAGAGCTGCTTTCATACCAAAAAACCCCCCAAAACCCTAACAACAACAAAAAAATCAACTGAAAAGCAACCCAGGGTGGTGAGTATTCCCGCCCTGGGGGTGCTGGTGGTCTCTTTGAAATGGGTTTGTGCAGAGACACCTCTGCTATTGCTGCTGCTGCTGTGGGGAGAGTTTGGTTGCCCCATTGCAAGAGGGCAGGAGCTGACCCCAGGGGCTCCCCACCTGATTTTGAGGCACGGGGTGGTTGGCACCCCCCTGGACCCATGCTAACTGGGCTCTTTCTGGTGTTTGCTCCTCGTTCTGGCCACCTGGGTGAGGATCCTGGCTTTAGGGGGTGCTCCCTGTGCTGTCCCTGGGTCCTTCTTGCTGCTGGGTCCTGCTGGGCCACTGGCACCTCTGGGGAGGAATAAACTTGGCTGAGACAAGTCCTTTGCCTTTGCTGGAGAGGGCAGGGGCAGAGGGACCCGGAGCAGGCAGGGACCAGCCCTGGCTGGGTGAAAAAACATCAGCCCCATTTCATCAGTGGGAATTTTGACCAGGACACTGGCATGGGGCTGGGAATTCTCCAGCTGTTTGTTCTGTTCCTCCTGCAATTCTCTAAATCCTCTCTCCTTACCAGCAACCTGCCATTCCCAAGCTGTGTTTTGTCCCAGGAGATGGGGCTGGGGGCGAGCAGGGGATGGGGCGAGGGATGAGTGGGAGATGGGGAAGGTGCCAAGTGGGCAATGGGGCAGGAGGTGACTGGGAGATGGGGCAGAGGGTGGAGTGAGGGCTCAGGGGGTGAGCAGGTGGCAGGAGATAGGGCAGGGGGTGGCCAGGAGATGGGACGGGGTTGAACAGGAGGCAGAAGATGGGGCAGNGGGGGCAGGGGATGAGCAGGAGATAAGAGTGTTTTGGGGGGCAGGAGATGGGACAGGGGGTGAGCATGCTGGGAGGCACTGGTTTTGCAGTGGGAGGTGGGGAGAGGCAGTGTCTGACCTCAGGGATGTGGCTTTGCCTGGCAGGGTGGGTTTTTCTCCTGGTGATGCGGTACCACAGTAAAACGTTCAAAAACCTGTCAAAGCTCCTGGGAGCACAATTTTGTTCTGCAGATAACATCTCCCCCCGCCCCAGAAACACGCTCCACTCTCTCTCTCACATGTTTTTTCTACCACATAATTGTTTTTCTCCTCCTAATCGTGCTGCAGAGCGTGACCCCAGCTGGCAGGGAGGGGATGCTGTGTGGTGTGAACTGGAGGTGTCTGCCTGGGGGGACGCGGGGGCACTTGGCACTCCTTTTCCCTCCTCACACAGCCTGGAGGGAGGGTGCAGGGTGCCTGTGTGGTCTCTGAGCCTTTCCCACAAGTGCCCTGTGTTCTTCAGAGGATGCTTTGCTCTGCTGGTGCTTGGAGCCGGGGTGTCCGTGATGCCCAAAGCCACCCGTGATGCCCAAAGCCATCCATCTGGGAGATCTCCCGGGAATAAGAGCTTGAGGCAAAGCCACCAAACCCTGCTGGGGTGGAGGGAGCTGGCTTGGAGGTGGCAACCCAGTGGTTTGGTGGCCACCAAACCAGTCCCTGGGAAAAATCACCCAGCAGTGCCCCAGCTGCCCTCCACACCGCTCTTCGCTGCCTCCTCCTCCTCAGCATCACCCCACAGGTGATGTGGGGTGGTCCAGGGTGGGCACAGGATGCCGTGGTGGTTTCCCACGGCAGGAGCATTTCATGGAGGAAGGGGTGGGGGACCCATCAGGGTGCTCACCATGACGGCAGCCTCTTAATTGCTCAGGGTTTTCTTTCCCTCTTCCAGGGCTTAATTGCTGGATGTCTCCACGCCAGCAGCACCTGTAGCACCCTGCAGCCCAGCTCCCTGAGTCACAACCCACCCACGTCAAGTGTTTATTAACCCACAGGGGGAAAAGCACTGGGCTTTCAAAACGCTGCATACCAGGAGGCTTACCCTCCACCCCACCCAGCCCCACACCGTGGGGTGAAGGGTCCAATTCTGCCCCAACAGGGTGGGCTGGCCCCGCTCCACACTGCAGGTGCGATCCGTAAACCCCTGCCAGCACGGGGACACGGCTGAAATCATAGAATAGATCATAGAATCATAGAATGCTTTGGGTGGGAAGGGACAGTAAACCCATCCAGTGCCACCCCTGCCCTGGGCAGGGACACCTCCCACCACACCAGGTTGCTCCAAGCCCCATCCAGCCTGGCCTTGAACCCCTCCAGGGATGGGGCAGCCACAGCTTCTTTGGGTGACCTGGGCCAGGGTCTCACCACTTGGAGGAGAATGTTCTGGGGAGACCTTAGAGCCCTTTCCAGTCCCGAAAAGCCCCTCTTCTCCAGGCTGAACCCCCTCAACTCTCTCAGCCTGTCCTCCCAGCATCTCCAACCCTCCCAATTTCTTCTCCTCAGGGCTGCTCTCCATTCGACCTGTATTTGTGCTCGGGATTGCTGTGACCAAGGTGCAGGACCTCGCTCTTGGCCTGAACCTGGCCCTTGGTTGAACTTCTCTGGTGCCAGGAGGGCTCAGCCCCGCTCCCAGGGGGTTGTCCCAATGTCTTCTGCTGGGCTGGGAGCACCTCGCAGCAGGGCCGAGTGGTGGCACATGTGGTCCCAAGGAGCAGCATGGGTTGCTGTGGTTCGGGTCTCATCAGCTAATGGATTTGTGGCTTCAGCCCATTGACTCACAGCTGAAGTGTTACTTGGCAAGGGCAGCACAGCTCCCGCCCCCAGCACCGCGTCCTCCTCGGCAAATAACACATCACAACAACAGTTTAAGGAGGATGTGGCCATGGTTTCTTCTTT